>CM046667.1:111297016-111664516 GCA_025594165.1 Tamias sibiricus
GAAATAGGGTCTTTACAGATACAGATAAGTTTAGATGAGATCATGTAGGATAAGGGTAGATCCTAAAATAATCACTGGTGTCCTTATAAGAAGAGGGAAATTTGGACACAGACATATATAGAGAAGACAAGTGAAGATGTAGTTTTAATTTGCATTTCCCTAATTGCTAGAGATGTTGAGCAATTTTTCATGTGTTTGTTGACTATCTGAATTTCTTCTTCTGAGAAGTATCTGTTAAGTTCCTTTGCCCATTTATTGATTGGGTTATTTATTTATTTATTTTTTTGGTGCTAAGTTTTTTGAGTTCTTTATGTATCCTAGAAATTAACATTCTATCTGAGGTGTAGGTTACAAATATTTTCTCTCCTACTATAGGTTCTCTCTTTACACTATTATTTCTTTGCTGTGAGGAAACTTTATAGTTTGATGCCATTTCATTCATTGATCATTGATTTTATTTCTTGCACTTTAGGAATCTTGTTAAGGAAGTCAGTTCCTTAGACCATATGTTGGAGTGTTGGGACTACATTTTCTTCTAGTAGGTACAGGGTTTCTGGTCTAATATCTAGGTCTTTGATCCACTTTGAGTTGGGTTTTTTGTGTAGGGTGAGATATAGGTGTTAAATTTAATTCCACTATGTATGGACTTCCAGTTTCCACAGCACCATTTGTTGAAGAGGCTATCTTTTCTCCAATGTATGTTTTTGGCACCTTTGTCTACTATGAGATAATTGTATTATTGCGGGTTTGTCTCTGTGTCTTCTATTCTGCTCCATTGGTCTTTATGTCTGTTTTGGTGCCAATACTATGCCATTTTTGTTACTATAGCTCTGTAGTATAATGTAAGGTCTGAGCATTGTGATGCCTCCTGCTTCACTTTTCTACTAATAATTACTTTGGCTATTCTCGGTTTCTTATTTTTCTAAATGATTTTCATGACTGCCTTTTATATTTCTATGAAGAATGTCAATGGAATTTTGATGGGAATTGCATTGAATCTGTATAGCACTTTGGATAGTGTGGCCATTTTTGACAATTCTGCCCATGCAAGAACATGGGCAGTTTTTCCATCTTCCAAGGTCTTCCTCAATTTATTTTAGTGTTCCGTAGTTTTCATTACAGAGTTCCTTCACTTCCTTTGTTAGATTTATTCCTGAGTATTTTTTTTTTAGGCTATCGTGAATGGGATGGTTTTCCTAATTTGTCATTGTATTATAGGAATGCAACTGATTTCTGAGTGTTAATTTTGTATTCTGGTACTTTGCTGAATTCATTTATGAGTTCTAGAAGTTTTCTGGTGGAGTTTTTGGGGTCTCCTAAATATAGAATCATGTCATAAGCAAACAGAGATAGTTGGAGCTCTCCTTTTCCTATCTATATCCCTTTAATTTCTTTCTTTTCCTAATTGATGAGATCCATTTTTGATGAAAGCTTCTGAGTAGAAGCATATTGAGGTCCAACTCGGATGTGTGTATTCCAAGGTATTAGTGGGATGAACAGCAAATTAAACACTGGGATACCAGTCTGGAAACCTAGGTTAGGACTCCATTAATGGATCCAGAATAATGGGTTTCTTGTCTTAGGTCTTTATAACTGACTGGACTAGAGATTTTGTACTCTCTCAAAATAAAGCCAGGTTGGAGCTGAAGGCCAAGAGACCAGGCTACTAATATTTAGAAACCTGCAAAGGTAGAAGCTAGGTAGGATTGAACCTCATCTCTCTAGGCATACTTCTAAGATGCATGTAAGTGGTCTAACTGGCATCCTAAAATATAGGCCCCTTTTGCCACCCCTCTCCTTTCTGGACCACTAACTATTTTGTGATTAATGATGAGTCAATTGGTTGGAAATGTTTGCTTGACTAGGTCAAGATTTAAACTTGCTTCCAGGAGAGCATCTTGGGAGGGTCAGAACCTGAAATGGGTAGTTGGTTGCAAAATGGGAATTAGATGGAGAAGGGATCCATCTCTATTAATCTCCACTTAGGCAGTGATTAGAGTTGTGAAGAAAGCTAAGACCTTAATTGCTCAGTGTCATCAGGAAATCAATTATTTTAATCTCTCTTCAATAGTTAGCTATTAATTAACTGGGAATAACGAGGAGAATAATTGGAGACAGATTTGCTCAGCTATAGTGTGCCTCATAGAATCAATATTCTTAACTATTAATGAGATCTTCGATAAAAGCAAGTAGACCCAAAGGGAGAGACTCTAAAAAGAGGAAACTAGCTGGAGGTGATGCCTGGTTAAGAGCCGTATGGTGTTGATCCCCAGCTCTGCCAAAAAACCAAAACAAAACCTAATAAAACAAACAAAAATCCCCCAATATGATGGACTAGATGGTCTTGGAGTATTCTTCATCTTCTCCAGACTTTTCCAGCAATGTTTTCCCCAGGACTCTACACAGCAGTCCCAACCCTGGGCCAGCACCCCAAGGTTTCACATGTAATGATTCAAAGTGGGGTTTTGGAGTTGGATTTGAACTAGAATCCCAGCATGGCTACTTAACACCTGTGTGATCTTGCATGTTACTTAATATTTCTTTTTTTAAAAAATATTTATTTATTTGCCTTAGTTGTACACAATGCCTTTATCTTTACGTGGTGCTGAGGATCGAACCCGGGCCGCGCACATGCTAGGTGAGCACTCTACCGCTGAGCCACAACCCCAGCCCGTTACTTAATATTTCTAAGTTTCCGTTTCCTCAACTGTAAAATGACAGTAATAACATAATTGCCACATGATTGTTCAGAGAATTATAGGAAATGAATGCACATAAATCACTTAATGTAATGCCTGAAAATAAAACATACTCGGCAATGAATATTTGTTTCCTTTCATGCTTTCCCAGGCTAGGAACCTTCTGTGATGGAAAATCTCAACTATTCTGATTTTTCACACATGTGTCTTTCTATAAGATTGCTAACAATGCAGTCTTGATGAACCCTACAGCCCTGCTGAGGGCTATAGACTGACAGGTTGTCTCTGACAAGCTTACCTCTCTACCCTTTCCAATATGGCATCATGGTTTGGTGTATGAAGTCTAGAGTTAGATCTGGGTTGAAATCCAAGCTCAAGCACTTCCTGGTTGTATATATAACTTTAGGTAAATCATTTAACCCTTTTGTGTCTCAATTTCCTCATCTGTAAAATATTAAGTTAATTTATGGGATTATAGGAAAGATTCAGTGAGCTGATGCATGCATTGTACTCAAAATAATGTCTGGCACAGGGTAAATGTCAAAAAAGTGGCAGTTATATTATTATCTCTGTACTGGCTTCTACTCTTTCAGGGACCAGATGAATATCAAGTACTCATCTGACAAATCTTTAAACAGAGAATTAATAGTTTAAGTGCCCCTCACACGAGACTAAAGGCACCATAGCTAGTACCAGGATACTAGTTCTTTGCTACACCATTTTAAAACTTGATCCTTTCATTTTTTAACTCTTCCCATTGAGAGGTGATGTCTAATCCTCTCCCCTGGTTCCTGTGAATGCCTGACCTGTAGAATGTGGTGGAATATGCCAGTTTCTGGGTTTGTACCTCAAGAAACTGGCAGATTTCACTTTTTTTTTTTTTTGTCTCTGGGTATGTTTGCTTTTGGAACCAAGTCACATGCTGTGTGGAAGGTCAAACAGCCCATGGAGAGGCCCTCGTGGAGAGGAATTGAAGCTCCTAACCTTTAGTTCTAGCTGACCTCAAAGCTTATAACTGTCTTGCCAGTTAATATGAGTGAGCCTTCTTGGAAATAGATCCTCTGGTTTCCAGTTGAGCTACCCCACCTGGAACCACATGAAGCAAAGATCAGCCAAACCTTGTCCTTGTTGTAAATCAGCAACCAACATAAATGCTGCTATTTTAAGCTATTATGTTTGGGATGGTTGGATAGCAGTGGATAATCAGAATACAGATAATATGCATATGGCCAATAGGTGTGGGGAGAGTTTTGAGGCAGGCTATTCCACACATTGCCAACTTAACTATGTAAATGGTAACTGGTCCTATCCATGTGTTGAACTGGCCTTTGGCTAAATTATGGAATGATGTTAATATTATGGAATGTGCTTATTATGTTCAATGCTTCAGCTTAGAAAAAACAAAAACTACTAACATAAAATTTTTTTTTTTTTTTTTTTTTTTTTTTGTGGTACCAGGGATTGAACTCAGGGGCACTCGTCCACTGGGTCACATCCCCAGCTCTTTTTTGTATTTTTATTTAGAGACAGGGTCTTACTGAGTTGCTAAGTGCCTCGCCATTGCTGAGGCTGGCTTTGAACTCGCGATCCGCCTGCCTCAGCCTCCCAAAGTGCTGGGATTACAGGCGTGCGCCACCGTGCCTGGCCATAAAATGTTTTTGACCAAACATTTGGACAGTATTAAACTAAATATTGATTCCTCTCCTGCCAAGTCTATTTCCCTCCCCCAAATCCCACATCTCAGAAATGTTATAATATTACGTCTGTCAAGTTACTCACATAATAAAATGTAGAAATTTTCCATGAATCCTCCCTTTCCCTGACCCCCCATATAGTTGGTTAAAATGTTCTATTGGCTTAATCTTCAAAATGTACACTAAATCTGTCCTCTTTTCTCCATCTTCACGGTTACTACCCTAGTCCATGCTATCCTTCTGTACTGTGTGTCTTCTTAGATTCTTTTCCAAGATGCTACCCGACTTTCCAAATTGTGCCACTGCCATTCCATGTTTTTGGTATCCCTTCTGAGCTCCCAGAGCTACATGATAGTCCAAGTTGTAGTCCTGCACTTGAATGATGCACACTGAGTCTCTGTGTGACAAGTTATCACTCTACTTCCACGCTTGAGTAAAATGCCATACCATAGTTGTGAGATTTGGGAGAAGTTGTCAAATGATGCAATCTGGTAATGAAAAGAGGAGTCAGTTCCTTGGGGCATAGCCCTTGACTAGTGGAAATCAAGAAGCATGAAGGAGCTAGGCAGATAAATTTCTCCTACTTCTCTCTGAAATGTGTGTGTGTTTTCTTTCTTTTTTCTTTTTTTTTTTCTAGAAAATGTTCTATGTGGCAAGCAATCATTCCTGGCAGGTTTCTTGCAGTTTTATTATGTAATGGCCAGTGAGATAATACATTGCATCACATTGATTTACTTCTTTCTTTGTCTCAGTTAACCTTTTTCTTTATCCTTGCTTCCTTGGGTGTACAACACCCAGATGGTTAGTACTTGAATTCTTTCCTTATGGTCTGTTGTCTAGGGGACCCAAGCTGAGACCACTTGATATTAGAAACAGTTCTAGCAAAACCGCTATCAGGATGGGTTTTGGTGCTGAGTTGTTCACCTGTCTAAAAGCAACAAGGACCATATTGCTGATGATAAATGATATGATAATGACCCCTGGCATCTAATAGCATTGAAATTACTTTAGCTTTCACCAGTGGGACATACTATTTCATTGGCATGACATGTATGTGTCATCTGGCAAGATATGGGGAGGTCAAATGGCTTGTATAGCTAATTGGTCCATAATGTTATTCATAGGGATTTTGGAGTATAGTGGTTGCTCTTTTTTTTTTTTTTTTTTTTTTTTTTTTTTTTGTGTGTGTGTGTGTGGTCCTGGGGATTGAACCCAGGGCTTTGTACATGAAAGGCAAACACTCTACCAACTGAGCTAAATCCCCAGCCCCTTGGTTGCTTTTTTTTTTTTTTTAAATTTGTTTTCATTTATTCTAAAGTAACTTTTAATTTGTCTTGAGAGTTATTCTTTTTTGTGCTAATATTTTGTATTTGTTGTAATTAGTTGTACATGTGACACATCATACAAAATGAAGTATAATTTCTCATTCTTCTGGTTGTATATGATGTAGAATCATATCTGTTGTGTAGTTGTATGTGCACATTTTGACTGTAGTACAAATTTTGCCTCTATGTAGTTTAAAGGAGATCTTTATCTCCTGCAGCTACAGGGCAGATCACACTAAAACTCAAGCTCAGGGTCTGATGATAACAGCAACAATGCTGTCAAGAGGACTAAATGCACAACCTATGATGTTGCCAGGTTCATCATGTTAAAATCAGACAGAAATAGTTGAACATGGAGATTTATGATGTCGTTTGGGTAGACAAATCCAGGTATTATGAACTCCCCAATTTCCCTAAACATTTCTTATTGGCAGAAATAGCCCCTTTCCCTTGCCAAAGGAGAATAGCTTCCTTTTTCATGGAGATCATGTAACAATTTCACCTAAAACAAGTGTCCTTTGAAATGGCATTGTTTTTCAAGTTTCATTCCATTGTCCTCATTGCCTTCCAGTCAGTATAGCTTGGATTGAGACCACACAAACCCTGCTCCAGCAATCTTTCTGCTCATTAATAGGGAGAATAAAAAGCAGGTCATAATCTCAAAAAATTTAATTATTTTCATGAAAGAAGCCAGACACATGGTATGATTCCATTTATATGATTTCCAAGAACAGGCAATGCCAGTCTATGGAGAAAGAAATCAGAAAGTGCTAGCCTCTTAGTAGACATAAGAGGATTGACTGAAAAGGACATGAGGGAATTTTCTGGGGTGATGGAGATGTTGTATATTTTACTTTGAATAGTGGCCACATGGGTATATACTATTTTCAATACTAAAGTCTCCATATTTTTATATGTAAAGTATACATTGATAAAAAATTTCAAATGTAGTTTACTTTTAAATGGCAAGAACATGCTCAACTTTCTTACTTTTTTTTCTATTTTAACTCTCCTGATTTTTGTACTATTTTAATAGGAGCATCTTGAAATTCCACAAAATATTAACACTAGTCCACCATATTTAAAAATATATTTATTTATTTGCTTTAGTTGTACACAATGCATTTATTTTTACGTGGTGCTGAGGATTGAACTGGAACGCGCATGTGCTAGGCGAGCGCTCTACCACTGAGCCACAACCCCAGCCCCCAGTCCACCATATTTATGAATATATTCATATTGTGAATTTCTATAGGTTGGGAGTCTGGGGAAGAACATCTATTCTAAGGTAAAGGCCAAAATACTGTACTTTGCACCTCCAACCACAAAGAAAGTGGTACAGTGCTAGACTTTTTTTTGGATTTGGAATAGAATACTGCATGGGGGAATACTGACCCATTCTGCATTCTGACTCATTTCTTGTGTAATGAGAAGCTTCTGGTTTCAAGTGAGACTCTGAGCATGAGGTGGCTCTATAGCAGGTCTAGACCACATAATAAACAGATCTGCTTCCTGGGTCATATGATCTATCAGAACCAATGATGATAGATTATATTTCTGGCAAACCCCTAGGAAACCCTTAGCACCTCGCCATTGCTGAGGCTGGCTTTGAACTCGCAATCCTCCTGCCTCAGCCTCCCGAACTGCTGAGATTACAGGTGTGTGCCATCGTGTCTGGCCTTGGGTCCTCTTTTAAGCTCACATAACTGTTGGCACAAATAAACAAAATAAAACAAAATAGGACCAAATTCCCTGTTTTTTTCCTGGTCATGGTCCAAGGTCTTCTCTTGGTCCTATAGATGGCACAGCATTTTTGGCCTGTGGTCCTCTCACAGGTGCTTTTAGAACGTCACAATTTAGTTCTTAAGGGTGAGCAAGAGAAGCACTTAATGCTGTTTGCTAAGATGGAGTGTTATATAATGTAGCAGAGTCACTAATCATGGGAGTGATTATCTCATCCCTGTTGCCTATTCCATTTCCTAGAAGCAAGTTTCAGGTACTGCCTGTCCTCAAGGGGAGGGAATTATATAAGGGTTTGACTCATTAAGGGTAACTAGGGTGTTTCCTCCACATGCACCAAGTGACTATGCAGCATGAGCTTCTCATAATAAATTGTGTGTTGTCTGACCCACTCAATTGTAAGGCTGGGCATGAGCAGCAGCAATTTATCATGGTCCATTGAGGACCTGGCTCAAGCAAATCCAGCAGGGAAGAATAAAATGTAGGAGCAGATGGCTCAGACAGATGTCACTTGTTTCAGACATGATCACCCTTCTTTCAACCCACTCTTCTATGTTGTATTATGTTAGGGTGTCTACTACTGTCAAATGACAGTGGAGGAAAATATTCAGGGCTGATTCACAGATGGGTCAGCACAATATGTTGGCACCATGTGGAAATGGATTGCTGTCCCAGTGGGTAGACTTCCCTTCTCTAAACTTGGTCTAGCATCTGCCATGGCTAAGATTCCAATGTGCCAGCAGCCCTCCATGCAGCACCATTCCTCAGGGAGATCAGCCTGCCACCTGGTGTCAGGTCAATAACTTGGATCCCTACTATCTTTTTTTTTTTTTTTTTTTTTTTGTACCAGGGATTGAACTCAGGGGCACTTGACAACTGGGCCACATCCCCAGCCCTTTTTTGTATTTTATTAGAGACAGGGTCTCACTGAGTTGCTAAGTGCCTTGCCATTGCTGAGGCTTGCTTTGAACTCGTGATCTTCCTGCCTCAGCCTCCCAAGTGCTGGGATTACAGGTGTGCACCACCACGCCCGACAAATCCCTACTATCTTGGAGGTAGCAGTGATTCTTCTTCAGAGAATGGTTATTTATTCTAGAAAGGTATTTGCCTTCTCGTCCTGCTTTGCCTACCCCAGTGCCCTTGCTGTGGGCTTATGGAATGCTTAATAGACTAGACTAGGTTGTTGAAGGCTCAGCTAAGGTGTCTGAAAGGGAATAAAACCTTATAGGGTTGGTTGTTATATATGAAATATCAGGAGGTGGTACATGCCTTGATCCAATGATCAGTATACAGTACTGCATGCACTATACAGTCATATGCCACATAACAATATTTCAGTCTGTTATGAATGGAATATACAGCAGTGTACTCATAAGATTATAGTGGACTGAAAAATTCCTATCATCTACCAGTGTTGTAGCTATCATAACGTTGTAGCACACTTCATTACTCACGTGTTTGTGGTGATGCTGGTGTAAGATCTACTGTGCTGCCAGACAGATAAAAGTATAGCACACACAATGATGTACAGTAATACTATTTGATGATGATAAAATAATAATAATAATAATAATAATAATAAATAATAATAATAATAATAATATACTGTGTTTCTGGTTTATGTATTTACTACACTATACTTTCTATCATTTGAGTACATATTCTTTGTTTTGGTTGTTGATGGACCTTTATTTTATTTATTCCTTTTTATGTAGTGCTGAGGATTGAACCCAGTGCCTCACACGTGACAGTAAAGCACTCTACCACTGAGCTACAACCCCAGCCCCTTGAGTATATATTCTTGTTAAAAAAATAAAGTTTAGCTGGGCGCGGTGGCGCACGCCTGTAATCCCAGCACTCTGGGAGGCTGAGTCAGGAGGATCGCGAGTTCAAAGCCAGCCTCAGCAATGGCGAGGCACTTAGCAACTCAGTGAGACCCTGTCTCTAATAAAATACAAAAAAGGGCTGGGGATGTGGCCCAGTGGTCGAGTGCCGCTGAGTTCAATCCCTGGTACCAATAAATAAATAAATAAATAAAATAAAGTTTACTGTAAAATAGTATGTTGTCTGATGCTGGCAGTAACCTCATACAACTCATGTTTGCCATGTGTGATTCCATCATTTTCTCTTGTGTTTAATTTAATCTCATGTCGTTTTGTTCTTCATTGCTCTCAAAGCAATAGGCTATACTATATGTATACAGTGTAATATGTATATACATATATGTATGCACCATATATCATATATCCTAAGTGTGTAGGAGACTACATCATCTAGTTTTGTTTTGTTTTTGTTTTGTATCTGGGATTTAACCCAGGGGCACTTAACCACTGAGCTAAGTCCCCAACACTTTTTATTTTTTATTTTGAGATAGGGTCTGGCAAACTTGCTTAGAGCCTTGCTAAGTTGCTGTGGCTGATCTCAAACTTGATATCCTCCTGCCTCAGCCTTGCTGTGCCCAGCTTATATCATCTAGGTTTGTGTAAGCACAGTCTGTGATATTCACACAATGATAAACCCCCTCATGACACATTTTCCAGAACATGTCCCTATTGTTAATGCATAAGTGGTTAGAATATACAGATTAAGGGGGCTGGGGTTGTGGCTCAGTGGTAGTGTGCTCATCTGGCATGTGTGAGGCACTGGGTTTGATCCTCAGCACAACATAAAAAATAAATAAATAAAATAAAGGTATTGTGTCTAACTACACCAAAAATATTTTTAAAAAATCTTGTTTCTACTCTCATGTATAACTAAAATGAATAAATAAAAACATAAAAATAAAAAACCTTGTAACTACCTCAGGGAATGGAAGTCTCCTTTCCACCTTGCTGGGATAACAGCTGTGAGAGCAGTGGAGACATTGATTGTGCTCGTGGCAGACACAGTTGCTGCCAGAGACGACCAAGGGCAAAAACAAAGGGTGGTTTTGTCAGAAGCATCTGGAAAAGCTTAATGATAGATGAGGAAAGTGGATGAATCAGGTAGAATTTTGGGATTTGGGTACAGTGCAAAGAGCTAGAGCTTGGAATCGTAGGGACCTGACTGAAAATCCTGGCTCTACAACTTACCTGTATGACTTTGTGAAAATAGTTTTAGCTTCTGATCTTCACTTTCTATAGTACATATCAACAGGGTTATTGTGAGAATAAGTGTTCATAATAATGTTTGTAAGATGCCTAGAACAGGGCCTGGCAAAGACTACGTGTTCAATAAAATTATCTATACAATGACTGCATTTATTTTAAGATAGTGATGATGTGATTATAAACACAATGAGACAGGATTATCCCAGAAGCTACTTGAACATGCTTTCTCAGAAAGCTGCTAATGACAGAGAGAGAGAGAGAGAGAGAGAGAGAGAGAGAGAGAGAGAGAGAGAAAGAGAAAGGGAGAGCTTTACCTTGATATTGATCAAGCTTGAGCCTCAAGGCCCCTTATTTGTATCAGCCTGTTCCAAAGCTCTGGGAGTGACCCTAGTATTGTGTTCATATAAAAATGTTTTCTTAGCCATAATTTAAAATTTATTTTAATATAATTTCTTCAGAAATTCTCTTAAAATAACTTTTTTCTTTTTTAACTTCTGTATTTTGTTTCTGCTGTTCAATAAGAAAAGAATCTTTCAGTCTGCTACTTGTAAGAATTTTCTGAAAATTATATATGACCTTTATTTCTACACAATGAATAGCATTGTGCTAGGCCTCATGCACAATTATCATCCTGGGACTTTTCTTTTCATCTTTTCTATATTCTATTCACCTGTTTCCTGAATTTCCTATTTTCCTTTCAAGAAGTTTCCTAAGGAAAAAATACATTGGTAGTTGAGAATTTGCATATGAAAATGTCTTTATTCTTCTCTAGAATCCTTATTCTTTCACTGGATATGCATTTCTAGGTTGGTTAAAACGTCCTTGATGTTTAACTTCCAGAGTTGCTACTGAGAAATTAAATGTGATTCTGATTCCCAAGCAGTATTTCTGATCTATGTATTTGTCCATTTGGAGATTCACATCCTTCAATTCTGGGCAATAATCTTGTATTATTTCTTTAACATTTTCCTTCTTCTTTCCTTTTTCCATTGTCTTTTTCTAGTCTGCCTATCAGTTAGGACTTGGACATCTTGGACTGGTACACTAATTTGATTCTGTTTTGCTTCCTTTTCTCTATGCTTGATGAAACCTGGCCATATTAGTAACTCCTAACATGGGGAAGAAAAGCAGATATAAGCACGGGAAATTACTTAGCAGGTCCCTTGCTCACAGGAGATTCTAATGAAAGATACAAGCTGATTCTTCCTTTAAAATCCCAGTTAGTCTCAGGAATTAGAGGAATCATGTAACTTTAATAATGAGACGGAGAAATTTAGGATAACTTAAAAGTTTATAATGGAAGAGTTAGACCTCTGAATCCTAACCCCCATCCACTGCCATCAAACCTCTGAATCACACAGACACAGAAGGAATAACCTTTAGAGGAACTAGAGCAGAGCAGCTCTGAACTCTGGTACATCAGGTGCAGGATAGAGCCCTGAATAATAAAACCAAACACAGGTAAAATAACTGAAAATCTGTTTATGAACCAAAATACTCCCAGCCTGCTTCTGCCCAATATCAAGTGCAGTAAATTAGGCTTACCCAGTTCCTAAACAAGCAGTTGATGAAAGAAACGTTCTCTGGAGAAACTGAACAGCCCTGTGACATTGACATTTAAGCAGCTCTACCAAAAAAACAAAAGAAAAAAAAAATCCAGAAGGCCACGTGGTTTCTCTAACATGAAGCCCACCAGTTGAGAAGCCCTGCCCCATTCCATTCAGCACTTAGAAGTTCAATTTAAAAATAAAAAAGCAGGATGAGGATCCAAGATGGCGGATTAGAGGAAGCCGCACGTCAGGGCAGCTCTGTGGAAAGAATCCAACAAAGCAGATAAATTGCCTTTCATCATATATATATAGGCTGAAAATACCGATCTCCTGGATGGTTTGATTACCACTACCAGAGAGAGAAAGAGACAAGCTGTCTGCAGCGGCTGGAGCCGCGAGGCTCCTGCAAAACCGCCTGGGTGGTGCACAGGCCGTGCGAAACAAAGTCAGTGTGGGGAGACCGCGCTACTACTGCAACTCCAGCCAAACTCACGGCACACCAGTGTGAAACCGGCGATAAAAACCAGCGATAACAGCCAGCGGGATTGGTGCTGGGGAACCACGGGAGACCGCGGGCCCATAACACCAGTTCAAATCCACACTCCGCCTGAAGCGACCCTCAGTAGTGGGGCCCCGGACAGAGCGGCGCAGAGATCTGCGATCAGCAAACAGGGGCAGAGTGGAGCGGGCCACAGTCCAAAGCAGCACTGTCTGCACCACAGTCACAGTTGTGGTTTCCCGGTGCTACTTCGGCAGGGAGACATCCACCCAACAGCTTTGAAATTGATCGGCGAGGATACGGGAGTCTGTGGAGCTGCTGTTGACTGGAAGGAGAGCACCACCATCTTTGAAAGCTCCAGACAAAGGGGAGGAGACGGAGAGCGACGGTGACAGCCATCCAGGGACTCTCCAGCTCTCTGAAGACAACGCACAATTGGGTGAGACTCGGGTGGTCAGCAGGGGAAGGCGTTTCTGAGGCCAGTGTAGCGGCCACAAGAAGCTGCAACTGTGGGTGGGCTTGGGGAGGGGGTGCCTTCTGGAGGGTCCCCCTTCCCGGTGCCATTCATCTGCTGACACACACAAACCCCCTGGGCCACTCCTTCACTAAACCGTCAGCCACTGGCCTAAGATGCAGCCTTGATTCACTAACAGGATCACAGACTGTCTGGACGTGATCCAATAAGCAATTGGTTTGAACTGGAAAGGAAAAAAAAGAGGGGGGCTTCCCAGGGCCCATTTTGTCTGAGACTTGGGGTTCGACTTTTTTTTTTTTTCCTTTTCTTTTTTGTTGGTTTGCTTGTTTTGTTGGATTGCAGGGAGTTTTTTTTTTGTTTTGTTTGTTTATTTTTCTTTTTCTTTTTTTGGCTTTGTTTTGTTCTGCTTTTTTTTATTTCCTTCCGCATTGATTGTTAGTGTGTTTGTTTGCTTCCGCTCCTTTTTTCTTTCCTTCTTTTCTTCCTTCTCACTCTTGTATCTTTTCTTCCTCCTTCATCTTTCATGTTTACATCCTGCCAGTGCATACTAAACAGAGAAAAAAACAAGTTATACGCAGAACTTGGGATTTCTAGAACCGGCGCAATTGAACTGGGTAGCAAAGTGGTGTTATATATAGTTTACTCTCTATTTCCTTGATTCTCTCTCTCCTCTCTCTTACACCAATTCCTACTCTTTTATCATTTTTTTTTCTTTTCCAACTTACTTTATATATAAATTGGTCTTTCCACCTAATTGTCAACTCCATTCTCTTTCTTCCATCGTCTACCGATACTAAACCACTTCCACTAAACCACTTCAATAGATATCTACTTTCATACTTTCCAAGAAAGAACAATTCAAGACACTTCCTTCTTCCTAAACATAACACCTCTGTATTCAATACTTGAAGCTATAAAACCCTATCAGAAGCATACAGAGTAAATTGGAAATAATATCTGGGTTAACAAAATCTGTACATTGTGATCAAACTTGGATTTTCTGAATAGAAAGTGTTAGGTTTTAAAAGTGTAAAGGAATTATAAGGTGATCTGATAGCATTGTACTACAGGAACAACATAAGGCTTTAAGGTAAAATCGAAATAGTCAAGGTCCCACAGTGCAGGAAGAATAGACACACAAGCAACATGAAAAAACAAGGAAAGAAAATGACACAAACAAATCAAGATACCTCATCGGTAGATGTCATGGCAAGCACAGTTGGTCAAATGCCAGAGATGGAATTTAGAAATTACATATGCCAAATGTTTATGGAACTTAAGAATGAACTCAAAAATGAGATGAGGGAGCAGGTACAGGAGGCAAAAGATCATTTTGACAAAGAACTCCAAAAACAAATACAGGAAGTAAAAGATTACTTCAATAGGGAAATAGAGGCTCTAAAGAGAAACCAAACAGAAATTCCAGAAATGAAAGAAGCAATAAACCAAAATAGAAGTTCAATTGAAAGCATTTCCAACAGAGTAGAACACGTGGAGGAAAGAACCTCAGACAATGAAGACAAAATATATGTCCTAGAGAAGAATTTAGACCATACAGCAAAACTTGTTAGAAATCAAGAACATAACATCCAAGAATTATGGGACAGCATAAAAAGACCAAACTTAAGAGGGATCAGCGTAGAGGAAGGGGCAGAGTTTCAAGCCAAAGGAATGAGTAATCTATTTAACGAAATAATTACAGAACATTTTCCAAACTTGAGGAATGAAATGGAAAACCAAGTTCAAGAGGCATACCGAACACCAAACAAACAAAATCTCAACAGATCCACACCAAGACACATTATAATGAAAATGCCTAATACACTGAGCAAGGAGAGAATACTAAAATCCACAAGAGAAAGGAAGCAAATTACATATAGGGGGAAACCAATCAGACTATGTTCAGATTTTTCAACCCAGACCTTAAAAGCAAGAAGATCCTGGAATAGCATATTTCAAGCTCTGAAAGAAAAGGGATGTCAACCAAGAATCTTATATCCTGCTGCTTTAGATTCGAAGATGAAATAAAAACCTTCCACGACAAGCAAAAGTTAAAAGATTTCACAACTCGAAAGCCAGCACTTCAGAGCATCCTGGGCAACATTTTTCATGAAGAAGAAGAGAAAGATGATAACGAAAATCAACAAAGGGAGATATTAAACTAAAGGAAATACCAACCAGAAGAGAAACCAAATCAAGCTAAAGACCATAATTCAAATAAAAATGGATCGGAATAAAAATCACATCTCAATAATAACCCTGAATGTTAATGGCCTAAACTCGCCAATCAAAAGACACAGATTATCAGAATGGATTAAAAGAAATGACCCAACAATTTGCTGTCTCCAAGAAACACACCTCATAGAAAAAGACATCAACAGACTGAAAGTGAAAGGCTGGGAAAAGTCTTATCACTCACATGGCCAGCGGAAGCAAGCAGGGGTTTCCATACTCATATCAAATAAGGTAGACTTCAAACCAAAACTAATCAAGAGGGACAAAGATGGATATTTCTTATTACTTAAGGGAACCATCCATCAACAGGATATAACAATCATAAATCTGTATGCCCCAAATAATGGAGCACCTACATTCATCAAACAAACGCTTCTTAAGTTCAAGAGTAAAATAGACCACAACACAGTTATTCTAGGGGACTTCAACACACCTCTCTCACCAATGGATACGTCATCCAAACAAAAGCTAAACAAAGAAACTTTAAGCCTCCTCAAAACAATTAACAATTTAGACCTAATGGACATATATAGAATATTTCATCCCTCAGTAAACGAATACACATTTTTCTCAGCAGCACATGGCTCCTTCTCCAAAATAGACCATATTTTATGTCACAAGGCAACTCTCAGCAAATATAAAAAAAATAGAGATACTACCCTGCATGCTATCGGACCATAAAGGGATGAAATTGGAAATCAACGACAAAACAAGGAATAAGAAAAACTACTCCATCAACTGGAAGCTAAACAACATGCTACTGAATGAACAAGGGGTTGAAGAAGACATCAAAGAGGAGATCAAAAAATTCCTAGAGGTAAATGAGAACACAGATACTTCATATAGAAATCTCTGGGACACTATGAAGGCAGTAGTAAGAGGAAAATTCATTGCACTGAGTTCATTCCTTAAGAGGAAAAAAAAACCAACAAATAAATGACTTAACATCACACCTCAAAGCATTACAAAAAGAAGAACAGACCAACACCAAGAGCAGTAGAAGACAGGAAATAATTAAAATCAGAGCAGAAATTAATGAAATTGAGACTAAGGAAACCATTCAAAGAATTGACAAGACTAAAAGTTGGTTCTTTGAAAAAATAAACAAAATTGACAGACCCTTAGCGATGCTAAGGAAAAGAAGAAGAGAAAAAACTCAAATTATTAACATTCATGATGAAAAAGGGAATATCACAACAAACACCTCAGATATACAGAATATAATTAGAAATTACTTTGAAAACTTGTACTCTAATAAAATAGAAAATACTGAATGCATTGACAGATTTCTAGAGTCATATGATTTGCCTAAACTGGATGTGGAGGCTATACACAATTTAAACAGATCAATTACAAGCGAAGAAATAGAAGATGTCATCAAAAAGCTACCAACAAGGAAAAGTCCAGGACCTGATGGGTTTACAGCCGAGTTCTATAAGACTTTCAAAGAAGAACTAATACCAATGCTCTTCAAACTATTTCAAGAAGTAGAAAAAGAGGGAGCTCTTCCAGACTCTTTCTATGAGGCCAATATTACATTAATTCCAAAGCCAGGCAAAGACACATCCAAAAAAGAAAACTTCAGGCCCATATCTTTAATGAATATAGATGCAAAAATCCTCAACAAAATCCTGGCAAATTGGATACAAAAACATATCAAAAAGATAGTGCACCACGATCAAGTGGGGTTTATCCCAGGGATGCAAGGCTGGTTCAACATTCGGAAATCAATAAACATAATACATCACATCAATAGACTTAAAGACAAAAATCATATGATCATCTCAATTGACGCAGAAAAAGCATTTGACAAAATACAACACCCCTTTATGTTCAAAACACTGGAAAAACTAGGAATATCAGGAATGTATCTTAACATTATAAAAGCTATTTATGCAAGGCCCCGAGCTAACATTATCTTAAATGGAGAAAAATTGAAAGCATTCCCTCTAAAAACTGGAACAAGACAGTGATGCCCCCTTTCACCACTGCTATTTAACATAGTACTGGAAACTCTGGCCAGAGCAATTAGACAGACGAAAGAAATTAAAAGGATCAAGATAGGAAAAGAAGAGCTCAAATTAGCACTATTTGCTGATGACATGATAATCTACCTAGAAGACCCAAAAAACTCTACCAGAAAACTTTTAAAACTAATAAACGAATTTGGCAAAGTTGCAGGATACAAAATCAATACACATAAGTCAAAGGCGTTTGTGTACATCAGCGACAAAGACTCTGAAAGGAAATGTTGAAAAATACCCCATTTGCAATAGCATCAAAAAAAAATAAAATACCTGGGAATCAACCCAATGAAAGAGGTGAAAGACCTCTATAACGAAAATTATAGAACACTAAAGAAAGAAATTATAGATGAACTCAGAAGATGGAAAGACCTACCTTGCTCTTGGATAGGTAGAATTAATATTGTCCAAATGTCCATACTACCAAAAGCATTATACAGATTTAATGCAATTCCAATCAAAATCCCAATGTCATTCTTCAAAGAAATAGAAATAGCAGTCATGAAATTCATCTGGAAAAATAAGAGACCCAGAATAGCCAAAGCAATCCTGAGCAAGAAAAGTGAAGCAGGGGGCATCACCATACCAGACTTTAAATTATACTATAGAGCAATAGTAACAAAAACAGCATGGTATTGGCACCAAAATAGACTGGTGGACCAATGGCACAGAATTGAGGATACAGAGACTAATACATATAATTACAGCTATCTTATATTAGACAAAGGTGCCAAAAATGTACAATGGAGAAAGGATAGCCTCTTCAACAAATGGTGCTGGGAAAACTGGAAATCCATATGCAACAAAATGAAATTAAACCTTTATCTCTCACCATGCACAAAACTCAATTCAAAGTGGATCAAGGACCTAGGAATTAGACCAGAGACAATACACCTAATAGAAGAAAACGTAAGCTCCAATTTTCAACATGTTGGATTAGGCCCCAAGTTCCTTAATAAGAATCCTGTGGGCTGGGGTTGTGGCTCAGCGGCAGAGCGCTCGCCTCGCACGTGTGCGGCCCGGGTTTGATCCTCAGCACCACGTAAACATAAATGCATTGCATTGTGTACAACTAAAGCAAATAAATAAATATTTAAAAAAAAATAAGAATCCTGTAGCGCAAGAATTACTACCAAGAATTAATGAATGGGATAGATTTAAGCTAAAAAGCTTCTTTTCAGCAAAAGAAACAATCAGTGAGGTGAATAAAGAGCCAACTAATTGGGAACAAATATTTAACACATGCACATCAGATAGAGCACTAATCTCCAGAATATATAAAGAACTCAAAAAACTTTACACTAAAAAAAAAATAACCCAATCAATAAATGGGCTAAGGAATTGAGAAGACACCTCTCAGAAGAAGATACACGATTAATCAACAAATACATGAAAAAATGTTCAACATCGCTGGCAATTAGAGAAATGCAAATCAAAACTACTCTAAGATTTCACTTCACTCCAGTCAGAATGGCAGCCATCAAGAACACAAGCAACAATAAATGTTGGAGAGGATGTGGGGAAAAAGGCACACTCATACATTGCTGGTGGGACTGCAAAATGGTGCAACCGTTATGGAAAGCAGTACGGAGATTTCTTGGAAAACTGGGAATGGAACCATCCTATGACCCAGCCATCCCACTCCTGGGTCTATTCCCAAAGGACCTAAAAACAGCATATTACAGTGACACAGCTATCTCAATGTTTGTAGCTGCACAATTCACAATAGCTAGATTGTGGAACCAACCTAGATGTCCCTCAGTAAATGAGTGGATTAAGAAAATGTGGTATATACGCACAATGGAATTTTACTCAGCAATAAAAGAAAACAAATTAATGGCATTTGCAGGTAAATGGATGAAGCTGGAAGACATAATGCTAAGTGAAGTTAGTCAGTCTCAAAAATCCAAGTACCAAATGTTCTCTCTTATATAAGGAGGCTATTTCAAAGTATTGTTGGATGGGGGTACATAGGAGGATTAGAGGAACACTAGAATGGTCAAGGGAAGGGAGGGTAAGGGAGAGAGCAAGAGGGGAGGGAGGGGGAGAGAAAAAAAAAAGGTGGTTGAATGAGACGGATATCATTTTCCTTAATGCATGATTGAAGACCTGAATTGTACGAATATACTTTGTATGCAAACAGTTGTATGTAAAAAGATACTAAATATATGCACTATGAGTTGTACATATTAAAAATTATAAAAATAAAATTAAAAAAATTAAAACAATAAAAAAATAAAAAAGCAGCCAAGGATCACCAGCCATTTGAAAAGGGTATCTGAAGAAAAAGGCAAAGAACAAAACAAGCAGAAGGCAAGCAAGTCAAGAGAAAAAGACAACTCAAAAACTTAAGAAAACTTCAAAGAAAATATAACATTCTTAGAGGATACGATATTATATTCATTCCACTAGAATAGGATGCTATACAAAAGGAAGAGAAGACAAGATATTTTGCTGTTTACTCATTCTAGTAATGTCTTCTATTTTGATTATTGTCTTCTAGTTGTAAATACAAAAGGAGATTAAGAGTGCATAGTTGTGGGCCTGAGCACCATACATAAAATAGGGAATATTGAAAATACTAAAAAAAATTGTGACCAAAAGGTTTAGTGTTCATAAATTTCCTCATGTCATAAGTGATCCTGTTGTTTAATTTTTAGAAAATTGTGTAAAAAAAAAAAAAAAAGCCAGGTGCAGTGGTGCAGGCCTATAACCCCAGCAACTCAGGAGGTGGAGGTAGGAGGATCATGAGTTCAAGGCCAGCCTGAGCAACTTAACGAGGCACTTAGCAACTCAGGGGGACCCTGTCTCAAAATAAAATATAAAAAAGATCTGGGGATTTGGTTCAGTGGTTAAGCACCCCTGGGTTCACTCCCCAGTACCAAAAAGAAAAAATGTACGAAAAATTATAAATTGTCAAGCAGACATAAGAGCTCTTAGGAAGTCTCTGAGCATGAGCCAAGTTCTGGTCATTAGTCTAGCTTAGATTCTGAGGAACACGTGGAAGCTTTTCAAAGCCCTTATTCCTCAAAGCATTTCATTCCCCAGCCTTTCCTCCCAAGATTTTGGGTTGGTCTATTGTTTGCCTCAAGTGTTACCCTTGCCCAATGTAGCAGGGACTAACATATTTGCCTTTGTTTTTAACAACCACCCCTGGGTAGTCACTTCAGCCCTGGCAGCTTTCTGAGTTTGGCTAAATAAAAGTAAGCACTCTGAATTGGTCTTTCAGGGAATCACAATGCAAATCAGACAGGCCCAATTCTTCCAGAATAAGGTCTATTTTGCTCCCCTCTGTACTGGGTACTTGTGCGGGTAATGTGGGCTGCTATCTTCAAGGTTGCTGCTGAATGGAGCCGCATGGGATGGATCCAGGGGAAGTTAAAATGTTATACAACTTTCTTATCATCATCCAGCTGCTTTTTCTTGATGAAGCACACCCCTGTTTCTGCAAGCATATGATTAGTACCCACAGTTCTGAGAAAGTTGATTCTGATAGCTTTTGTCAGTTTATTCATTGCTTTTGTGGATGGATGAAATTTTGAATTCCCTACTCCATCATTTTTGCAGATGTCACCTAGATTCTTTCTTTATTTTTGATGGCCTTGACAGTTTGGAAGACTAATGGTTAGGTGTTTTTTAAAATGTCCTTCCACTGGTGCTTGTCTGATATTTTCCTAATGATTATTCTGAGGCTATGAAATTAGGGAGGAAGAACACAGAGGTAAAGTGCCATTCTCACCATACAATATCACTGGTATGTACCGTCAACCAGCATTGTCGCTGTTAAGAGTGAAAGTAGAGGGGCTGGATGTGTAGCTCAGTGGTAGAGCACTTTCCTAGCACATGTGAGGCAATGGGTTCAATCCTCAGCACCTCATAAAAATAAATAAATAAAATAAAGGTATTATGTCCATCTACAAGTAAAAAAAAAAAAAAAAACTATAAAGAAAAATGAAAGTAAAGCCAAGCGTGATGACACACACCTGAAATCCCAGTGATGGGGAGGCTGAGGCAGGAGAATTGTAAGTTTTAAGGCCAGTCTTAACAATTTAGAAAGGCCCTAAGCAACTTAGCAAGATCAGGTCTCAAAATAAAAAATAAAAAAAAAAGAGTTGGGGATGTGGTTCAGTAGTAAATTTCCTCTGGGTTCAATCCCCAGTACCCCTAAAGAGTAAAAGTAGAGTGTAATGGTTTAGGGGTTTGGTCTCTCAAGTCAATCACATCTGAATTCAAACCCTGACTCCTCCACTTGTTTGACTAAGTAAATGATAGAACTTTTTCAAATCTGTTTTCTCATATGTAAAACAGGAGTGCTGTTGCCGCCTGTAGCTATTGCTGCCTGCAGAAAAGATACCGTGGGAAAGAATTCGGAGGCAGATTGGGAATGAGTAGGTTCTTTATTCTGCTTTCTCTTCTGACTTCTCTCTCCAACTCCAACAACAACCCCCACACAACTCCAACCCTACCTGGTTAAATACTCTTCACCTTAACAAGTATACACGTGTCACAAGCTCAACTTACAGGTGCGTCACACAGTGTTCACGGGCACAGAAAAATTCTTAGTTGATTACATTAAGGTCAGGAGAAAACAATTAAACGCCTCCTCTTTGGCTCTCAGCCAGCCACCATCTTAGCTACCTCCTCATTAAGGCTCTTACAGAGTGCAAGTACCCACTTCATAGGGTTACTCTGGAGAATCAAATGAGAAAATTTATGTGAAGCAACTAATACAGTTACTGGCACATAGTAAGTGATTAATTTAGGTGAACTAGTAGAATAAGAGGGTGTATGTTCATATTGGTATATACAAAAATATTTAACAAATAGTATCAAGAGAATTAGAAGTAATTTTCATTATAAAAAGTACCATAATTGCACTGAAAGATTTGATGGGAGACCTAGAGTCCAAGGGGATATAGATATCCATATAAGAATATATTTGAATAAATTGGAGAACTTTATATATGGAGAATTATTCCAAAAGACAGGCATAGGTGGCTACTATGTGTAGACTTCTTAGGTTACTAGGGACTAGTATTCTTGACATTGTATTTGTGATCAGGGAGAAATTCCAGAAGAAAAGGAAGGGGTTAAAATTATGTGGTAGTTAAAAGCACTACTATTAGAATTCTACAAACCAGGAATCAAATCCTGGCTTTCTGCTCTCAGGCTTGTAACCCTGGGTAAAATGACTTAACCTTTTGACTGATGTCTCCTCATTTATAAAATACAGATGATAAATTGGGGATTAAATGAAATAATACATGTAAATGACCCAGACTATTCCCTGTCATGTAATGCTCAGTTGATGTTAGCTGCTCTTTACTATCTAATAATTATAGACTTGGTCCAGGGAGACCCCATTGTAGTTTTAAGTCTGGGAGGACATATGTCAGGGAAGGTATTTTATGTCAAGAGCTAGCATTAGGAAGCTTCCCCTTTCAATATGGAGGATGTTTGGAGTTCCTTCCCTTTCTAGCAGCCTCAGTTACTGACTCAGGACTGCTGCAAGTTGCCCTAGGGGCAGGGTGCCTTTGTGATATTTGTGGTGGCTAAAATCTTTTTTTAAAGACTTGCAGTATTCAATCAGAAAGAAAATAGAAACCACATGGAAACTTTAGCCCATTCCAATATGTTCTTAGTTTCCCACTCTTCATTCTGCTAGGGTTCTTCTGCAGATGATGACTGAGAATATCCTCTTCAGAGCAATAAATCACAGGAACATTAAATGTGTCCTTGCAGCTGCACCAGGGCTAGTTAGAGGCCTATTCAAGAAAAGGGCTTATGTGGAGGGTTTTTTTCCTCCTCCTTTTAAAAAGCCACCTGTACCATTTTTGTCTTAGTTTTTAAGTGGAAATGATTTTAAGATGTAATTTTCTTCCCCTGCTTGTATTTGTGATGTACAAATAGTTCTTTGTTAATAGGAAAAGAAAAACACAAACCCAAATGCCAAACCTAATTAATGCTCTTTAGAAAAAGTGTGCTGCTTTAAAACTTTCCAACTTCCTTTCTGAGTTAGTAATTGAGGGACTGGACAAGATGCAGGTGGAAGGAATCACTTCATTGACAGCTGGCCCTAAATCTCTCTCATTCTTGTAAGTGCACCAGTTAAGGGCACAAAACTGTCTGGGAGAACTACAGCTAGTATGGAAAGAGCATGTACTGTAATCTAAATACTTCTTCTATTGATTGGCAAAATTCCAAAAGTTTTTTGAGGCCAGGAGAGATAGCTTTGAGGAGAAAATTGGGCCCAGACCATCTAATCCAGATGTTGAAAACCAGGCCTTAAGAAGGAAAAAAAAGACATTACAAACTAGGCCTTGAGGGAAAACCCCCACTTCTTTATAAATTAGATATTGAGGAGGGAAAATCCTTTCATTATAATCATATCAATTCCAGTTAGACTCACATAATGAGGTTAGCTGTGCAATTTGGTGGAGATGATGATCAGCTATGCAGAATGATTTAAAGAGTTCCAGAGGGCTCCCTCTGCACAACAAAATCATCCCTACTCAGAGTTCATGGTCTGATAACCCTTCATCAGCAGTTCTTAACCCCTTTTTTGGTCAAAGACTTGCTTTAGAATCTGGTTAAAGATACTGACATTTTCCTTCAGAAGAATGAATGTAAACATCAATACCCTGTGTACATGTATGAAGACAAATGGTGTGAAAATACTCTATGTAAAACCAGTGACTTTTTATATGTAATATGAAATGAATTGCACTCTGCAAGCATGTACAACAAATTAGAATTAAAAAATGCAAAAAAAGAGAATGAATGTACATGTGTATATACATATCACCATACATTTTCCTGAGGTTCACAGACTCCTGTGAATATCCCTGGGAAGTCTTTGAATTGTCACTATTTCTCAGAGTTTATTTTCAAGAGCCACATAATGAGCACCCTGCCCACAAGTGGCCCATGGATGGAGTAAGTTAAAAAGAAACTCTATCACATTTTTATCACCATCATATTATAATATTATTTAAAACAATATGCTTACTAATGAATTATATCTGTGAAAGGGAAGGTTGGTCAGGGACAATATTTCACCAAAGTATGTCAGTCTGCCTTGCTGAGGCACAGCTTGATCATCCATCAGCTTCCATATTGAGTTGCTTTCTTTCCTTCCAATTTATATTAAATAAAAAAATCCTATCTTTAAAATACTTTAAAGTGCTTTGAATGCTTTAAAATATTCCAGGTTAGGTTAAATAAGGATGGCAAATTTTGATAACTATTTGTCTTGGGCTCCCTCAGAGCAGAATTTAAGGTAAGAACTTAGGTTACAGTTAGTGTATTTGAGGTACGCCATGATTTGGATCTACTTTGTCTCCCAGAGGCTCATGTGCTGGAAATTCAGTCACCAGTATTGGTGAGATGGTGGACTCTTTAAGAGGTGGGGCCAAGTGAAAGGTAATTAGGTCACTGGGGCATAACCTCTGGAGGGATCAATGTAGTTACTGCAAGAGTACATTGTTATAAAAAGAATGAACACAGACCCTAAAACTCTCTGACTTCCTATCTTTCCATGTGATCTCGTTCTGCAATTGTGATGTCATCTGTCATGAGGCACTTGCTACAGAATAAACTGATAGGGCTTCCAGATCTTGGACTTTCATCATCCTAAACTGTGGGCTAAACCTCTTTTCTTTATACATTTACCCAGCCTTGACTATCTTGTTTATAGCATGAGACAACAGACTAAGACAGGGTGATATTTCAGGAAGTAGGAACAAGATACTAAGAAGAGTCAGAGAAGGAGGAAAAGTCAATGCAAGAAACTTCCTGAGAAGTATATAGAATATCTCCCAGAATTGTCTCTCTGATGAATGAGAGGCTACAGCTCTCATCTACTGGTTTCTGTCCTCTGTCAGTTGAAAGTTATCCCCAAATGCATTAACATTCCCACACTTTCAGACTGTACTTTCATGAGGATTGGCTTTGGAGAGGGTCCTGGGACAGAAGTAGAAAGAAGGAAGATTGATCTTGAAGGGGGATGTTGTCAGAGTGATGTGAGTCTGAACTTACATAGAACTGCCTTGGCTCTGGATAAAATCAGAGGTGAACTGAGGAGTCACAATGGGGGGCACCAGAGGCATTTGATATTCTACCATATCTGGGTAGTAGATTCATGGAGGTTCATTATCCCAGCCACTGTATTTTTGTACGTGTTTGAAATTTTTTCATAGTAAACAGTTAAAAATCCTCCAGCATTGAAAAAAAATTAAAACTGCTAATTCTGAATGCTAGGTCACTAGAAAATATGTCAAGTAGCTAGTGGCATATTATATAATTTTTCTTTTTGTACTGAGGATTAAACCCAGGGGTGCTTAACCACTGAGCCACATCCCCAGTCCTTTTTATTTTATTTTATTTTATTTTATTTGGCACCACGGATTAACTCAGGGGCACTCAACCACTGAGCCACATCCCTAGCCCTATTTTGTATTTTATTTAGAGACAGACTCTCACTGGGTTCCTTAGCACCTCGCTGTTGCTGAGGCTGCCTTTGAACTCAAGATCCTCCTGCCTCAGACTCTGGAGCTGCTGGGATTACAGGTATGCGCCACCGTGCCTGGCCCTTTTTATTTTTTATTTTGAGACAGGGTCTTGCTAAGTTGCTTAGGGCCTCGTTAAGTTGCTGAGGCTGGCTTTGAACTTGCAATTTTCCTGCCTCAGCCTCCTGAGCCACTGGGATTAAAAGGTGTGCACTGGGCTTAGTCACAGCTCAGTGGTAGAGTGCTTGCCTTGCACATGTGAGGCCCTGGGTTCAATCTTCAGCACCACATAGAAACAAATAAAACAAAAGTAATGTGTCCATCTACAACTAAAAAATATTAAAGGTGTGCACCATCACACCCGGCTTTTATTATATAATTTTGAACGTTTGGCACAAACATGGGCCTAGAAATTACAGCAACAGTTCCATGATGATACATTAAAGTGCTCCATCAGATGTTAAAATCCTTGAGCAAATCATACTCAAAGGCTGGAAGTTCGAATAGATGAACTTGGGAGACAGACAAGTGTGGATTCCTAAATTGCCTCTTTGATTGCATTTAGTTCTAGAAAGTGTGGTTGCAAGTTCCACTGTAAGACTTGGATGTGAGGTTTTAACATACCCAAAAATGTTGAGTCTATTTCTTTAGTTAAGAGTGAACAAAATCTCTACATGTTCATATAGAACCTAATTCTTAGTGTTAAAACTATTTGTACCAGAGTTTGATCTTCTAAAATCAGTGATGTTTGAACACTGGGATCATTCTTGCAGTCTCTTTAAGATTCTGAATATATGGCTATGAAACACCTCTTAAACAAGGCATTTTCAAATCTGAGAAAAGATCTTTAGTGGCCTTATCATTTTCACAAAATCTTTCTCCCCCCATACCTTGCACCAAAAACTTGTGGGAGAAGAGTTTTCCTCAACAGCTGGCATGCTTACTGTTGAAGAGTGGAGGTTGCTATTTGCTGCTCATTTCTTGGTACAGCATGCTGGGAAGATATATCATTTAAGGGCCACAATTTTATTATGCTCATAATTTTTGTGGTTGTTGTAAACACTGAATCATGATCAGAGGACATACTGCCAATCCCTGTTAGTGAACCAAGCATCCAGTGGTTTGTCATTTGTGTATAACCTCTATTATTTACATAGTAGTATATTCCTGGGTTGTGCTCAAGGATAATGCTCCTTAGAATTGATCTCAGTGCCCTTCTTCCAATCTACATTATAATTGAAAAAAATATTTCTTAGCTAAATTAAAAAGCTTTCCCCATATGAGGAGAAACTGAATCTCTTCTATATTGTTGGTGGCATTCTGAAAAAGAGTTAGGCAGTTTTTAATAAAATAAAACACACAGGGCTGGGGGTGTAGCTTAGTGGTAGAGCAGTTGCCTAGCATGTGCAAGACCCTGGGTTCCATTCTTGGCACTGCAAAAAAATTATAAATAAAGAAACATGCAACTACTATATAGCTTAGCAATTGCACTCATGGGCATTTACCTAAAAGAAATAAAGACTTATGTTTACAGAAAAAAACCTGTGTACAAATGTTCACAACAGCATTATTCATAAGAGCCCCAAACTGGAAATAACCCAGATATCCTTGAACATAAAAACTCTTGTGTAGATTTAAAAGAACTACACTGAATGAAAAAGGCAATTCCCAAAGGCTGTATACTATGATTTCAAATGTATAAAATCCTTGAAATGACAAAATGAACGCCATGGAGAACAGATTGGTGGTTCTTAGAAGTTAAGGAGTAGGTGGAGGTGAGGGCACTGGGTGTGGCTATAAAAGGGCAAGTTGTGGTGATGGAATTGTTTGGAATTTTGACCTGTCCATGTCAATATCCTGGTTGTGATAATGCATATTGTGTTGCCAGACATGATCACTGGTGTGAATATACTTTGCATACAACCAGAGATATGTAAAAAATGTGCTATACGAGTATAATATGAAATGTAGTACATTCTGCTGTCATTTCTAACAACTTAGAATAAAAAATAAATTTGAAAAGAAATAAATAAAGACCCAACAGCACAGTGTGTCAAGCAATGATGAAATTTCTCTCAATATGACAGTTCAGTATACATAAGCGACCTACAGGATTCTTACTAAGGAACTTGGGGCCTAATCCAACACGATGGAGATTAGAGCTTACTTTTTCTTCTTCTTTTTTTTTTCTTATTTTTAATGTTTTTATTAATACACTATAGTTATACATAATAGCAGGGTTCATTTTGCCATAATCATGTCTGCATGGAACATAATGTGCTCCACTTCAGTCCCCAGTACTTCTTCTTTCCCTTCTCTTCTCCCTGCCTCTGTTCCCCCTTCTCTACTCAACTGGTTTTTCTTTTGTTTATTATATATATATATATATATATATATATATATATATATATATATATATATATTTAATATGTACAACTCATAGTGCATATATTTAGTATCTTTTTACATACAACTGTTTGTATACAAAGTATATTCGTACAATTCAGGACTTCAATCATGCATTAAGAAAAATGATATCCGTCTCATTCAACCACCTTTTTTTTTTCTTTTCTCCCCCTCCCTCCCCTCTTGCTCCCTCCCTTACCCTCCCTTCCCTTGACCATTCTAGTGTTCCTCTAATCCTCCTATGTACCCCCATCCAACAATACTTTGAAATAGCCTCCTTATATAAGAGAGAACATTTGGTACTTGGATTTTTGAGACTGACTAACTTCACTTAGCATTATGTCTTCCAGCTTCATCCATTTACCTGCAAATGCCATTAATTTGTTTTCTTTTATTGCTGAGTAAAATTCCATTGTGCGTATATACCACATTTTCTTAATCCACTCATTTACTGAGGGACATCTAGGTTGGTTCTACAACCTAGCTATTGTGAATTGCGCAGCTACAAACATTGAGATAGCTGTGTCACTGTAATATGCTGTTTTTAAGTCCTTTGGGAATAGACCCAGGAGTGGGATGGCTGGGTCATAGGATGGTTCCATTCCCAGTTTTCCAAGAAATCTCCATACTGCTTTCCATAACGGTTGCACCATTTTGCAGTCCCATCAGCAATGTATGAGTGTGCCTTTTTCCCCACATCCTCTCCAACATTTATTGTTGCTTGTGTTCTTGATGGCTGCCATTCTGACAGGAGTGAAGTGAAATCTTAGAGTAGTTTTGATTTGCATTTCTCTAATTGCCAGTGATGTTGAACATTTTTTCATGTATTTGTTGATTAATCGTGTATCTTCTTCTGAGAGGTGTCTTCTCAATTCCTTAGCCCATTTATTGATTGGGTTATTTGTTTTTTTAGTGTAAAGTTTTTTGAGTTCTTTATATATTCTAGAGAGTAGTGCTCTATCTGATGTGCATGTATTAAATATTTGTTCCCAATTAGTTGGCTCTCGATTCACCTCACTGATTGTTTCTTTTGCTGAAAAGAAGCTTTTTAGTTTAAATCTATCCCATTCATTAATTCTTGATAGTAATTCTTGCGCTACAGGATTCTTATTAAGGAACTTGGGGCCTAATCCAACATGTTGGAAAATGGAGCTTACTTTTTCTTCTATTAGGTGTATTGTCTCTGGTCTAATTCCTAGGTCCTTGATCCACTTTGAATTGAGTTTTGTGCATGGTGAGAGATAAAGGTTTAATTTCATTTTGTTGCATATGGATTTCCAGTTTTCCCAGTACCATTTGTTGAAGAGGCTATCCTTTCTCCACTGTACATTTTTGGCACCTTTGTCTAATATAAGATAGCTGAAATTATATGTATTAGTCTCTGTATCCTCAATTCTGTGCCATTGGTCCACCAGTCTGTTTTGGTGCCAATACCATGCTGTTTTTGTTACTATTGCTCTATAGTATAATTTAAAGTCTGGTATGGTGATGCCCCCTGCTTCACTTTTCTTGCTCAGGATTGCTTTGGCTATTCTGGGTCTCTTATTTTTCCAGATGAATTTCATGACTGCTATTTCTATTTCTTTGAAGAATGACATTGGGATTTTGATTGGAATTGCATTAAATCTGTATAATGCTTTTGGTAGTATGGACATTTGGACAATATTAATTCTACCTATCCAAGAGCAAGGTAGGTCTTTCCATCTTCTGAGTTCATCTATAATTTCTTTCTTTAGTGTTCTATAATTTTTGTTATAGAGGTCTTTCACCTCTTTCGTTAGGTTGATTCCCAGGTATTTTATTTTTTTTTGATGCTATTGTAAATGGGGTATTTTTCATCATTTCCCTTTCAGAGTCTTTGTCGCTGATGTACACAAATGCCTTTGACTTATGTGTATTGATTTTGTATCCTGCAACTTTGCCAAATTCATTTACTAGTTTTAAAAGTTTTCTGGTAGAGTTTTTTGGGTCTTCTAGGTAGATTATCATGTCATCAGCAAATAGTGCTAATTTGAGCTCTTCTTTTCCTATCTTGATCCCTTTAATTTATTTTGTCTGTCTAATTGCTCTGGCCAGAGTTTCCAGTACTATGTTAAATAGCAGTGGTGAAAGGGGGCATCCCTGTCTTGTTCCAGTTTTTAGAGGGAATGCTTTCAATTTTTCTCCATTTAAGATAATGTTAGCACGGGGCCTTGCATAAATAGCTTTTATAATGTTAAGATATGTTCCTGATATTCCTAGTTTTTCCAGTGTTTTGAACATAAAGGGGTGTTGTATTTTGTCAAATGCTTTTTCTGCGTCAATTGAGATGATCATATGATTTTTGTCTTTAAGTCTATTGATGTGATGTATTATGTTTATTGATTTCCGAATGTTGAACCAGCCTTGCATCCCTGGGATAAACCCCACTTGATCGTGGTGCACTATCTTTTTGATATGTTTTTTGTATCCAATTTGCCAGGATTTTGTTGAGGATTTTTGCATCTATATTCATTAAAGATATGGGCCTGAAGTTTTCTTTTTTGGATGTGTCTTTGCCTGGCTTTGGAATTAATGTAATATTGGCCTCATAGAAAGAGTCTGGAAGAGCTCCCTCTTTTTCTACTTCTTGAAATAGTTTGAAGAGCATTGGTATTAGTTCTTCTTTGAAAGTCTTATAGAACTCGGCTGTAAACCCATCAGGTCCTGGACTTTTCCTTGTTGGTAGCTTTTTGATGACATCTTCTATTTCTTCGCTTGTAATTGATCTGTTTAAATTGTGTATAGCCTCCACATCCAGTTTAGGCAAATCATATGACTCTAGAAATCTGTCAATGCATTCAGTATTTTCTATTTTATTAGAGTACAAGTTTTCAAAGTAATTTCTAATTATATTCTGTATATCTGAGGTGTTTGTTGTGATATTCCCTTTTTCATCATGAATGTTAATAATTTGAGTTTTTTCTCTTCTTCTTTTCCTTAGCATCGCTAAGGGTCTGTCAATTTTGTTTATTTTTTCAAAGAACCAACTTTTAGTCTTGTCAATTCTTTGAATGGTTTCCTTAGTCTCAATTTCATTAATTTCTGCTCTGATTTTAATTATTTCCTGTCTTCTACTGCTCTTGGTGTTGGTCTGTTCTTCTTTTTGTAATGCTTTGAGGTGTGATGTTAAGTCATTTATTTGTTGGTTTTTTTTTCCTCTTAAGGAATGAACTCAGTGCAATGAATTTTCCTCTTACTACTGCCTTCATAGTGTCCCAGAGATTTCTATATGAAGTATCTGTGTTCTCATTTACCTCTAGGAATTTTTTGATCTCCTCTTTGATGTCTTCTTCAACCCCTTGTTCATTCAGTAGCATGTTGTTTAGCTTCCAGTTGATGGAGTAGTTTTTCTTATTCCTTGTTTTGTCGTTGATTTCCAATTTCATCCCTTTATGGTCCGATAGCATGCAGGGTAGTATCTCTATTTTTTTATATTTGCTGAGAGTTGCCTTGTGACATAATATATAGTCTATTTTGGAGAAGGAGCCATGTGCTGCTGAGAAAAATGTGTATTCGTTTACTGAGGGATGAAATATTCTATATATGTCCATTAGGTCTAAATTGTTAATTGTTTTGAGGAGGCTTAAAATTTTTTTGTTTAGCTTTTGTGTTTGGATGATCTATCCATTGGTGAGAGAGGTGTGTTGAAGTCCCCTAGAATAATTGTGTTGTGGTCTATTTTACACTTGAACTTAAGAAGCGTTTGTTTGATGAATGTAGGTGCTCCATTATTTGGGGCATACAGATTTATGATTGTTATATCCTGTTGATGGATGGTTCCCTTAAGTAATAAGAAATATCCATCTTTGTCCCTCTTGATTAGTTTTGGTTTGAAGTCTACCTTATTTGATGTGAGAATGGAAACCCCTGCTTGCTTCCGCAGGCCATGTGAGTGATAAGACTTTTCCCAGCCTTTCACTTTTAGTCTGTTGATGTCTTTTTCTATGAGGTGTGTTTCTTGGAGACAGCAAATTGTTGGGTCATTTCTTTTAATCCATTCTGATAATCTGTGTCTTTTGATTGGCGAGTTTAGGCCATTAACATTCAGGGTTATTATTGAGATGTGATTTTTATTCCGATCCATTTTTATTTGAATTATGGTCTTTAGCTTGATTTGGTTTCTCTTCTGGTTGGTATTTCCTTTAGTTTAATATCTCCCTTTGTTGATTTTCGTTATCATCTTTCTCTTCTTCTTCATGAAAAATGTTGCCCAGGATGCTCTGAAGTGCTGGCTTTCGAGTTGTGAAATCTTTTAACTTTTGCTTGTCGTGGAAGGTTTTTATTTCATCTTCGAATCTAAAGCTTAATTTTGCTGGATATAAGATTCTTGGTTGACATCCCTTTTCTTTCAGAGCTTGAAATATGCTATTCCAGGATCTTCTTGCTTTTAAGGTCTGGGTTGAAAAATCTGAACATAGTCTGGTTGGTTTCCCCCTATATGTAATTTGCTTCCTTTCTCTTGTGGATTTTAGTATTCTCTCCTTGCTCAGTGTATTAGGCATTTTCATTATAATGTGTCTTGGTGTGGATCTGTTGAGATTTTGTTTGTTTGGTGTTCGGTATGCCTCTTGAACTTGGTTTTCCCATTCATTCCTCAAGTTTGGAAAATGTTCTGTAATTATTTCGTTAAATAGATTACTCATTCATTTGGCTTGAAACTCTGCCCCTTCCTCTACGCCGATCACTCTTAAGTTTGGTCTTTTTATGCTGTCCCATAATTCTTGGATGTTATGTTCTTGATTTCTAACAAGTTTTGCTGTATGGTCTAAATTCTTCTCTAGGACATATATTTTGTCTTCATTGTCTGAGGTTCTTTCTTCCAAGTGGTCTACTCTGTTGGTGATGCTTTCAATTGAACTTTTATTTTGGTTTATTGCTTCTTTCATTTCTGGAATTTCTGTTTGGTTTCTTTTTAGAGCCTCTATTTCCCTATTGAAGTAATCTTTTACTTCCTGTATTTGTTTTTGGAGTTCTTTGTCAAAATGATCTTTTGCCTCCTGTACCTGCTCCCTCATCTCATTTTTGAGTTCATTCTTAAGTTCCATAAACATTTGGCATATGTAATTTCTAAATTCCATCTCTGGCATTTGACCAACTGTGCTTGCCATGACATCTACCGATGAGGTATCTTGATTTGTTTGTGTCATTTTCTTTCCTTGTTTTTTCATGTTGCTTGTGTGTCTATTCTTCCTGCACTGTGGGACCTTGACTATTTCGATTTTACCTTAAAGCCTTATGTTGTTCCTGTAGTACAATGCTATCAGATCACCTTATAATTCCTTTACACTTTTAAAACCTAACACTTTCTATTCAGAAAATCCACGTTTGATCACAATGTACAGATTTTGTTAACCCAGATATTATTTCCAATTTACTCTGTATGCTTCTGATAGGGTTTTATAGCTTCAAGTATTGAATACAGAGGTGTTATGTTTAGGAAGAAGGAAGTGTCTTGAATTGTTCTTTCTTGGAAAGTATGAAAAGAGATATCTATTGAAGTGCTTTAGTGGAAGTGGTTTAGTATCGGTAGACGATGGAAGAAAGAGAATGGAGTTGACAATTAGGTGGAAAGACCAATTTATATATAAAGTAAGTTGGAAAAGAAAAAAAAATGAAAAAAGAGTAGGAATTGGTGTAAGAGAGAGGAGAGAGAGAATCAAGGAAATAGAGAGTAAACTATATATAACACCACTTTGCTACCCAGTTCAATTGTGCCGGTTCTAGAAATCCCAAGTTCTGCGTATAACTTGTTTTTGTCTCTGTTTAGTATGCACTGGCAGGATGTAAACATGAAAGATGAAGGAGGAAGAAAAGATACAAGAGTGAGAAGGAAGAAAAGAAGGAAAGAAAAAAGGAGCGGAAGCAAACAAACACACTAACAATCAATGCGGAAGGAAATAAAAAAGCAGAACAAAACAAAGCCAAAAAAAGAAAAAGAAAAATAAACAAACAAAAAAAAACCTCCCTGCAATCCAACAAAACAAGCAAACCAACAAAAAAGAAAAGAAAAGAAAAAAAAAAAAAGTCGAACCCCAAGTCTCAGACAAAATGGGCCCTGGGAAGCCCCCCTCTTTTTTCCTTTCCAGTTCAAACCAATTGTTATTGGATCACATCTAGACAGTCTGCGATCCTGTTATTGAATCAAGGCTGCACCTTAGGCCAGTGGCTGAACGGTTTAGTGAAGGAGTGGCCCAGGGGGTTTGTGTGTGTCAGCAGATGAATGGCACCAGGAAGGGGGACCCTCCAGAAGGCACCCCCTCCCCAAGCCCACCCACAGTTGCAGCTTCTTGTGGCCGCTACACTGGCCTCAGAAACGCCTTCCCCTGCTGACCACCCGAGCCTCACCCAATTGTTCGTTGTCTTCAGAGAGCTGGAGGGCTGCAGCCATCGCTCTCCGTCTCCTCCCCTTTGTCTGGGTCAGCCACTGCAGCTTTCAAAGATGGCGGTGCTCTCCTTCCAGTCGACAGCAGCTCCACAGACTCCCGTATCCTCGCGGATTGATTTCAAAGCCGTTGGGTGGATGTCTCCCTGCCGAAGTGGCACCGGGAAGCCACAACTGTGACTGTGGTGCAGACAGCGCTACTTGAGACTGTGGCCCGCTCCACTCTGCCCCTGCTTGCTGTTCGCTGATCTCTGCGCTGCTCTGTCCGGGGCCCTACTACTGAGGGTCGCGTCCGGCGAAGTGTGGATTTGAACTGGTGTTGTCAACCCACAGTCTCCCGTGGTTCCCCAGCACCAATTCTGCAGGCTGTTATTGCTGGTCACTTTTTCTTCTATTAGGTGTAGTGTCTCTGGTCTAATTCCTAGATCCTTGATCCACTTTGAGTTGAACTTTATGCATGGTGAGAGATAGAGGTTTAATTTCGTTTTGTTGCATATGGATTTACAGTTTTGCCAGCACCATTTGTTGAAGAGGCTATCTTTTCTCCAATGTACGTTTTTGGTGCCTTTGTCTAATATAAGATAACTAAAATTATATGTGTTAGTCTCTATGTCCTCTATTCTGTACCATTGGTCTACCAGCCTATTTTGGTGCCAATACCATGCTGTTTTTGTTACTATTGCTCTGTAGTATAATTTAAGGTCTGGAATAGTGATGCCACCTGCTTCACTCCTCTTGCTAAGGATTGCTTTAGCTATTCTGGGTCTCTTATTTTTCCAGATGAATTTCATGACTGCTTTTTCTATTTCTATGAAGAATGTCATTGGGATTTTTGATTGGCATTGCATTGAATCTGTATAGTGCTTTTGGTAGTATGGTCATTTTGACAATATTAGTTCTGCCTATCCAAGAACAGGGTAGATCTTTCCATCTTCTAAGGTCTTCCATAATTTCTTTCTTTAGTGTTCTGTAGTTTTCATTATAGAGGTCTTTCATGTCTTTAGTTAAGTTGATTCCCAAGTAATTTTTTGTTTTTGATGCTATTGTAAAAGGGGTAGTTTTTCCTCATTTCCCTTTCAGAGGATTTGTGACTGATATATAGAAATGCCTTAGATTTATGGGTCTTTATATTATAGCAGTTTATCTTTTTTTTTTTTTTTTGGTACCAGGGATTGAACTCAGGGGCACTCGACCACTGGGCCACATCCCCAGACTTTTTGTATTTTATTAGAGAGAGGGTCTCACTGAGTTGCTAAGTGCCTCGCCATTGCTGAGGCTGGCTTTGAACTCACGATCCTCCTGCCTCAGCCTCCCAAGTGCTGGGGATTACAGGTGTGCACCACCACGCCTGGCTCAGTTTATCATTTTAAGTCTAAAAAAGAAAGGAAACCCTGGAGGTCTTAAAGGTAAATGTGGGAAAGCATGTTTCTTGGAGTCACAGGATGGGTGGGAGATAAAATGGCATCAGGAGTTGGCACAAGACTATGGTAGGGGGGTATGGCAGGTGAGTGTCAACTTGATTTCTAAGGCTGATTTTGGTGTTATTGCCAGGCAGGGGAAACAAAAAGTAAGATATAAAGCCAGGTGTGTTAGTGCATGCCTGAAATCCCAGTGACTCAGGAGTTTGAGGCAGGGAGATTGCAAGTTTGAGGTCAGCCTCAGCAACTTAGCGAGACCCTGTCTCAAAAAAACCCACAAAAATGTGCTTAAGATGTAGCTTAGTGGTAAAGTACCTGTGGGTTCAATCCCCAGTTTTAAAAAAAGGAAGAAGAAGAAAAAGAGCTAGGTGCAGTGGCACACACCTAAAATCTCAGAGGCTCAGGAGGCTGAGGCAGGAGGATCGCAAGTTCAAAGCCAGCCTCAGCAACTTAGTGAGACCCTGTCTCAAAGAAAAAAAAAAAGATGGAGGATGTGGCTAAGTGTGTAAATGCCCCTGTGTGTTCCATTCCTGGTTTAAAAAAGAAAGGAAGGAAGGAAGGAGATAAGCTTGGTCATGAGTCATGAGTCATACAAAAATTTAGTTTTTCTGTGAGAAAGAATAACTGACTCAGGGGAATTGGTGACACTTAGTCATCCAGTTTAGGATTAGAAGGAAATGAAATCAACGGAGCCGCATCAGGCCTAGGTTATTTCTGCGTCACCTATTGCAAGATCCAGGAGAGTGACTGTTCTAAGCTCCCAGAAGGGTGGCTGGGGCTCTTAAAACTTTTCCTACTTCAATCATGATTAATACTAAGAAATGGAACAGAACTGAGTATACAGGTTGTGGCTACATTAAGTGGCTTCATCTATAAAGACTTGGGAATAGAAGAAATCAGAGAGAAATCTCATTTATTTTATAAGTTGGTCTACCTCTGTTCTTCTGCCTCAGCCACTGCAAGAGCTTCTTTGTGGAAACTAGAAAAAGTGTCTCTTTTTTTTAGGCTCGTGGCCTGGAAAGTTCACATGTAACAAATTAGGAAAAACAAACATGGCTTTCTGAGTGCAGTGCTGTCTACATTTCAGTCCTCATTCACCTCCATGACTGGGCATCTTAATGCAGTGAACAACGTGAACAACTATACATAATGGCTCTGCAGACCAGTAGATGCACAGTGAGAATGAAGAGTAAAGTTGGAGAGTGAAGAAAATACAGATGTGATGCACTGTCCAGAAGTAATTACAGGAAAGAAAAAAGTACACTATTTGGAAGAAGCAAAAGGTGGAGTGTGATTTAAGAACATTTTTGAACTTGATATCCAAAGGACTATCCCCAAATATACAATGCACTTTCTCGTATCTATATTTGTGTCCCATTTGAAGCATCCTTTCTGGTTATAGTCCTTGTACATGTTCTAGGGCTCAGTTCTAGACTTAGCTCTCCAAAAGGGCTTCCATGACCTCTGTAGCTCCCAAAGATCCCTCCCTTCCTCTTTCCACTGAACACTGACCATAGCACATTTAAGGATCTGTCACACTCTCAGTGCTTAGCTTGGATGATGGCCTCCTTTCTGAAGGCTTTTGTCCCTTCTTTTGTGCCCCCTCTGTTCTTGTAGGAGTTTATTATACTTATGTGTTTACAAATCAGCCTACTGTTGGATTCTGTGCTCTTCAAGGATAGGGACTGAGTTTTTTCTTTTTTAAATATATCTATCCCAACTAATCAAAAATATCCTAGTCTGGGGTGTATCTCAGCAGTGGAATGCTTGCTGAGCATCCTAAAGGACCTGAATTCTATCCTCAGGACCACAAAACAAAGGTAAAACCAAAAACAAACAAAATATCTAACCACAACTACTATGGAGCTCAACAAATGTTTGCTAAATAGTTATATGGATAATCTGTGCTCAAAAAGATATCTGTTGGAGTGACCAAGAGCCTGGAAAGTTTCTTTTCTTTTCCCAAACAATCTTTGTTTTCATTCAGGGAACCTCCACCAAGCTCCCCACAACAGGATCACTTATGCCCAATAAACTTAAAATCTTTTCCCTGTTCAGATAGCAGTTTAACAAATCCTTGCAGTAGAAAGAGCACTGAGCTCTTTGACTGGCTCAAAGTTTTGTTCTGCTATTAAGTAGTCACGTGAGTTTGAACAAATTGACTCACCTTTCTGGCAAGTGTTAGTTTCCTAATCTGCAAAATGAAGAAATAGCTTTAAAAGTCTACAATGTTGTAAAGCAACATGATAAACAATGTGGTAATCGAGCTGAACTGTGAAAATATATTAATATCTATGGTAATACCTAACTCTTAGCTCAGCTGGAAGCAATTTTTCTTTGGCAGTGAAATGTCTACAAGATGTTTTATGTGTCTGATGGTGAATAAACAACTATAGGAAACTTGGGGAAAATATAACTCTCCCTCTTGGCCTGTGTAATTTTACTTTTGCTGTTGTTAATGGGCTGCCACCACCTTATGCCCTCCTGCAGGAAGTTTATTTGTTCATTCATCCATTCTATTTAGGGTTGCCAGATTTATCAAATAGAAGTCCAATATGATTCCTTCATATTTGCTCAATCCTTTACAGTTACAATGAAGCAGGTCAATTTAAAGGAAGGCACTATGGCAGGAATAGCCTTGCTGTCCCCCAACTGGCAGCATTAGTAATACCTGACAGTTTATTAGCAATTCAAACTCTGGGTCCCACCTCAAACCTACTGAATCAGAATCTGCACTTAAAGATACCTGGGCAATCAAGTGCACATTAATGCATGAGAAGCCCTAGACTGACTGCTAACTGTCTCCCCCATGTGTTCAACAATTGTCCCTAACCTCTGGAGTAGGGAAGAGAGAGTAGGAGAGTTGCTCCAGATAGGAACTCTTCAGTTGGTCCCTGTATCCTGGGGACTATAGAGGGTTCAGAGGTTTTGTAGAGAAGTGTGTGGTAAATAGCAGGTAATATTGAGTTTTCTGTCTGGGCCATGTGCTGAAAGGAAGTCAGAATCACATTCACAGTGTGAGAGGGTGCTATGTCTAGGAAGGGCTGGACCTGAGTCAATCCGTCATCTCTGACTGGTTGGGATATCTATGCCTGTGAGTACTCTTGAGTCCCCTCCTTTAGGTTCCATTTCTGTTATGTTTTGGTTCTGGAATGTCCCCAAAAGGCTCATATGTTGAAGACTTAGTCCCTAAAGCAGCAATGTTCAGAGGTGGAGCATTTTGGAAGTGACTGGATTGTGAGGGCTGTGACCTTATCATAGTTGAATGGGCTATTAGGAGGTCTGGCCCCATTGGAGGAAGTATGTCCTTGGGGATATGCCTTAAAATGGTGCATTTGCCCTTGGACCCTTCCTTTCTATGCATGCTTGCTAGTCACCATGAGCTGAGAAGCCTGTTCTGCCACACCATGATGTTCTACTATTCCTCAGGCCCAAAGCAATGGAGCCATCCAACCATGGACTGAAATCTCTGAAACTGTGAGCTCAAATAAAAATCTTCTTCTATGATTATTTTCTCAGGTATTTTGGTACAGTTACAAAAAGACAAATAGCACAATTTCCTTACCTATGAAGCCCTCTTCATTTGGCTTTCAGATAGTGGATGTCTTCCCCAATCAAAGAGAACATGTGGGAAGGCATGTACTCTAGTGTAAAATTAAGTGCATGTTTCTCCTCCCCTGGGGTATCTATGTTTTCATTCTGCTTTTTCTTTGCATAGTCCCTTTTAAAGGAATATAAGTCTTCACATAACTATTGGAATAGGCATTTGGGGGAGGGCCTGGGCTGTGCACTCTAAGAATAAGACCAGCTCTACTTCCAGGCTCTCAGCCCCAGCTCTTCATACCCATGTTCTAAAATCTCTTAGCTCACCCAGCTTCTCACACACTTTTCCTATCTTTACAAATCTGCCTCTCTTTCTGCCTTTCCCCTTCCAATTTGCAGTTTGGTGGGCAATGAGTCAGGCTAGACTGAAGATGGCTATGCCCCAGAGACCAGTCAGTGATACTAAAGCCATCTGGAGTTCCCATGAAACCTGCATAGGAAGAAATGCGGAGAAGTAGGCATAGTGTGGTGCCTGTGGGTCTTATAAGGGGACTAGGGCTTGGGATTCAGAGGTGAGAAAGTTTTTAGGGGAATAGTGGAATCTGACATCTTGACCAGGGGTCCAGGGATCAGGAAGAGTCATGATAGGGTAATTAGCAAGAACCCAGGGACTGGACAGAATTTCTATGGCCAGAGAAGGGCCAGAAACTGGGATAGATTGGGACTTATAGGTAGAGCTGATGGCTCCATGAGTGAGGACTAGAGTTCTGTGCTGAACTCCTACCATTTGTTTTATTCATTTTGAGTTATAAAGTTGGACATTATAGAGTGAGCTCTGGATGTAGGCAGCTGGCATTTAATTCCTGACTTCACCACCTGCCAGAGGTGTCACTTTGGGTAAAGCATTTAATCTCTCTGTGCCTCATCTAAGGCATGCTGGGAGGCTCCAGCAAGACAATGCACATCACATGCTTAGCATGGCCCTGACACATAGCATACCCTGCATAAATGCTGTGTTATTACATTAGTCTTCAAACCGTATGCTTCCTTCCTGTTGCTCATCAAATTCCTTTCTGGTCATTGGGATATGTTCCCTCTACTTGGAATACCCTTCTCCATTAAGTCTTTTTCATCTTTCAGGCTTTGGTGAGGACATTAGATTTCAGGGTTCTCTTCCTAGATCCCCTTAGACATGGGTGAGGTGCCCCCCTCCTTTGTTTTCCTATGGCACTTCACTTCCATGTCATGTTTCAGAGTTGCTCATTTTCTTGTCTGTGTCTCCCATTAGACCCCCAGCCCCACGTGTTTAGGAATTACATCAATTCTTTTCCACTGCTGTATCAGCTATGCAGACACACAGCAGAAATTTATTAAATGTTTGTTGATGAAATGAATAAATGCTGAGAGACTTCAGACTTAGACTTCTTAGGGAGCCATAACCAGAGAGGATTCTTCTGTTAAAGCCCATACATTAAGTTTGTTGTCTGCTTCCTGTGTTCTGTGTGGGCCACTGTGGTATTGGGAGAAATAGCTTTCAATTTGAGGGTGTTATATATATTCTCTAAGCTGTTGTGGCAGCCACCATCTTTCCCAATCTAGTTTGTGTCATACTGTCTGGAGGCTAGTAAACAAAGAATAACCCAATATTCTTCAAAGCCTTCTGTATGTGTGCTCTTGCTTATGGCATGTGAATATGTCTTACATCATGCAAGATGCTACTTTTCTGATTATTCATAAACTCTTAAATTTCTTTCATTTTAATGGATCTCTCAGTCTCTTTATGATCAAAATGGCAGTATCCATGAACAGAACTATGGAACCAGGATGGGAGCTTGAAGGTTGTAAAGGGCCTAAAGTGGTGGGCTAAGAAGTCACAGGGGACAGGATGGACAATAGTTCCCTCTTTCCTCCTTCAAAATTCTGATTGCATGGGGGAGTGATCTCAGAACATTCTCAGAAATTATCACCCATCTCCTAGCTACTGGTAGACATTCCACACATTGCTCTAAAACTTACAGGTGGAAGAGTTCACTTGGGAAGAATTCATTTTGTGTGTGAAAAGTGGATTGGGTAACTTAGAGCAACTGGGAATGAGAGCCAGGGAGATGGTCAACTGATTTCAACATGGGAAAAGTAGTTACATGTTTTTATTGCAGCATTGGGGCACTGAGATTAGGGCTAGAAAGTCTTCCCCTCATTAGACTATTTGAAAAAAATCACATTGTAGCTTGGGGAACCCTTATTTCTCACCCCATTACCAAATGGCAATTTAGAGTCACATTGTTGTTATATGGTCTCTGGGTAGGGTTTTGCTAAATCTGTTAATTTGCCAGATTTAGCAGCTAAAAATATGGGATACCTAGTTAAATTTGAATGTCAGATAAAAGGCAGTATATATTCCAAATACTACATTGCAGGAGCCCTGTTTGGGGATTGGCTTGAATTGCAGTTGATTATGAGCCGTGGAGATTTGGCCATTGTCGCCATGTCTCACGGGATTTTGTTGCGGGATCTGGAGTGACTTGGCCGAAATTGCTGATCGGGTCAGCGCCATTTTTTAGTGGTGTGTTTGGCGTGAGTTAGTTGTTAGAACCAGAGAGAAAAGTTATCAGAATAAAAAGCTGTTTGTCTCCAGTTTGCTTCTGAAGTTCTTCCCGCGGCTCCGGTGCTCCGAGCGCTTCAGGCGGCAACACTACATCCTGTAATTTATTTGGCAGTGATATTCCCAGGTCATTAACATTTGGGGAACCATGTTGTTAGTTTGCTTAATAAGGCAAAATGCCTGAGAAGCCTTCTGCTACTGGGGCACCCTTAGCAGCTAGAGTTAGCTCACTTCCCTCAGCACTGCTGGAAATAATAAAAGACCAGCAGAGCCCCTAATGAGCTGAATTCTGTGTGTGTGTGTGTGTGTGTGTGTGTGTGTGTGTGTGTGTATTGGTCATGGGGATGAAGTGCTGCTTTAAATGAGTCCCTGCTGATTGGATGTATAAAGATGGTATTGAATGGAATACCTGGTCTTTCAGCAGTCCCAGTCCCCCACTTCTCTTTTCTCCCTTTTGTATGCCTTGGAAAACCTTACTGCTTTATTCTACTCTAAACATCTTTTCCCAGAAACCAACCTGAATCCATCAAGGTTCTTAAAACTTTCAGCTTAAAGTCAACTTATTCAGATAAATTGAAACTGCAGGATTCAAAGAAAGCCACTACACGTGGAATATGTAATAGAAGAAAAAGCAAAAGTGTCTTACTTAGAGGCCCCATGCTTATTCACATGGAAACAAAGACTCCAAATGTGGGACTCTGAGAGGACTACCAGGGCCTCACTCAGCTATTTCAATAAGAGGAAAGGTGCAGATTCAAGTGAAAGACAAATGGAACCATAAGTAGCCCCAGTGTTTGACAAAAGCAGCTTTTGGACCAGTGAGCTGAAAGGAAGGGCTCTTTGTTTTCCTGCAGATGTCTTGGGGGCTCTTGTAAGGAGGTTTTCCTACTAGTTCTTTGGACTTGAACGGGGAGGGCTTATTGCTAATGATCTAGCTTATCTTACCTGCTCACAGCATAAAAGGGCAAATTGTCCCTCTTGAAACTGAGGCCACTGGCATGAACACAATTGATCCTCAGTGGCTATTTTAGTCTGCTTTTTTGCTGCTGTGACCAAAAGACCTGACAAGAACAATTAGAGGAGGAATCATTTGTTTGGGGGCTCATAGGTTCAGAAGTCTCCATCCATAGATGGCTGACTCCACTCCTTGGGGCCAGAGGTGAGGCAGAACATTATGTTGGAAGAATGGGGCAGAGGAATCAGCTGAAGACATGGCACCAGGAAGCTGAGACAGTGAGCTCCCCTTACCAGAGACAAAATATAAACCCTAAAGGCATGTCCCCAATGATCTACTTCCTCCAGCCACACCCTACCTGCCTACAGTTAATCCATTCAACTGGATGAATGCATTGATTAGGTTAAATCTCTCATAATTCAATCATTTCACATCTGAACTTTCTTGCATTGTCTCACACATGAGCTTTTGATGGACTCCTCACATCCAAACCGTAACAGTGGTTTTAAGTAGTCTTAGGATGTTTTGTTCAGGGAGCTATTTGAAAGTCATGGACACCTGGGTGATTTTATAGACTGATAAAGGATGGGGGTGGGGATGCTATAAATTCTGCCTCTCTGTTCTGTTCCCAAGGAACTCTGAAGCTGCTGATGCTGAGACACCATATGGTTTGGATCTGAAATGTCCCCCAAAAGCTCATGTGTTGAAGGCTTGGTATCCAATACAACAGTGTTCAGAAGTGAGAGGTGATTGGATTATGAGGACTCTGACCTCATCAGTGGGTTAATCCATTGATGAATTCATAGCTGAATGGGTTATTGAGAGATGGTGGAAAATTTAGGAGGTAAGGCCTAGTTGGAGGAAGCAGGCCCATGGGGGTATGCTATTGAGAGCTTTATATTGTTCTCTGCCTCTTCTTTCCTCTCTCTGTGCTTTCTGGCTATCATGAGGTAAGCAGATTTGTTCCACTAAGTGCTCTCTGCCATGATATTCAGCCTCCCTTCAGGCCAAAACTAATGGGACCAAACAACCATGGATTGAAACCTCAGGCTGTGAGCCAAAATAAATATTTCTTCCTTTAAGTTGACTTTATCAGGTATTTTGTCATACTGATAGAATGTTGATTAAAGCAAACACTGTGAGGTCACCTGAGGTAGATATGAGTGGTATTTTTTTTTTCTAAATTTCTTCATTTCCCCCCAATCTCGGATGATGTGAAGGCTTGTTTTACAAAGAATGGTACAGGCAAGGCTTAAGGAGAGAGGCCTGGTAGATCTGAGTCAAACTGCTGGCCAGACTGGGGCTAAATACTCACCTGCATTGTCAGACTAGGACACTGACATGTGGCTAGCTACCTATAGTTAAGTTAGGGCTGGAGGAGGTTTGACTGGCATTTGGGCAGTGGTATATAAAGTGATTTTCTACATGCAGCTGTCAAATCAGGCCTGGTGTCTGTGGCCAACCCTGAATCATCTCCCCCTGAGGCACTTGGCACTGGCTGCCCTATTCTCTTGTGTAGGACAACTCTGGCCTTTGAGGTGTGTCCTCCTTGACTTTCAAGCGTGAACCTTTGGGGTTGAGGATATAGCTCAGTTGGTAGAGTGCTTGCCTTGCATGCACAAGGCCCTGGGTTCAATCCCCAGTACCACATACACACACATACACACACACACACACACACACACTGTGAACCTTTGACCAAATCAGGGTGCCTAGTACTATATTAAGCATATGCATGTGTGCTCAACCTCAACCAGCTGATGAGTATAAGAGCTAGTGCTGAAAGCCAAGGATGTCTGACTATACAGCTCAAAATTTACCATGATCCCATCATTTCTCAGCCTTTAGCCTCGAAAACACCACCTTCATGATTTTGACCAAACCCTGCACTATGTGTATTATCATTTCCTTAGTCATTTTGAATTAAACATTTTTAACTTAATCTTTCTTTAAAATGAAAATTAATGTCATTGCTATAAATTGGAATCCAGTATCAAGTACCTTAAATAGAGAAAACTATAATAATTAGCCTATAACTCTTAATTTAAATGTTCATATGGTTATGACTAACAATCACCTCACATGTCCCTGGTGGTTTGCTACCACACCTGGGGCAACATCTTACTGTTTTTATTCTTTTTAAAAAAATATTTTTAGTTGTAGATGGACACAATACCTTTATTTATTTATTTTTATGTGGTGCTGAGGATCGAACCCAGTGCCTCACTCATGCTAGAGGAGTGCTCTACCACTGAGCTACAACCCCAGCCCCAACATTATGCTGTTCTAAGCAGTTTCTCCATCTTTAGGATTATGATGGGCCTTGAAGGTGGCTGTGTACTACATGTTTGTGTCCTCCCCACCAAGTTCATATGTTGAAGTCCTAATTCCTAATGTGATAGTATTTGGAAAGTGGAACTTTTGGGATGTAACTAAGTCATGAAAGTAGAGCCCTCACAAATGGGATTAGTGTCTTAAGAAGAAACAGAAGAGAGATGATGTATCTTTCTACCATGAGAGGTCACCGCAGAAAGGCAGCCATTTGTAAGCCAGGAAGAGGACCTTCATCAGGAACCTTGATCTTGAACTTCCTCACTTCCAGAATGGTGAGAAAGAACTGTCTGTTGCTTAAGTTACCCAGTCTTTGATACTTTTGTTATAGCATTCTGAACTGACCAAGACAAAGGCCATCTAATGAGCCTTCTTCCCCATTCCATCCTAAAATATCCTGTGCAGTCTTTCAATTGATATCCTCCTTCCCCAGCTTGAACTTCTCATATGAGGATGGGGAAAACGTTTTGCTTGTCAACAGAAGCTGCCAACACACATTCTTTGTCCTTTGATATTGACATAAGTATATAGCCTTTGAAGATTTTTTCTACTACTAGTGGAAACCAGACAAAAAGCCACACAAATGTCCCCACCTTTGTACTCTCCCTCTCTTTCTCTTCTCTTTTAACTTATCCCTTGTAGAGAGGACAAAGGAATGCATTGGTAATATTGGGGTGTTGAAGAGTACATACAGGGTGAATTTTGATTTATAAGCTTCATTCTGAGGGAAACTTAAACCAGGCACAGAGATGTGGACCCAGTAAGGAATCCTTAGTCTTGGGAGCAAAGGGAAAATTCTGAATGTAAATATATGTTTTTTTTTTTTCTGGTCTGACTGCCTTTGAAATAATTTCTGAATCTTTTGAAAATAAGGAGGTGGGAGCAAAGGGGTATGTTAAAAAAACAAAAATGAAACAAAACACCTTAGTAATATATCAACACATAAATCCTGCTTGGCTGCACCTCCAAAAAAGGTTCTTATTTCATCTTAAAAAAATGAAAGAATGGACCCAGGTGTGATAGCACTGGCCTGTAATCCCAGTAACTTTGGAAGCTGAAGCAGAAGGATCACAAATTTGAGGCCAGCCACAGCAACTTAGCGAGACTCTTTCTCAAAATAAAAATATAAAAAAGAGTTGGGGATGTAGATCAGTGGTAGAGTGCTCCTAGGTTCAATTCCCAGTACCACAGACCCCCAAATAATAATAACATTAAAGGTTATCATAAAGGGAAGAAAAGTATTCTACATGACCTGGCTTTGGATTTAAAAAAAAATTGTAGTTGTAGATGGATAGAATGCCTTTATTTTATGTGTTTATTATTATTTTTATGTGGTGGTAATGATTGAACCCAGTGCCTCACACATGCTAGGCAAACGCTCTGCCACTGAGTTACAGCCCCAGTCCTGGCTTTGGATCTTAAGGACCCCAATGTCTCAGCTGTAGTAGCAGATCATGGTGCCCAGTGGACTCAGAATTACTTAGCACTAGCACCAAGGAATAAAGAGGAAGGCAGCAGTAGCAGCCCGTGGCAGGAAGCAGACATCCACTGAGACTCATATTACTAAGGGGTATTTTGTTAGAGGCTGTGTTCTGTGTGAGAGAAAAAGGCAAGAGCTGTTAAAAATTGGGAGATAACTAGCTGTATGACTTGTATGTATACAGTCCAGTAAGGCCTGGGAAAGCTCAGGGTATACACAGTTTGGAGAAAATCCTTGTGCCCAGGACACCAGTTCTAGACATGCGAGAATAAGAGAAATGTGCCCTTATAATGAAGGCCTCTTTAAAAATTCTCAGAAAGGCTTTGAAAATATGATATATGGAAGCAAAGCCTGCTACAAAGACATGAGGCATCCTGTGCCACCATTATTGCAAATTACCCACTTGATCGTCAACCGTCACTTGAACACACATGAACTGCAGCAGTAAATGGGTCAGAGTAATTGGAGGTCAGCTACTTGTTCGCTAGGGAGATAGAGCTATTAGGGTGTCTGGGTGAGTTAATGAAAGGGAGCGATGCTTTCATGTCACAAAATGGTTCCTTGGAATAGTTTATCATATGATGGCTCAGAAAGAAAAATAGGACTCCAGCCCTTTGCCTGGTGGTAATTGCCATTTGTTACCATCTGCTGCATTTAGATTGGAGTGGGCCTTGTCAGTGAGCTTCATGTGGATGCAGGTGCTGGGGAGGAGTGTGAGAGGAGGGCATAGGCTGGATACACTGCTGTCAGGAGCAGCTGCTTTGGGGTGGTAGAAGTGGGAGGGAAAGGAGAAGAGGTGTGCAAGGGTCTTGCACATACAGTACTGCCAGAAGTCACTAGCCCAGCTCCATCCTGGCCGGGCCCTGGGAAGCCACTGGTGGTAGTGGGAGGGGAAGGGAGCTTCTGGAGCCTGAATAGTATATTTCCATGAATACCTTCCTGTGGAGTGGCCATGCCAAGGTCATAGATGGGATGCAATTCTATGACCATTTTTGTTTGTGATCTTTCAAAGTGCTCATTCCCATTTATGGATTAGATGTAAAAATCAAGTGGCAAGGATCTCCCTACCTCCTGTCTGTTGAATTAAACTCTCTAGGGAGCTGAAAGGAGTCTCTTCTCTCCTTGTTGCTCTTTGTTCCCTCAGTTGTTCCAAAGCTAACCAGGGACTCCCTGTTCTCATTTCTATGGGAGAAAGAGTGAAGAATAATTACAAAAGACCACATTTGTTGAAGACTTTCCATGAGTACTCACAACAATCCCAGGAGGCAAATATAAATATTGGTCCCATTTTGCAGGTGAGAACACTGAGGGTCACTTACCTCCACTTACTTAACAATGCTGATCACAACCTCTGATCATCTTATTTATTTGTATTCTTGTCTGTCCCCATAGAGTGTACACTCTAAGAGAGGACTCTCGTCTGTTGTATTCACTAATTTCATATGTCCAGTGCCTAAAATTGTGTGTGGTATATCATAGATCCTCAATAATTGTTTATCTTCTCTCAGGTTTGGGATTTGATTATAACTTACTTATAAGCTACGAACATAGCCTGTGTCATGGTTGTTGGAAGAAAACACAAGATTCCAGCATCAGAGACAACAGACTGTATTGCCCACAGCACAACAAGCACCTTAAGTGTCAGTATGTTTGCATCTGCTCTGCATGTCCCCAAATCCCACAGGGATGACAGAGGGACTCAGATCCATGCTTTAAATGCATGGTTTATACCACAGCTGAGAGTAATGACACTGAGTTTTGAGAACAAGTTTAGTAGTAAGCAGTGAACATGTCTACTTTTTGTCCCAGTGTAGCATTACCTCAGTTCTCAAGATTGGTTGCTGCAGACATAATCCTAAGAAATGTCCCTGGTGCTGTACATGTCTGTAATCCCAGTAGCTCAGGAGGCTGAGGCAGTAGGATTACAAGTTCAAAGCCAGCCTCAGCAACTTAGCAAGGCCCTGTCTATAAATAAAAATATAAAAATGGGTTGGTGTATTAGTCAGCTTTTTCATTGTAGTGACTAAAGGATCTGACCAGAACAATTGTAGAGGAGGAACAATTTATTTGAGGGCTCACAATTTCAGAGGTCTTAGTCCATAAAAGGCTGGCTCCATTTCTCAGGCTCGATATGAGGCTGAACATCATGGCAGAGTGTGTGGCACAGGGAAACAGCTCACATCATGGTGATCAAGAAGGAGAGAGAAAGGCTTCACTTGCCAGATATAAATATATATATATCCCAAAGCCACGCCCCAATTCCCACCTCCTTCAGCCACACCCTACCACTTCAGTTCCCACTCAGTTAATCCCTATCAGGGGATTATTTCACTGATTAGGTTAAGACTCTCATAACCCAATCATTTCTCCTCTGAATTTTCTTGCATTGTCTCACATGTGAGTTTTTAAGGGATACCACATCTAGACCATAACAGTTGGGGACGTGGCTCAATGGTTAAGCACCCCTGGGTTCAATCCCTGTTACCAAAAATGAGAAAGAAAGAAAAAATAAATGTCCCTGGTAAAGAGTGATCAGGTACTTGTATTCTTGTCACACCTGGCAAGAAGTATAGGAGCAAACCAGACCCATGGAAGTGTGTTTCCCAATATTCTCCCCTACTTGCCCCCAACCAGTCACCTCATGCAGAAACTGAGGATGACAGTATCTACGTGCTACAGTAGCTATGAGTATTAAATGATTTATGTGCTCAAATGTCACTTTTTCAGTAACACCTTCCCCTGATCATTCTATTTAATATTGAAACTATAACCCCAGCATTTTCTGAAAATGCTGCTTTACTGCTTTATTTTTCTTCACAGCCCTTATCACTATTGAATATACTTAATATTTTACTTATTTATCCCTTCATCATCTGTCTCCCATCCCTTGCCAGAATGCAATTGAGGGATCTTTTTCTTATCTCTCTTTCCTGCTTATGGCTAGATCTTCAGTGCTCAAATCAGGGTCTGGCACACTGTAGGCATAAATAATAAAATACTTGTCGAATAGGTGAAAGCACCCAGCCCAGTACTTGGCATAAAAAAGGGACTCAGGATAGACTCGCTTTCTTTTGCCTCTGTTCCTGCCCTTCTCCCTTTTCTTCTAAGTGCTCATGAATCCCTGAGCCCTGCTCAGTCTTTCCAACTAGATCTCAGGGAATACATTTTGCAGATACAGTGGGGGTGCTCAAGATGGCCCCCCTCTTGAGGAGGAAGCTCTTTGTCTTCTCCAACTGTACAGTCCTTGGACTCCAGTCCATACTGCCTCCTGTCACCCAGGATGACACCCCATGCATAGAAACTTACCTTCTCTGTTCTCCTTTCCCCTTCCTTCCATCTAGTCCACAGTGGAATGCCAGTGCCACTGGGAGTTACTACCTTCTGAATCTGAATGCAAACAGAAACAAAATGAGGATGGGGAGCCTTATTTTTATAGGAGCAGTAAAAAAAGTTAATCATAAATGCTCCCATTTTATTGAGGGCTGAATATGTGCCACACCTTTACAAATGTTTTCTCAAGGAATTATCACAAATTGAAAAATAAAAAAAAGAAAGAAAAGAACACTGACAACCCAGATGCTGGTGGGTACACAGAACAACAGGAACTCCTATTCATTACTGGTGGGAATGTAAAATGGTACAGTTATTTTGGAAGGCAATTTGACAGTTTCTTATAAAATTAAACATACTCTTTCATGTGATCCAGTGATCACACTCCTTGGTCTTAAACCAAAGAAGTTGAAAGCACATGTCCACACAAAGACCTGCCCACAGATATTTATAGCAGCTTTATTCATAATTGTTAAAATTTGGAAGGAACAAAGTTATTCTGCAGTAGGCAAATGATAAACAATCTGTGGTACGTCTAGACATGAAATAGTTTTCAGCATTAAAAAAATGAGATATAAAGCCATGGAAAGGACATGGAGGAAACTCAATGGCATATTATTAAGTGAAAGAAGCCAATCTAAAAAGTCTACATTCTGGAAATGGGTAAACTGTAGAGATAGTAAAAAGACCAGTGACTTCTAGGACTGGGGCCAGAGAAGGCTGGGGAAAGGAGAGACAAAAAGTTTAAACACAGAAGACCTTTAGGGCAGTGAAGATACTCTTATGATACTATAGTGGTGGATATTTGTCATTATACTATTGTCCAAATTCATAGGATGCACACCACCAAGAGGGAACACTGATATAAATTATGAACTTTGGACAATGATGTGTCAATGTAAGGTCACCAACTACAACAAGTATACCACTCTGGTGAGGGCTGTTGATAGTGGGGAAACTACACATGTATAGGGATAAGGAGCATATGGTCAATCTCTGTACTTTTCTCTCAATTTTGCTATAAACTTGAAACCACTCTAAAAAATAAATTCATTTTTAATAAAGGAATCATCACAGTGACATTGGAGAGGGAAGTATTAAGTATTGTTAGTTGTTCCCATTTGATAGGTAAGAAAAATAGAGTTCATAGGGGCTATATGACTTATCCCAAACTGTAGTAGGGATCTGAACCAATATGGTAGAAGTCTAAAGCCCATGATTCATTAAGTGGCTCAGGAATCAAGACAGGTCTATGGAAGGGAGGAGGTGCTCCGTGAGACCAAAAGCATGTGATTCCCAGCCTCTCCATGGACTTCTTGCTTCCTCTGCACTTCTGAACTTCTTGGTATGCACTTGGCAGAGCTATCTTATATTAGACTTCCTTTAATCAGAGGCATTGCCACTATATCTGGTCTAGACTGTAAACTTCTTGGGGACAAAGCCCATGTATAATTACTCTTTGTGGCTCTCATAAGTGTCAGAGTGTATTGTACACAGCATGTCCTTGGTAAACAACAAAGACAGTGACAAAAGCATCAGCAGAAGGTGTTAGAGTAATTGACTAGGTTTGAATTTCATCTCTGGTTCTGGTTCATTGTGTGACCTTGGGCCCTTTGTTCCACCTCTCAGCAACTATTTCCTTGTCTGTATGATGAACATAATAAAAAGTACTTATTTCAGAGGGTCATTGTAATTTGGATATCAAATCTGAATGTAGTCATTAGAAGAGTGCTTGGCATGTAAGAAATATTCCATAAAAGTTAGCTATTTATTATTGCTATTGTCACCGAGCACCTATGTGCCAGACACTTTTAATATTCACTTTTTAATATAATCCTTATTACACCTGAGCATAATATATGTTATCACTTTTTTATACACAAGGCTTATGAAGATTGACTTTTACAAAAACTGGCAGAGTGGAGTTTGGAGTTCTCTGTGCTATTTCTGCTGTGACTTGAATGCTCCATCTTTTCTAGAGTGCAGTGGCAAGCTTCCTTGCTTATGCCACTTCTTTAGTGAAATTCCTGATCACAATCCTCACAGCAACCAAAGAAGCATGTTACTTCAACTTTCCCCAAAAACCTGGCCAGAGAAAATGAGGTGCTGGAGGAGCTGAGGGTGAGAAAAAGATGTTGAGGGAGGGTCAAAGCAGATTTAAATCCAAATACATGGCCAGGCACCATGGTGCATGAAATCCCAGCTACTTAGGAGGCTGAGGCAGCAGGATCACAAGTTCAAGGCCAACCTCAGCAATTTAGTGAGACACTGTTTCAAAATAAATAATAGAAAGGGCTGTGGTTGTAGTTCAGTAATAGAGTGCCTCTGGGTTTAATTCCCAGTATGACAAAAACAAAACAAAACACCCCAAAACCCAAATGCAGGTGAATTCATTGAGGCCTGGAAACTGACAGCCCCTGCTCACTAGCTGCAGCAGAGACTGACTTCTAGCAGCTGTGACAGCTTTTGCACTTGTGATGCAGGTAGTCAGTTCTCTAGCAGCCAATGTTTGTTTTTCTTTCTCCTGGGACTTGGGCAGGGAGGGGTTCAGAGCAACAGAGACCAAATAACCTAGTTTAAGGCCAAACAGATGCTTTCTTCTTGAAGGTATTCAGAGAAAAGATCTGCAGCAGAGCTACTTGTCCCCTCTCTCTAATTTGGAAGCCTCATGTTGTGAGGGAGTTCATTCTCTTCTCTTGGGATATGAGCCAGCTGGTATAGATGCCTCATTGAAAGACATGTGCACTTTGTCCTGATCTGAGCTCAGTGTAGAAGGCCTTTGAACTCATCAAGTGACTCCAGGAAGTGGGAGAGGATCAAAAAGCAGCAGAAAATCATGGTTTAAGCATCACACATAGAGGAGAACTGTGAATACCCACAAAGGTCGACTTGCACCAGAGCTATTGGAGCAGAGGAGGAATGGGACTTGTAACATGTAGATGTAAACCCCATCTTTACTCCAGATCAGAATCTCAGAGTGGGGTTTGTCCCAGCGGTCAGCAGCTCAAAGAAGCTCCCCAGGTGATTCTAATGTACAAGAAAGTTTGAGGACAGCTGCTTTAAAACATGAGGCTTGATTAAAAAAAATAAAATAAAATACCTGGGAATCAACTTAACGAAAGAGGTGAAGGACCTCTATAACGAAAACTATAGAACACAAAAGAAAGAAATTGTAGAAGACCTCAGAAGATGGAAAGACCTACCTTGTTCTTGGATAGGTAGAATTAATATTGTCAAAATGTCCATACTACCAAAAGCATTATGCAGAGTTAATGCAATTGCAATCAAAATACCAATGACATTTCTCAAAGAAATAGAAAAAGCAGTCATGAAATTCATCTGGAAAAATAAGAGACCCAGAATAGCTAAAGCAATCCTGAGCAAGAAAAGTGAAGCAGGTGGCATCACCATTCCAGTCTTTAAATTATACTATAGAGCAATAGTAACAAAAACAGCATGGTATTGGCACCAAAACAGACTGGTCGACCAATGGTACAGAATTGAGGACACAGAGACTAATACATATAATTTCAGCTATCTTATATTAGACAAAGTTGCCAAAAATGTACAGTGGAGAAAGGATAGCCTCTTCAACAAATGGTTCTGGGAAAACTGGAAATCCATATGCAACAAAATGAAAATTAAACCTGTATCTCTCACCATGCACAAAATTCAATTCAAAGTGGATCAAGGACTTAGGAATTGGACCAGAGACAATACACCTAATAGAAAAAGTAAGCTACAATTTTCAACATATCAGATTAGGTTCCAAGTTCCTTAACGAGAATCCGATAGCTCAAGAATTAATACCAAGAATTAATGAATGGGATAGATTTAAACTAAAAAGCTTCTTCTCAGCAAAAGAAACAATCAGTGAGGTGAATAGAGAGCCAAGTAACTGGGAACAAATATTTAATACATGCACATCGGATAGAGCACTAATTTCTAGAATATACAAAGAACTCAAAGAACTTGACACCAAAAAAACAAATAATCCAATCGATAAATGGGCTAAGGAATTGAAAAGACACTTCTCAGAAGAAGATACATGATTAATCAACAAATACATGAAAAAATGCTCAACATCGCTGGCAATTAGAGAAATGCAAATAAAAACTACTCTAAGATTTCATTTCACTTCAGTCAGAATGGCAGCTATCAAGAACACAAACAACAATAAATGTTGGAGAGGATGTGGGGAAAAAGGCACACTCATACATTGCTGGTGGGACTGCAAAATGGTGCAACCGCTATGGAAAGCAGTATGGAGATTTCTTGGGAAAATGGGAATGGAACCACCCTATGACCCAGCCATCCCACTCCTGGGTCTATTCCCAAAGGACTTAAAAACAAGCATATTACAGTGACACAGCCACTTCAATGTTTATAGCAGCACAATTCACAATAGCTAGGTTGTGGAACCAACCTAGATGTCCCTCAGTAGATGAGTGGATAAAGAAAATGTGGTATATATACACAATGGAATTTTACTCAGCAATAAAAGAGAATAAAATAATGGCATTCGCTGATAAATGGATGAAGTTGGAGAATATAATGCTAAGTGAAATCAGTAAATCTCAAAAATCCAAATACTGAATGTTTCCTCTGATATAAGGAGGCCGGTTCACAGTATGGTTGGGTTGGGGTACATAGGAGGATTAGAGGAACACTATAATGGTCAAAGGGAAGGGAGGGGAGGGGAGGGAGCAAGGGGGAAAGGGGGGAAAAAAGAAAAAGTGGTTGAATAAGATGGATATCATTATCCTAAATGCATGATTAAAAACTTGAATGCTACGAATATACTTTGTATACAAACTGTTTTGTGTAAAAAGATGCTCTTTATGTGTAGTATGAACTGTAATACGTACTACTACTATAAATAAAAATTAAAAAAAATAAAACATGAGGCTTGGAGAGTTCCAATCCTGTCTCTACTACTTACCAACTCTGATCTTGGGCAAGTTATTTAACCTCACTGAGCCTTAGTTTCTTCCTTATAGACTGGAATTAGCACCTTTTGGACAGTGTTGAAAGGATTAAATGTGGTAATATGTATCCAGTTAAAAGTGGTAGTTATTAAATTTCTTGCCCCACAATGCATTTTTTTCTGCATTTTTTTTTTTTTTTTTTTTTGTACAGGGATTGAACTCAGGGGCACTTGACCACTGAGCCACATCCCTAGCCCTATTTTGTATTTTATTTAGAGATAGGGTCTCACTGAGTTGCTTAACACCTTGCTGTTGCTGAGTCTGGCTTTGAACTCGTGATCCTCCTGCCTCAGCCTCCCGAGCCACTTTCTGCTTCTCCTTTTAAATAGGAAATATGAAGTTATTTTTCTCTATTTGATGTGTTCTTCCTTTCCTGAAACCAGCAGGTGTTTGGTATCTCTCTTTTTTTTTTTTTTTTTTTTTTTTTTGTGGTACCGGCGATTGAACTCAGGGACACTCGACCACTAGGCCACATCCCCAACCTTTTTTCATTTTATTTAGAGACAAGGTCTCACTGAGTTGCTAAGTGCCTCGCCATTGCTGAGGCTGGCTTTGAACTCGCGATCCTCCTGCCTCAGCCTCCCAAAGTGCTGGGATTACAGGCATGTGCCACTGCGCCTGGCTTGTGTTTGGTGTCTCTAAACACTTGTCGAAAACAATGTTAAAAACTTGGGCAAAGTGGCTAGGGATGCAATTCATTGGTAGCAGACTCACCTTGAATGCACAACGCACTGGGTTTGAGCCCCAGCACTGGGGGGCGGGGGGACCTGGGCAAGGGGCCTGAGGCTGTAGCTCAGTGGTGGAGGGCTTGCCTAGCATGGATGAAGCCCTGGGTTCAATCTCCTACGCCACAAAACAAAAACAAACAATAAACAAAAGCCTGGGCAAAGGAGAAGCTTTGTATAGTGACTATAGATGTGTATCACATGGCATACCTGTCTGAGAAATGCCTACCTGAGTGTCACTGTCTTTCAGAACACCTTGTTCCCCAATAAGTTAAAATTTATGTACCCAGAGTTCCTCTCTGTATGGCCCTCCCTCCTATCTGGACTATAGCACCAGGGAGTTAATTGTGTGGCTGCATGATGATGCAGTTATCAATCTCTTGTGACTTTGATAAACAGAAGTTAGTCTCTCAAGAAGATTCCCCCTGTGGTACTGGACCCAAGTTGACCCCAGGAAGGCACAGATACTCGTAGGAATGATCTCTCTGTCTTACCTTTTAACCAGGGATTGAACTCTGGGGCACTTGACTACTGAGCCACATCCCTAGCCCTATTTTGTATTTTAGAGACAGGCTCTCGCTGAGTTGCTTAGTGCTGGGATTACAAGCATGCACCACCGCACCTGGCCTTCTGTCTCACCTCTTAAACATAGCATACTTCATAATGCCCCACACTCTACTTTCAACATATTTTAATAGCTACCCTATTGTGTTTTTACCCCCTTTACCATTTGAACCCAATATCACCCAAATTCTTCCAACAAATATTTATTGATCTAAGAGAGTGTTCAGTAGTTTTCTCTAAAACTTTCTCCCAGAGATAGCTGCTGTTCATAAGGTAGGAAGGGCTATTTGAATTTTTTGAACCAAGAGTTAATGCTAGTTGAACATTAGGATCATCTAGCTAGCTTTAAAAAACATTCCTGAGTCCTACTCAAAGGGGTTCTCAACTGGTATCATGGAGTATGATGTTTTAATGAAGAAGAGAGAAAATACAAAAGATAATTAATTTTAAAATATTGTGTTAGGTGTTGATAAGTACAAAATAGAAAAATAAAATAACAAAGGGAGATAAGGTATGCCATGAGTGGTGTGTGATTTCATTAGAATTAGGATGTTTAAGAAAAGTGTACCAAGAAAGGGACATTTAAATAAGTCCTAAAGGGACTGGGGTTATGGCTCAGTGGTAGAGCACTCGTCTCACATGTGTGAGGCTCTGGGTTTGATTCTCAGTACCACATAAATAAAATAAAGGTATTGTGTCCACCTACAACTAAAAAGTATTAAAAAAAAGAAGTCCTAAAAGCCATGGCTGATGTGAGCCAGGCAGATATCTGGAGGAAGAGGATTCTTGGTAGATTCAACAGCCAGGACAAAGAGTGTAAGTCAGTAGTGTGCTTGTTCTAGAAAACAAGGAGACTAATGTGGTTGGAGGGAAATGAGTGAGGGGGAGAGAGGTGGAAGATGAGGTCAGAGAGCTCATGGTGGTAGTGGTAGGGGAGGCACAGGTTGCTTGGGGTCTTGTAGGCCATTGTAGGGACGGACTTTTACTTTGAGTGAGTTGAAAAGACATTGGATAGATCTGAGAAAAGGAGTGGCATGATCTGAATTACAAAGGATCACTCTTGGATGCTGTTGGAGGGAGAATAGACTTTAGAGGATGGAAAGAGAGACTCTGATGGTGGGTGGATTTTGATTGGTCTGTGTGCTCTTATCCTTTCTTCTCTTCTCCCCTCATGGGAACTTGGGCTTGTAGTTTGTGAGCCTGGACTTTGTGCCATACAGATAAAAGGAGAAATAAATCAGATATGAAAGTATCCCTGACATTTACAGCAGTAAATTCTCTGGATTGAGAGCCAAACACACAATGGCAGTTTGAATCCCTGCCTCTTATTCCACCTCAGATCACCCTCCTGACCTCTTCCTTGAGGATTTCTTATACACATTATTTCCTCTGGAGTAACCTAGGTTTCTAGCCTGCTTTTCTTCCTGCTTTTAACAGAGAAAGACATTATGACTTCTGCATTGATGTGAATGGAGATCTTATTATAGTGGCCACCTGTAAAATAGCAGCAGGAGGTAGAGATGCTTAATGTGTAAAATGGTCATTGTCCTGGAAAAAATCAATACCATAAATGTGGACTTAATGTGACCCCTTGGGGAATGGGAGTCTGGGCAATGTAACATTGTAGTTAATTGAAAGGTAACCTGTGTGTCACCCCTATTCCCCCCCCCCCTTTCCTTTGCATTAGCTCTTGTTTCTGAGTATGAAATCAATTGATTTTATTGGGTGCTTATGACATGGTAGACATTGTGCTAGGTATTTAACAGATTTTATTTAATTCCCATAACAATGAATGTAGATGCTATGTTTGTCCCCACCTTAAATTTGAGGAAACTGAGGCTCTGAGAAATTCAATTAAGTCATTAGAGGTGGCACAGCCAGTAAATGGCCAAGCCAGTCCATCTGATACTGAGAACTCAGCTTCTGTGATCAGTGTTTTATCCATGAAGGGCTTTAACCATGTGTATGGTTCCTGGAATTCAGATAGGACATTAGTGTCATCATGCTGGTCATCTGGGGACACTGTTCATGGTTAGAAATGGAAGCAAAGAGGGAGGATCAGGAACCTGGGCTGTGTGATGGCAGCCTTGAAATGACGTTCATTTATTTTATTTTTTAAATGTGAGAGCCCCAATATCAACTTGTTTTCTTAGTTGTTTCTTTCAGTGAACTGAAGAAAAGCAATATTTAGTTAATTGATCAAAGGTTATAGTGTTACTATAAATGTAAAAAACCTTTTATTTGGTATACCTAGTTTTAATTTGTGGTGATGGTGGGGATGCAAGGAAACCAACTCAAATTAGCAATAAATCTGAAATCCAGACTATTTAAAATACCATTTTGTTTCTTTCAGTCACCTTTAGTAACTTGAGCTAATGCTAACAAAATGTAAGAGTGAGACCTAGTTTAATAAATGGATAAAAATCAAGCTGGGTGCAGTGGTATGCACTTATCATTCCAGCAACTGGGGAGGCAGAGGCAGGAGGATCACAAGTTCCAGGCTATTCTCAGCAATTTAGCAAGGCCCTCAGCAACTTAATGAGACCCTGTCTCAAAATAAAAAATTAAAAAGGCTGGTGATAGCTCAGTGGTAACCTGACCCTGGGTTCAATTCCCAGTACCAAAATAAATAAATAAATATTATTAATTGTTTTATGCAAATATCATTCATTGTTTTACTCAAATGAGTTCTTCCATGGTTTAAAAATCTCTGAAAATGCTTACCTATTTCAAATAAATAAATAAAAGCTCTCATCATCATTTTGTTTAGCCTACCCATTTGCTTAAGAAAGCTGATTTTCTCAAATCAATGCACAAAACCTTGATATCCATTGCAGGAGCCCTGTTTGGGGAGATAGCTAAGATTGCGGTTGACTACAGGCCATAGACATTTTTGGGCATTGTCGCCTTCCGTAGTCTCACGGGACTTGGCCCAGGATCTCAAGAGATTTGAGCAGTGACTCAGCAGATCGACATTTTTGGGCATTGTCGCCTTCCGTAGTCTCACGGGACTTGGCCCAGGATCTCGAGAGATTTGAGCAGTGACTCAGCAGATCGAGCAAGCGCCATTCCTGCTCGGGCGCATGGAATGAGACCAGAGAGAGAAAGGACAGGGTTATCGATATTGTATAGATATATTGTAGTTTCTTGTAAGAGTAGGTGCCTTGGTTTCTTGTGAGAGTGTGTATGTAGTGTTAGAAATTACAAGAGACAGAGACAGAAAGATTAAAGAATTTTTTCGTCTCCATCCTGTCTCTGGACTCCTTCCCGCGGCGCTGCCGTTCCAGGCTGCAATCCCTTTCCGGCGGCTTCAGTTGGTGGCCCGTACGGGGAATTCAGCACGGCAGGTAAGAACTGAGAAACCTCGCAGGAGTTTTCTAGTCAGAGCGGTTAAAATGGGTTCGAAAATAACTAAGACCCAAGTGTACGAGGCTCTTGATGAATTCTTTGATATGGATGAGTCTGTCGTTAGTGAGGAGGATTTAGAAAACAGTGAAGGCAATCATAAAAGCATAGATTCCGCTGAGACAACTAAGACCAGTAAGGAGAGTATTAGAAGCGTCCCCAAAATTACAAAGATCCGAGCTGCTAAAGCTATTCAAGATTTATTAGAGATACTTCAAGGATACATGGTCTCAATTGAACCTGGGACTCAGGATGTTACTGAGTCAGTTAGGACCAATGAGAGTAGTAGTAGTGAGGAGGAATTAACTAAAGGTGATTTTGAGAAAATGAATAAAAGGAAATTAAGGAAGACCAAGATAAGGGATCATCAAGTGGAGGAACTTGTGTCCTCTACTCCCCCATGGGTGAAATCGATTACAGAAAATATGAAGGGTATCACTAGATGTTTGCATACCCTAGAAATAGAAATAAAAAGTCTTTCTGAGTGCTTATGCGCTCTCGAAGGTAACTCACAGATACATTGGGAACTGCAGTATTTGAATATGAAAATGGACAGAGGGGCCACCAGCCAGTAGATTTCAAAACAATAAAAAATCTCAAAGAGGCAGTAATGACTTATGGACCCCAAGCTCCTTTCACGTTGAGTATACTGGAGTCCCTTAACACCTTTAGCTTAACCCCCGCAGACTGGAAACGTCTATGTAAAGCAACATTAAGTGGGGGACAATACTTGGTTTGGCGATTGCAATTTCAGGAACTTTGTATAGAAACAGCTAAAAGAAACGCAGATGCAGGGTTTGGAGACCATAATATAGAAATGCTCACAGGAGAAGGGCAATTCGCAGACGTACAGGATCAAAAACATTATACCCCAGGAGTATATGCTCAGATAAATGCAGCTGCCTTAAAGGCATGGAAAACTGTACAAGGACCTGGGGATCTACAAGGTAGCATGTCCAAAGTAATTCAAGGACCTAATGAACCATATGCTGAATTTGCTGATAGACTTTTGAGAACTGCAGGTAGAGTTTTTGGAGACATTGATCAAGTAATGCCATTAGTTATTCAATTAGCGTACAAAAATGCTAATAAATATTGCCAGGAAGTCATCAGGCCATGGAAAAATAAAAAGGATCTTTCCATATATATACAACTATGTAAAGATGTAAATGATGCCTTTGTCACAGGGAATGTGATTGCAGCAGCTGTGAGAGATGCTGCCCCTCAAAATTTTACAAGGGCTCAACATAGACATTATAATCAATCAGGATATTCTAGGCAAAATTATCATAATCAATCAGGCTATTCTAGGCAAAATCCCCAAAGAGAAATAAGACCAAATTCATACCGTACTCCAGGTTGCTGCCCCAGGTGTAAGAAAGGAAATCATTGGGCCAATAAATGCTATTCATAATTTGACATCCATGGAAATCCTTTGTTCAGGAATTCAAAAAACAGGGCACGGGGCCCAATGCCCCGGGGCCCACAAATGCACGAGGCATTGGAGGAGGAGTATCCTCAAGCATCCACTCAGATGCTTCCCCGACACAATCCCTATTACCCATCCACTCCCTCGCCAGAGGAACAGGAGGAAATGCAGGATTAGACCTCTGTTCCACCGCCCGAATAGTGTTAACACCTGAAATGGGGGTTCAACTGATTCCCACAGGAGTCAGGGGACCTCTTCCCTCAGGGACTGTAGGACTTATTATCGGGAAAAGTCCTGAAAGCTTATTAGGTTTGCAAGTGACCCCAGGCATAATAAACTCAGACTATAAAGGGGAAATAAAAATAATGCTTAGCTCACCCCAAAGTATAAGTTCTATTAATCAGGGAGATAGAATTGCTCAGCTGCTCCTCCTTCCAAATTTACATAATTCATTTAAAATGAATATGCCTCTAAATAGGAACAATAGAGGATTTTGTTCCACTGATTCGAAACCCATGGTTTGCTGGGTTCGGGACTGTACAAGGAGGCCTATGTGTAAAATAAGAATCCAAGGAATAGAAATGGAGGGTCTTATAGATACTGGAGCTGATTCTTCCATCATTAATTTACGTCAATGGCCCAAACACTGGCCTCTACAAAAAGCTTCAACCAGTTTAAGAGGCTTGGGATATAAGAACCTCCCAGAAAAAAGTGCGGTAATTTTAAAATGGGAGGATGATGAAGGACATAAAGGCACATTTCAGCCTTATGTTTTACCTAATCTACTGGTTACTTTATGGGGAAGAGATATTTTACAACAAATGGGAGTACACCTTGCAACCAAACCTGCAGGTGTTAAATGTAAAAACATACAGGGTAATCTTAACCCTAAAAGAAATCATCAAAAAGTACAGGGTAAGCTTAACCCTAAAAGAAATCATTATCATATAGGAAAAAGACATTTTTCTTTGGGGCCACTGAGAAAATAATTTTGAAAATACCATGGCTTTCTGATAAGCCAGTGTGGGTCCCTCAGTGGCCCCTATCTAAAGAGAAATTACAAGCGGCCCCCCTACTAGTTAAGGAACAATTAAAAGCAGGACATATAGAACATTCCACCTCTCCCTGGAATTCCCCCATATTTGTGATCAAGAAAAAATCAGGAAAATGGCGATTATTACATGATCTTAGACAAATTAATAAAACCATGCAAGTCATGGGCCCTACTCAACCTGGACTTCCGAATCCTATAGCTATTCCAAAAAATTTCCATGTTATTAGTCTTGATATAAAGGATTGCTTCTTTTCTATTCCCCTACATCCTCTGGATGCCCCCAGGTTTGCTTTTTCAGTTCCTTCTATTAACAATAATGGCCCTGATCAGAGATATCAATGGAAGGTTTTGCCGCAGGGAATGGCTAATAGCCCCACCATATGCCAAATATATGTGGACAAGGCTATCCAACCCATTAAAAATAAATATCCAAACCTCATGTGTCTACATTACATGGATGATATTTTACTGGCCCACCCTAATCAAAAAATCTTATTTAATATATTCAGTGACGTGGTAGAAAATTTTAAAAAATACGGATTATATATAGCAGAAGAAAAAGTTCAAACCAGATCTCCCATATTATATTTAGGATTTAAAATCATGGATATTTTGTTAGACCCCCCAAAATTTTAATAAATAAAGAACATTTAACCACCCTCAATGATTTTCAAAAACTACTGGGAGACATTAATTGGCTTCGCCCTACACTAAACCTCACTACTGGCCAATTAAAACCTTCATTTGATATCCTTTGAGGGGACCCTGATCCATCCTCACCGCGAACATTGACTCCTGATGCTAGGAAAGCTTTAAAGGTAGTAGAAAAAGCCATCAAAGGAGCTCATTGTGACAGATTTGATTTAACTCAACCGCTGATATTGATTATTATTTCTTCACAATATACACCGACAGGAGTATTTTGGCAACAAGGGCCTTTATTATGGATACATTTGCCTGTCTCTCCTAAAAGCATAATTGAGTCATATACCTCCATGGTGGCTAAACTTATTCTTCAAGGACTTAAAACTTCTACTAAAATATTTGGCATTCACCCTGCTACTATTATTACTCCCTATTCATCGTCACAGATTGAATATTTATGCTTCAATGATAATGACTGGGCTATAGCTAGATGCTCTACCTCTGCAAATTTTGATAATCACCTTCCTAAGTCTCCTATATTATCTTTTTGTATTAATCATCCTATTATATTTCCACAGGTAATAAAAAATCAACCTATTCCTAAGGCATTTAATGTATTTACAGATGGGTCCTCAAATGGTACTGCTGCAGTAGTCACTACAAAAGAAAATATGACTTACATAACTGCACACAAATCAGCTCAACTAGTGGAATTGGAAGCTGTGGTAAGAGCTCTGGAAAATTTTAGAGACCAGCCCATAAACATTTTTTCAGATAGACACTATATTGTACAAGCCGTCCCAAAATTAGAGTTAGCAGGACCAATAGCACCTCATACTCCAGCCTTTAAATTGTTTTATCAGATACAAAAACTTTTGTGGGCAAGAAAAGAACCTCTATTCGTAGGCCATATTAGAGCACATACTAATTTGCCTGGTCCCCTCCATGAAGGTAATCAAAAGGCAGATGAACTTACAAAAACAATATTTATACTTTCAGCACTACAACAAGCTACTTTATTTCATTCCCAGTTTCACGTCAACAGCACCACCTTGCAACGTAGGTTTAAAATCACAAAGGAGCAAGCCAGAACAATTGTAAAAGATTGTAAATCTTGTATGACACATTTGCCCAATCCTCATTTTGGTGTTAACCCTAGAGGATTAATGCCCAATCATTTGTGGCAGATGGATGTTACTCATGAGCCAAGCTTTGGAAAATTGCGATTTATTCATGTAACCATAGATACATGCTCAGGCATGATTTTTGCTTCCTTACATTCCGGAGAAAAAGTTAAAGATGTCACATCTCATTGTTTACAAGCTTTTGCTGCATTGGGCATCCCCAAAATGCTTAAAACAGATAATGGTCCCGCTTATACGTCCTCATCTTTCAAACAGTTTTGCGCAAAATTCAACATATCCCATAAAACAGGCATCCCATACAATCCTCAGGGTCAGGGCATTATTGAAAGAGCAAACCGCACACTAAAAGTTATGTTGTTAAAACAGAAAGAAGGAAACTTGAAAAATCCTAAGGACAGATTGGCAGTTGCCCTGTTTACTTTAAATTTTTTAACTTTAGACTCTGATGGTTATTCTGCTGGAGACAGACATTGGAACCCACATCAACAACATAAACCTTTGGTTTACTGGAAGGATGTTCTTTCAGGTACATGGAAGTGTCCAGATCCAGTATTAATTTGGGGGAGAGGATCTGTTTGTGTCTTTCCAAAGCATGAATCCTCTCCAATATGGATACCATCTAGATTAATAAAGCAGGTACCACATCAAAAGGATCAAGATGAAGTTGTTGAGGAATCAAGATTAATAAAAAAGGTACAAAATCAAGAGGACCATGATGAAGATATGGAATGATTCCCTTAAAAGAGTCCTTCAAAATATGTCACAACTTAAGTGTCATTCCTCCCGGCTGGGACGAAGAGATCTCTCTTTAGTGTGCACACAATTATATATATATATATTTTACTTTTTATATATGTGTTTATGTCTGTGTATTTGTCTAAATTTCATGTTAATGTGACGTCACAAATATATGTTTGTATGTGCGTCTGTCTGTCCAGTGTGACATCAAAAATAACAAAGTGCTTGTGAATATATATATATATATATGGATCCAAATAACTCTAATTCATTTAAGTTTAAGAGTATTCAAATTGGGTAAATAATTTAATAAGTGAAGGTACCTTCAATTTTGTTTTATAGGTGTCCCAGGGACTTCTCTTTAGCAAAAAATATGACTAGTGCTGTATAACCTGATATTTTGGTGTTTGACATGAGGTTGCTTATTTGTTATTAACTTCATTTGTTTAATAAATGATTAATTTCAATTATTTCAACAGGTAAAGGACTGCTGTGTATGCAGAAACTCGAGAGTTCCAGCTAACAAATTATTTCTCCAAAGTGCTTTTAGTTTTTCTTTAATCTATCTTTAATGCAGTAATTACCCTCAGTCTTTCTTTGTTTTGTTCTAAATATGATATTTTGCCAGCTTATGTTTGTGGGAGCTCAGGCTGCAATGTGTGTGAGCAGAAATCAACTTATTTTTCCAATCTAATAATTCTATTTTTTAGTTTGACAACTCGCCTCTTGACTCAGTGCTGGAATAGCACTGCCTTTCCTTTAATAATTGATGCTTCAGTCTCTAGATAGCGGGCCCTGAAGATTTGCCGGTGGCATTGTCTAGACATAAAAAAGACGGCTGCTTCTACAGCTGCAGGGATCGCGGTCGCTGCAAGCATCCCTGCTGCTCAAATGTCAAACAACCTCACCAGCAGTGTGGCCTCTGCTCTGCATGCATGGGGCCTCCTAGATCTACGTGTTATAACAAGTGGACATTTTGATCTTTCATTGTTTGGGACTTCATGGGACAGTACCTTGCGGGTATTTGTTTAGAGAACTCACTGTGTTACTTGATAGAACTTAAGGCAGCTGATTTGTTTAAAGAATTTGATATGCTATGCAATTTGGCTTGTCACCAAAAGGCTTGTCGCCTTAAAGCCGCAGCATCTCCTCCCAATTGGACGGCTGTTAGTCATCTTACACAGTCGATCCTAAAGGGCTCCATTGGATGGCTGGTTAGCCAATGACGGGTAAGATCCCCAGAGGGGGACAACCTAAGACAGGCACAGTCGCACGGGACAGTCTCATGTGGCCGACATATCAACCTAAGACAGGAGTCAAGGGCACAGCCTTGATTATCCGATGACGGGTAAGAATGTTGGTTGCACATAGACGTCCTAGAGCATCCCCTCTTTTAAAACAAAAGGGGGGAAATGCAGGAGCCCTGTTTGGGGAGATAGCTAAGATTGCGGTTGACTACGGGCCATAGACATTTTTGGGCATTGTCGCCTTCCGTAGTCTCACGGGACTTGGCCCAGGATCTTGAGAGATTTGAGCAGTGACTCAGCAGATCGACATTTTTGGGCATTGTCGCCTTCCGTAGTCTCACGGGACTTGGCCCAGGATCTCGAGAGATTTGAGCAGTGACTCAGCAGATCGAGCAAGCGCCATTCCTGCTCGGGCGCATGGGATGAGATCAGAGAGAGAAAGGACAGGGTTATCGATATTGTATAGATATATTGTAGTTTCTTGTAAGAGTAGGTGCCTTGGTTTCTTGTGAGAGTGTGTATGTAGTGTTAGAAATTACAAGAGACAGAGACAGAAAGATTAAAGAATTTTTTTGTCTCCATCCTGTCTCTGGACTCCTTCCCGCGGCGCTGCCGTTCCAGGCTGCAATCCCTTTCCGGGCGGCTTCAATCCATTTTGGATAGTGCTGAGATAGTTTCCTCCTGGCTCTTCAGATCTTCCCTCCATCTTTCTTGCTGCACTGTGCCTGGGGAGAGGAACTGTGGAGAAGACATCAAAGGCCCCCCCAAAGGTAGTAAGGCCAAGGTAGTAAAGAAATCTCCAACTCTGGGGTACCCTACCTGAACCTTTATAAATAGTCCATTTATTAACCATCATCCCTCTCTAAAATATTCATTTAAAGCTATTCAATTATGACTATACCTTTATCCCAACTACAGGTCTGAGACATTGATTCAGAGTGATATGACTGTAGTGCTAATTTATTTCTTTTTTAAGGAAACTTCTCAGCCAGTTGGCAATGAAAATGGGAGGACAGTTTCCCTGGGTCAGTGTGAAAGTCCAAGAAATAGACAATGAGAGCAGATCCAGGCAGAAGGGGGAAGCCAGGACACAGGCCCTCCAAACTGAAGGCCTCATGTAGACAGTATATTCCCACCATAGCAGGCTGGGTAGTTTGTACCCATATTACTAATTTGAATGTACAAAGCTTCATACAAGTCCAGTGATTTACCAGGTAGTATCAGGGAACACAATTTACAAAATAACTGGCCATCATATTCCTGTGATGTAGGTTTCAGGAATCTGGCTATACCTGGATCATGACTAGACAAAAGACAGGGTCAGTTTAAGAAGTGTTGGCTGTCCTTTTGCTTCCTTCTCAAGATCCTCTGGCTGGGTATTGAGTCTTGGCATCAGAGTTAAGGAAGGAGTCCTCTGTGAACTAGATTCAATGCTCTCTGTTGGTCCAAGTAGGAAAGAAATCTGAGTCATGAATGAAGCAGTGTGACCCACTGTCCAGAAGAAAATTGGATTTTCAACTCTTTGAGGGAAGACCTTGTAGCTAATTTGCATGCTGCTATTAGTACCTTGCTAATAGAGTGGCAGATAGTAGGCATTTTACAAATATTTGAATGAATGAATGGAGAATATAAAAGAATATTTGGACTGAAGTTAGAAGGCTACCCTAGGGAAAATCCCAACCCAGATATCAGGATCAATGTTTGTCAGTTAGAGTGGTAATTTGCCTCCCCTAACTACAAAATCTCCAGCTGTGAAATATTTAAATAATTCTTTGGGGGAACTTGGTTTACCAGAGAGCCAAGGACCAAGACTAATGGCTAATTTCCCCACTGCTAGTTTTTGTTTTTTTTGTGCCAGGGATTGAACCCAGGGGTGCTTAACCACTGAGCCACATCCCTAGCCCTTTTTAATTTTCCATTTAGAGACAGGGTCTCGCTAAGTTGGTTAGGGCCCCGCTAAGTAGCTGAAGCTGGCTTTGAACTTGTGATCCTCCTGCCTCAGCCTCCTGAGCCCTGGCACACTGCTAGTTTTAAACAGAAGATTTTGAGTAAATGGGGATCTGATTTGGTGAAGGTCTTCTTGGGGCTTAAGTAGTTGCCTGAAAATGCAGGGAAATTTTTTTCTACTTAAAAAAATGCCCATATGGTTTCTGTTATGGCCTGAATGTTTGTGTTCTTCCCTCCCCCAAATCTGTATGTTGAAACCTAATTCCCAAAGTAAAAGTCTTAAGAGAAAGAAGCTTTGTGGAGATGAGTAGGTCATAAAGGTATGTCCCTCCTGAATGGGATTAGTGCCTTTATGCAAGAGATCCCATAAAGCTAGCTAGACTTTTCTACCCTATAAGGACACAAAAAGAAGGTGCCATCTATGAAGCAGAGAATGAGCCCTCACTAGACATTGACTGAATCTATAAGCACCTTGATTTTTGACTTCTCAGCTTCCTGAACTGTGAGAAATCTATTTTTATATATGAGCCACCCAGTTTGTGTGTGTGTTTTTTAAAATAATAGCCTGTTATAGTTTGGATCTAGAAATGTCCCCCCAACGCTCATGTTTTGAAAGCATGATCCTCAATGTTGACACGTTCAGAGGTGGGGCTTTTTAGGCAGTGATTAGGGCTGTATTCTCATTAGCAAATTAATACATTTGATGGTTTAATAATTTGGCTGGACTACTGAGTGTTAACTATAGGTAGGTGGGGTGTGGCTGGATGAAGTAGGTCACTGGAGGTGTGCCTTTGGGGATTGTGTTTTGTCCCAGACTCTTCACTTGCTCTCTCTGTTTACTGGTTGCTATGAGCTGAGCAGCTTTCCTCTGTCACACCGTTCTACCATTATGTTCTGACTCACATCAGATCCAGAGCCATGGAGCTGGCTGACCACGAACTGAGACCTCTCGAGTCCAAAATAAATTTTTCCTTCTCTAAGTTGTTCTTGTCAGGTATTTTGGTAATAGTGACAAAAAGCTAACTAATACACACCCGACTAGACTTAAAACAGTCTTTTTCCTAGTAATATGTGCAATTTCTTTTTCAGGCATTCTTCTCTAAGAACACAATGTCAAATAGAAAATCTAGTGGCAGAACTGGGTGTGTTGGCAAATGCCTATAATCCCAGCTACTCTCTCAAGTTTCAGAAACCTTTCCCTGAAGTTTCAGAAGGATTGCATTCAAGGCCAGACTTGGCAACTTAGTGAGACCCTGTCCCAAAAATGGGGTTGGGGAGGGAGTGTGGCTCAGTGGTAGAGCACTTACCTAGTTTTTGCAAGGACCTGCATTGAATCCCTAGCACTGTAAAAAACAAACAACAAAATAAAGATTTAGTAGCAGCAATCAGTACATTATAGTTCTGTTGACACTATATAATCCCAGTGGCTTCAGAGGCTGCAGGACCATGAGTTCAAAGCCAGTGTCAGCAATGGCAAGGCACTAATGAATTCAGTGAGACACTGTCTCTAAATAAAATAAAAAATAGTAGCCGGGCGTGGTGGTGCACTCCTGTAATCCCAGCACTTGGGAGGCTGAGGCAGGAGGATTGCGAGTTCAAAGCCAGCCTCAGCAATGGTGAGGCACTTGGCAACTCAGTGAAACTCTGTCTCTAATAAAATACAAAGAAGGGCTGAGGATGTGGCCCAGTAGTTGAGTGCCCCTGAGTTCAATCCCTGGTACCACACACACACACACACACACACAAAATACAAAATAGGGCTGGGATGTGGCTCAGTGGTTGATTGCTCTTGAGTTCAATCCCAGGTACCAAAACAAAAAACAAAAAACAAAACAAAACAAAAACAAAAAAAAAAAAACCAAGAAAAACCCAAAAGAAAAACATAAACAAACAAACAAAAAACTCCACACAAATCCAAGTCCAGTGATTTACTAGGTAGTAAATAGTAAATTACCAAGGCTAATTTTTTCACTTAAGAATGGCATGTATAGCTGGGCTCCGTGGCACATACCTGTAATCCCAGCACTTGGGAGGCTGAGGCAGGAGGATCACGAGTTCAAAGCCAGCCTCAGCAATGGTGGGGCACTGAGCAACTCAGTGAGACCCTGTCTCTAATAAAATACTAAAAAGGGCTCGGGATGTGGCCCAGTGGTTGAGTGCCCCTGAGTTCAATCCCCAGTACCAAAAAAAAAAAAAAAAAAAAAAAAAAAAAGAATGGCATGTATACATGAAATGTTTGGGAGTTTTAAAAGTGAATACGTGTTTAGAAGATTCTTGTTTTATTATTTCTTCTTAGACAAGCCCCTTGAAGATTTCCACCTTGGAATGATTGGTGAGGAGAGGGCACCTAAAGTCACACTCTGTACTTTAAATTAAGAAGGCATGTTACAGTATTGGAATGCTGCATACTTTGACTACATCAGGTAACTCATCTAGGTAGGCTTTTCTTTATTTCTTTTTTTAAAAAAATGTTTATTAGTGCATTATAGTTATACATAATAGTGGGGCTCATTTTGACATAATCATACATGCATAGAATATACTTTGCTCCATTTCAATCTCTAGTTCTTCCCCTTTTCCTCCATTTTTCCCTCCCCCTGTTCCCCTTCCTCTACTGGTTTTCCTCCTATTTATTTATTATTTTTAATTGGTGCTTATAGATATTCATAAAGGTAAAATTTACTGTGGTATATTCATATATGTACTTCGCATAAGTTTATCAAATTCAATCCACAGTTCCTCCTTTTCCCTGTCCTTCCTCTGTGCCGTTAAATCCCCTTCTTCTACTCCACTGATCTTAGGAAGCCTTTTCAAGTTCACTGATGTCACTATCCCTATTCTTCCACCCCTGTGTTGATCAGAATCAGTTGGAAATCACCAATTTAAATTTTGTTTCAGTTTAGAACAGACTTTCCTCTTCCAAAGATCAGAAATGAGTGGTTAGGCTGAATTCCAAGAAGCATGCATGATTATTTAGAAGACATGGAGTCAGTGAGATTTAATGGATTATGGTGGTCTAAAGTCAATGCCCTCCTTTCTATACATCTGACTGAGCTTTTAATATTTTAGGTCAGCTCTGGCCACTAGAGCTGGTGAGAAAGAGCACCTTCACAGCCTTGCTGAGTACCAGCTGAGAAAAAATGAGGTCATGTCTTTCTTTTACACAATTTTAATGTAATCCTCACTAGCATAAGCGAAAATTGAATTTTGGTGGCTGGAGGGAAGCAAAGAGCACTTGACAGTCTTAACATCCTCATCCCTGACAGCCTCAGTTAAAATGGAAAATTGTTGTGGTGGGATGATTGGCTTTAGAGATTCTGACTGGGGCAGCAGGTTCAAATCAACCTTGATTAATCCATCTTCTTTGAAAATTGGTTGTGTAAAATGGTCAAGGTCATAAGGAGACACTTCAGTCCTTGGATCACATTCATGGTGATTGCTCTGTCTTGTTCATGTAAAGCACTAAATGTGCCATAATTGTGATGTGGTGAAGACACTCAGAAAAGGAAAAGGAGGGTACAGAAGGGTCAGAGGCAAAAGGTTTAGAGAGCAGGGGAAAAAAAGTGAGGAGAAAATAAATTAGAGGTGGGGAAAAGAGGGTTATCATTCAGTTCCATCAGGGCATGGCAGAGACACAAGGACATGCTGGGAGTGAGTGCTGGGGACTAAGGGATAAAAGCTAGATTGAGAGGAAGGAAAAAATGGTGTAAAAATCCAGATTCTTGGGCTGGGGATATAACTCAGTTGATTGAGTGCTTGCCTCGAATGCACGAGGTCCTGGGTTCAATCCCCAGCAACACACACACACACACACACACACACACACACACACACACACACACACACACAATCCAGATTCTTGGGAAGAGGTCTGCCAATCTGTATTAGTTGCTTTTCCATTACTGGGACAAAATACCCGAGAAAGACAACCTAGAGGAGGAAAGATTTATTTTGGCTCACCTTTCAGAGGTTTCAGTTCATGATCAGCTGACTCCATTGCTTTGGGCCTGAGGTGAGACAGAATATCATGGTAGAAGGGCATGGCAGAGGAAAGCTTCTCAGCACATGGCAGTTAGGAAGAAGGATGGGAGAAGGGACTGGGGACAAAATACACTCTTCCAGGTTATGCTCTCAGTGACCCACTTCCTCTAACTAGGCCCCATTTCCTATAGCCTCTACCACCTCCCAATAATGCCATTAAATGATTAATCTACCAATAGATTAGTCCACTGATGAGGACAAAGCCCTCTTGATCCAATCATTTTCCAAGAGCCCTTCCTCTGAACATTGCTATATTGGGGACCAAGACTTCAACACATCAGTCTCTGGGAAACATTCCAGATCCAAACCATAAGCCAATCCAAATACCAAGTCCAAACAGGAAGGAAAAAGATTTAGTTTCCTTGAGTCTGTGGGGTTCTTTGCCTATGGAAAGTAGGACAGGATTGCATTTCTTTGGGGAGCAAGGCAGAGTTGATGACACAGTGCATTTGATACTGGTCTGCCCGGGAGTTTAATCAGAACAGGATTCAGTCTAGCCTCAAGATGAGCATCATGAGGGTTGAGGCCTACAGGAGTCAGAAGCTGGCAGGGCACATAGAGAGGCCAGTGGCTCAACTGTCTGCATTATTTAGGACTTCCTGCTAGGAGCACTGCAGGGCTGTAGCATACCTTTGGCAAGAAAGCTGTAAGGAGACTGCTTTCTGGCACTGTGTGATTTCCAGTGCCCTGGCAGTTGTGGGGGTTGGGTTTAAATAGTGCTGGCTCCTATTTTCCCTTATTCTGCTCTGAGAAAGGAACAGACTACAGACCTCCCCTATCAGGTTGTTTACCCTACTTGAGGACAGGGAGTGAGTCTAAGAGAAGAAGCAAGGGTGGGAGGAGGAGAAGAAAGGCTAGAAGAATGAAGGAAAGCAAGGTGTAGGCAAAAGTCATGGAATCCTAGATTTAGGAAATTGGAGAGAAGAAAAGGTAGTGAGAAGGAAAGAACAAAGTCCCCCTTCCTCATCTTTCTTACTTTGAACTTATTATCAATTTCTTAAAAAAAACAGTCCTGTTCTCTAGTGATTATTGATGGACAGAATGGTTGTTTGGATTCTCTATTTTGACCCTCAGTGATTTCTTTTGCCTTTATGGTGGCATACTGTACACTCCATCTGTAATTATTTCTCAAACTGTAACTCCTGCTGTGATACCATCCCATGTGACTTATCTAAGATTTTTCTGGATTGTGGTGGTGGTAGTGATGGTTCTGGAGTGCTGACAGCACAAATTGAATGGTTTCTGGATGCTCATTCTTTCGCACACATGAATGAAAGTGGCTGTCACATTAGTCTGGCCCTCTCTGTGTATGTGGGTCCCTAGTTACTCCACTAATTGGGGTCCTTTTAAAAGACTTGGTTACTCAGTTACCCTGCTGTCCAATATGGTGAGGTATTGCTGGCTGCCCTTGCCAGATGTACTAGTTGCTTCTCACAGTGCCCCCAGAGAGCCAGTTTTCAGAGGCTCTCTATTTACTGTTTCTGAAAGAATTGGGTATATTTGTGTTCTGTTATTTATATACTGATTCTGGCCAACTGCTTGTAGAAGGCTCTAAGTACCACAAATATTTGTCCGATGTGGTTGTTATGTACAATCTCTTATGTCAAGGGAGGTAAAATTAATGCTAAAAGCAGGAAGAGTCTCTTGTTGACCTTCAGAACACATGTGGCTTAGATTTGATTCATTCCACATGTTTGGTAATCCTCCTGAGTTTACTGGAATGCTTAATAACATTTTAAGCTCTTTCCTAACAGAAGGAAAGGTTGCTATCCTTTCCATTGGTGGTCAGCAATCACATTTCCAGGGCTAGTATATTGGAAAGAGCACTGGACTCAGGGTCAGAGCACTGGTTCTATCAGGTATCATCTTATTGAACTTGGACACCTGGGCCTCATTGTTCTCATATGCAGTGGGAATGTTGGGCTCTAGCAGCAATTTTCATACTTTCACATATACTTGAATCACCCAGAGGCTTGTTAAGTTACCAGATGTTGGGTCCATCCCTCAGAGTTTCTGATTCAGAACATGGAGCCTGACAATTTGTACTTTCATAAATTCCCAGGTGATTGTGTCATCTTCTTAGGACCACACTATGAGAACCATTGGACTAGATGATCTCACCAAGACCTCAGTCTCTTTCTGAAATGTTGGGGGTTCTGTATGTTCTCTGTTCACCTCAGTGATTGTTTCTTTTGCTAAGAAGAAGCTTTTTAGTTTGAATCCATTCCATTTATTAATGTTTGGTTTGAGTTCTTGCACTACAGGCGTCTTATCGAGGAAGTTGGGGCCTAATCCAACATGTTGGAGATTTGGGCCTACTTTTTCCTCTATTAGGTGCAAGGTCTCTGGTTTAATTCCTAGGTCCTTGATCCACTATGAGTTGAGTTTTGTGCATGGAGAGAGATAGAGGTTTAATTTCATTTTATTACATAAGGATTTCCAGTTTTCCCAACACCATTTGTTGAAGAGGCTGTCTTTTCTCCAATGTATGTTTTTGGCACCTTTGTCTAATAAAAATAGCATACTACAGGGACACAGCCACATCAATGTTCATAGCAGCACAATTCACAATAGCTAGACTGTGGAAACAACCCCGGTGCCCATCAATAGATGAATGGATAGGGAAACTTTGGTATATATACACAATGGAACACTACTCCGCACTAAAAGAGAATAAAATCATGGCATTTACAGGTAAATGGATGAAGTTGGAGAAAATAATGCTAAGTGAAGTCAGCCAATCCCAGAAAACCAAAGGTCGATTGATTCCTTTGCTAGGATGATACTGAATTATAGTGGCAAGGGAGGGGGGATGAGAGGAATGAAGGATTGTTAAATAGAAAAAAGGGGGAGGGGAGAGAAAGGGGAAAGGGGATAGAAACAATGGCAGAAGGAGTTGGACATCAATATACTAAGTGCATGTATAAAAACTCAAATGGTATGAAAATACTTTGTGTAAAACCAATGACTTGGAAAACTGTGCTCTTTATATGTAATATGAAAGGAATTACACTCTAAAAGCATGTATAACAAATTAAATTAAATTAAAAAATTTAAAAAAATGTTGGGGGTTCTGTGACTGTGTAGAACATGGAGCAAGGTGGGAAATAGTCAGAGGAAATGGAAAACCAGCTTTGAGCTAGTCTTTCTGGCCAGCATCTGAGCCAGAGTCAGAGGTAGCATCTGATGTGAGTCAGAGTCAGAGGTAGCATCCAAGGTGCACAGAAAATTGGTTCCTTACCTAGCCTGCCATGGACCTGAAATCCTTACCACAAATCTCTTGTTTGGCTTAATGAAGGAGCCCTAATTAGGAAGGCCTGTTGCAGCTAGCTGGAAGCCATAAGTTCCACCTGATATGTATGTGACGCACCTGTAGGCACCCGCAAAGCTGAAGGTATATAACCGGGTGAAGGCGGTCCGAGTAAGGAGAACGGAGAATTCAGTCAGTCGGGCAGTCACTCGGTTGGTCAGAAGAATCAGAGCGGCCAGAACGTAGGCAGAGTGGTTACAGAAGAGAAACCAGATAGAAGAAGTAATGACTGGTCAGAGTTAGGCCGAGGCTCCCAAGGAAGACAGAAGACAGAAGAAAGAAGAAGGAAGAAAGAAGAGAGAAGAAAGAAGCTCTAATCTTTCTCTAAGCTAAGCTCTATCTTTCTTTCTCTCTAAGACTCTAAGCTAAGAAGACAAGAAGAAAAGCTTGCTTTAATCTTTCTCTCTAAACTTTCTTTCCCTCTCTAAGCTCTAAGAAAGTAGAAGTAAAAGTAGTAAAAGCTTTACTCTGCCTCCGAGATTTTTTCCCGGGTTTCGGTACCAGGTAGCTTACAGCTTAATGTCCCTGTTAGATTATAAATGTTATCCCCACTTACTGGCAACATAACCTTAGGCAAATGATTTACTTTATGGTGCCTCAGTTTTCCCATCTCTGAATAGGAATCATAATAATATGGTTGTTCTGAAGATGAAATGATATGATGTATCTAACAAGATGTGGCACACTGTAATTGCTCCATAAAAGTTAGACAATATCATTATTTTTGCCACCCATCCTTCATTCATTTATCTACTTGATTAATATTTTCAGAGCACCTACTATGTGCCAGTTCTTGGTGTGAGTACTAGGACTATAACATTGAACAGTGTCAATATAATTCCTTTCTACAGGGAGCTTATACTTATGTTGGGAGGGGAAAGGTATTAAATAGAGCTATATAACATAAAGTTTAGAAGCGAAATTTGCTGACAAAAAATAAATTATAATAAGGGTATGGAGAGGGTTTTTATTATTTTTTTCCCTTTATTTAAAAATAATTTCAAACACAGAAAAGATGCAAGAAGAAAACATCCACACACTCTTTCCTTAGTCTCTCTTCTCTCTTTCCTCCTACTTTCCTATATATTTTCCTGAACCATATGAGAGTAACTTATATATATCCACATGGCCTTTTAATATTTCAATGTATATTTCCTAACAATAAGGATATTTTCTTATATATCCACAGTATAATTATCAACTTCAGTGAATTTAAGGCAGATATAATATTTTACCTAATCTATTGACTATGCCAATTTTCCCAATTGACTAAATAATGTTATCCATTGCATTATTTGCTTTTCCTGTGCATATCCAAACTAGATTCTGATACTGCATTTGGTTCTATCCCTTTAGCCTCTTTAAATTTGAAACATTTCTAGAGGAATAAGGGCCTTTAAAAAATGAAACATTCCGCATTTTGGGTTTGCCTGGTGTTTTCTTGTGGTTAGATTTAGGAACTGCATCCTTAGCTAGAAAATAAAATAAATGATGTTGTGTCCATTTCAGGACATTACAGAAGTACAGCATATCCATCTGTTCCTTTAGATAATGCTAATTTTGATCATCTTGTCAAGGTGTTTTCCAATTTCTCCACTATATGCTTACAGTTTTTCCTTGAAATTAATAAACAATCTGTGGGCATAGTGTTCCAGGCAAAGGATACAGCTAGTGCAAAGTCCCTGAATCAGGAATAATCCTGGAGCATTGGGAAAACAGCATGAAGGCCAGTAAAGCTGAAGCAAAGTGAATGAGAGTGAGGACAGAAGGAGTAGAGGTCTGAGAGGTTTTAGGCAGCAGACATTGAGGGCTTTAGAGGCTAATGTATAGGAATTTGACTTTATTCTGACTGAAGTAGGAACTACTGAAAGTTGAGCAGGAGAGGCCTGTCATTTTTTGGTTTTATTTTTGTTAATTAAGGGCCTCAAGCTTGGAGGCACTAGGTTTCAGTGACTAACCATGGACTAACAATGTGATGATGAGCCCTTGAATACTATTAGAGTTCCTCTTTGGACTTCCTGCCACTGATCAGCATAAGACTTACAACCTAAGTGGGGTTCAGCTTCCAGATGGGGCAAGACTCCATTTTGGAGCAGAGGGTAGCTAAGGGGAGCCAGAGCCCAGTCCGTGCTAATCCCTAGTAACCAACTCTGTTTTCCAAGGTGAGAACTCAATGCATTTGATTATGAGATTCATCCTCATGGTAAAAGTTCAGGTGCCCTCTCTTTAATTTCAAGTACCCACTTCCACTTTCCATTTGCTGCTTAAATTGCCAAATACATAGTAAATATCTATTGTGTACCAGATAACATCTACCCTTGGAAATAGGTCCTTGGAGGCAATGGACCTGCTGTTGTAGGCTAATCTTAAGCAATTCAATCATGCTCATTCCAGGATCAATTAATAACTTGTGAAAGCCATAATTTTAGGTAGGATAGGAGTGAGAGAGGTGGAAAGATGAACAGATGTCAGTAGATAGAGAAAAGGGTAGAGATTAAGAGTGTGGGCTCTGGAATCAGACTCTGACTGACAAATCCCAGCTCTGCTACTTAGCTGTATAACCTTGGGCGAGTCTCTTAACCATTTTGTTTCTGATAAGATTGTTGTGAAGATTAAATTGGTTGATATATGTAAAGCACATAGAACAGAGCCTAATATAGTTATCACGTTGTAAGTTTTAGCTATTAGCATTATCATTATTGTGCCTATATTTGAGGGATCAAATCCATAGCTATTCCTTGCCTCTTATTTCCCTTCATTATACTGAACTCAGATTGGACAAATTTGAATGATGAGACTGAAAACCCCTTTTCTTCTTCATATATTTGAGATAGGGTTAGAAATATATATATATACTATTTTAAGAGAAAAACCTAAACAATAAAAGAAAGAAATCAGACCAGGTCATGGAATACATATTTGTGAATGTTATCCAAACAATTAGTCTTTGTTTAATTTATGTAATATAAGTACTCTTGTGTTCATAAATTAATTCAATATTCACAACACTGTATGAGTTGGGCAAGGCAGGAATTTGACAGAAGATGGAACTGAGGCTCAATGACACTGTACCTTGCAATGTCCTAGTTCTAAATAGAAGATAAAAAATTAGAACTTGGGCCTTTTTGTTCCTAAGCCACCTTTCAACTGAATCTGGCCAAGAGTAATTTTGTTCACAGAACCCCTGGTTCATTTCCTTTGCTAGAATATTCCTCTAGAGTCCTGTGTGAGACCTTTGACTCTAATCCCTTTCCATGATGACTATCAACTCACAGCTTATATCATCTATCTATACCCCACCTAGAACCCAACCCTAGATTATTTTGAAGCAGATGAAAAACACCATAACACACAGTAAGGGGTGGAAGAATAGAAGTTTATTGGATCAGACAAAGGGGAATGAAGGGAAGGGAGGAAGGATGGGGATAGGAAACACAGTATAATGAATTGGACATAACTTTCCTATGTACATATATGAATACATGATCAGTGAAACTCCACAGCATGTCCAACCACAAGAATGGGATCCTAATTAGAATAAGTTATACTCCATGTATGTAGAGTATGCCAAAATACACTCTACTGTAATATATCTAAAAAGAACAAATAAAAAATAAGGAAGGGCTGGAGTTGTGGCTCAATGGTAGAGTGCTCGCCTAGTACATGTGAGGCCTGGGTTCAATCCTCAGCACCACGTAAACGTAAACACATTGCATTGTGTACAACTAAAGAAAATATATAAATAAATAAAATTAGGAAAAAAAGATGCACCTCAAGTTGCCTTGAATACCTTTGCCACACTGGAGGGTGAATTTTCTTTTCTTTTTTTTTTTTTTTATGGTACTAGGGATTGAACTCAGGGGCACTTGACCACTGGGCCACATCCCCAGCCCTTTTTTGTATTTTATTTTAGAGACAGGGTCTCACTAAGTTGCTAAGTGCCTCACCATTGCTGAGGCTGGCTTTGAACTCGTGATCCTCCTGTCTCAGCCTCCCAAAGTGCTGGGATTACAGGCATGCGCCACCGCGCCCGGCTGGAGGGTGAATTTTCTAGGGGAAAATGATCAGACTAAATATACTCTAAGGGCTGGGGATGTGTCTCAGTGGTACAGTGTGCAAGGTCCCAGGTTCAATCTCCAGAACTGGAAAATAAAAGATGTAGTCTTACATTTGCCATTTGGTTTGCAGATATTATAACCATACCTAGATTTTAATCTTTTTTTTAGTGGGGGGCAGGTACCATGGGTTGAATTCAGGGGCACTCAACCACTGAGTCACATCCCCAGTCCTATTTTGTATTTTATTTAGAGACAGGGTCTCAATGAGTTGGTTAGCACCTCACTGTTGCTGAGGCTGGCTTTGAACTCACAGTCCTCCAGCCTCAGCCCCCCAAACTGCTGGGATTATAGTCATGTTCCACTGTGCCTGGCAGACTTTGATATTTGTATAGAATAATACCTGTTATAATCTCCTAGCTAAAAATTCTGAAAATATTAACTTTATCTTGTTGTTTCCTTGTACATTCATTCTTTATTTATTTTTTTTTTTTGGTAGATGGATACAATACCTTTATTTTATTTTATTTATATGTGGTGGTGACAATTAAACCTAGTGCCTCACATATACTAGGCAAGTGCTCTACCACTGAGCTACAAACCCAGCCCTGTTCAGTGATTCTTGTGGCCTTTCCACTGCCCGCAGGTTAGAGCCCAAATGCCTCAGCCTGGAGATAAGCTGATATGCACTGAACTAGGAGCCAGAACGCCTCTATTTCTAATGAGTAGTATGTCCTTAAACTAGTTACTTGATGAGTCAGAGAATCCACTTCCTCATCTGTCTGCCCTGCCAACTTTATAGGGTTGCTGGAAGATAAATGAGGTCAGTATATAAAAGCATATAAAACTACAAGACACATTAATAAATATAAGGATCCTATTCAAGGCCCATCACAGTTTTGCCCTATTCTCTCTGTCGAGCTTTATTTCCACTGTACTCTAATAGAAATTTTCTGCTCTAGCCCTGCTGCTGCATTCACCCATTTACTCATTCATTTAACAGATATTTACTCAATGCCTAGGCATTGAGGTGATGTGGATGAATTAGAAACAATTCCCAACTTAGAGGAACATACTGTCTGGTAAAGGAGACAGACATATCAACAACAGCACTGCAGTGTCCTCATACAACGAGAGAGGCAAGTTGAAGGTGCTACAGAGTACAGTTAGTGCAACTGAGCTGGAGGGTGGGGATCCAGAAGAGCTTCTTGGAGGAGGTGCTAGCTGAATTAAGAATTAAAGCAAAGTGGTGCACTAAGCATTTTGGGGAGGGAAGGCATAACAGACAGAGGAAACAGTACCATCAGAGGTGCACAAGTGTGAAACAACCTGCTGTGTTCATGGGAACTACAACTGATGTGGCAGAACTGGAGTATGGAGTGCTTGGGGTTGGGGTGGAATGGAAAATGTCTGGTGATGTAGCTAAAAGAGTAATCAAGGGTCAAGTTAGGAAGATCTTTGAAACGTAAGGACTTTATCCTGAAGGTAATTAGAAACCTTTGGACGTTTTAACTCTTGGTATATCATCAGGATCTATTGGGCTGTTTTTTTTAAATCTACTTTGAACAATTCTATTCATTAAGGGTTGATATTTCGTGACTTTTATTATTTCTTAGAGGCACTCAAGAGAACAAAGAAATAGTATTTTTAAGAAAGTAGAATATAGCCAGGCACTGTGGCACATGCCTGTAATCCCAGTGGCTCGGGAGGCTGAGGCAGGAGGATCGAGAATTCAAAGCCAGCCTCAGCAAAAGCAAGGCACTAAGCAACTCACTGAGATCCTGTCTCTAAATAAGATACAAAATAGGGCTGGGGATGTGTCTCAGTGGTCAAGTGCCCTTCTTCAACCCCTGGTACCTCCCCCTAAAAAGTAGAATACTATTTATTCTGTTTTGCAGTTACATGAGCCCATAGAAACTCTTTACGTGAGCCCATATAAAAAAGTTAAGATCCATAATGAGATATTACTTCATTTATTTTTCTTATATCTCAAAACTATTTGTTATGTCAACATCCAAGGTATTATTTCATTATTATTCATCAATTCTTCTCAACTATTCTAAAGAGACTAAAAGAATAAGAAAACAGAAAAATCATGGAACAGTTTAGAAGAATAATGAAATTCAGAAGTATGTGATCACTATTATATTATCATTCAGTTTTTAAAAAATTGTGTTGCCCAATGCAATGTATCATCCTTAAAAATGCATAAAAATTGTCTGAAAAAGCATTGTTCTAGGTTTTTTATTACACATAGCTGAAAATTCAGAAGTTTTACTTTTCCACCAAGTGAAGGAATTCATCAGAGGAAGATGTTTCCCAATTATTAGATAAGTCAGAAGATGAAACCAAAGACACAATAGCATTCTAGACTAATTGTGACAGTAAAATTGATCATATAAGTGAAATCTCAGACTGTGAGTCTACAAATGTTAATAACCTACATACAAATTTTCAAACTCAGTCCTATAAGAGAACAGTGTATTTCCATGGACAAAAAGGAAATATGGTATTCTTATCCAGTTGATCATTCAATAGGGAGGACTTTATCAGACAATATTTTGTGACAGGAACTTGGAACATTCCAGAACTATATTCTTTTTTATTTTTTTATTTTCCCATTCTTTATGTGTGTGAAGATAAACACATTTTTAAAGCTTATTAAAGTTGATTTACCATGCATAATGTGGTAATGATACCAGTACTTATCAGAACATATTTCTCTGTAGTTTATTTATTTATTTTATTCAAAGTTGTTATATATATATATAACAGAAGTATGCATTACAATTCATAATACACATATAGAGCACCTTTTTACATAACACTGTTTGTATGCAATGTATATTCATACTATTCATGTCTTCAATCATGCATTTATGATAATGATATCATTTTATTCGGCCACCATCTTTTCCCCCCCTTTCTTACCCCCTTGCTCCTTCTATTCCCCTCCCTCCCCTTTAACCTTTCTAGTATTCCTCTAATCCTCCTATGTTTCCTGACCCAACCCCACTGTGAATCAGCCTCCTTATATCAGAGAAAACATTCTGCATTTGGATTTTTGAGATTGACTAACTTCACTTAGCATTATATTCTCCAACTTCATCCACTTACCTGTGAATGCCATTATTTTATTCTCTTTTATTGCTGAGTAATATTCCATTGTGTATATGTACCACATTTTCTTTATCCATTCATCTACCGAGGGGCACCTAGGTTGGTTCCACAACCTAGCTATTATGAATTGTGCTGCTATAAACATTGATGTGGCTGTGTTGCTGTAATATGCTGCTTTTAAGTCCTTTGGGAATAGACCCAGGAGTGGGATGGCGAGGTCACCAAATAACCCAAACAATAAATGGGCCAAGGAACTGAAAAGACACTTCTCAGAAGAAGATACACAATCAATCAACAAATACATGAAAAAAATGTTCAACATCTCTGGCAATGAGAGAAATGCAAATCAAAACTACTCTTTAAGATTTCATTTCACTCCGGTCAGAATGGCAGCTATTAAGGACACAAACAACAATAAATGTTGGAGAGGATGTGGGGAAAAAGGCACACTCATACATTGCTGGTGGGACTGCAAAATGGTGAAGCCAATCTGGAAAGCAGTATGGAGATTCCTGGGAAAACTGGGAATTGAACCACCTTATGACCCAGATCTATATTCTTTAATCTTTTATAATGTTTATGCACAAAAATTGACTTCTTATAGTTCATAAGGGGACAGATGCTGAAAGTACATGTGCATCTAATGGTAAAAGGAAGGAAAAATATGATGTAGAAATGAAAAAAAAAAATTGAATCAACCATTTGAATTGGTATTTGGAAATCTAGATATAAAAGTATTTTGCAATTATGGAGCAGAGATAACCATTTTCTCTTCACCAAAATTATGAGCCTTTATAATTTTCACATGTATTCCATTTTGATAGTTTAAGTATGTGAAGAAGAACCAGAGCAATGACAAACTGGAACCTACTAAAGATGGATTTCAAATCTGTAATCACTATTTCCAAAATGAATCTATTCTGGGTTTTTGTGTGACAGTTAATGAGCAGTTAGTTTCATTCAAAGAATATTGCCCATTCAAGGTAGATAAAACTTCAAAACCAGGAAAATATGGAATGAACTGTGATTTTGTACATCTAAATTGTGTGTGTGTGTGTCCGTGTGCGCACACATTTGCATGTGTGTGTATGTGTGTGTATGTGGTGCTGGGGCTTGAACTTAGCACCTCACTTCATGTATGCTAGAAAATGTTCTACCTCTTAGCCACATCTCTAACCCTCTAAATTCTTATCAAACTATCTATTTTTTCATTATTCCTTTATCCTTCTGTTAATTAATTATAGAACAACCAATAGCTGCTGCTATTAGTATTGTGAGCAGCCTCACCCCTGAGCTCTCATGTAAGAACCAGAGTAGCACAGTGGTGCGAAACTCCACTGGGGCTTCTCACCCATTCTGACTTTCCAGGTTTGTTCCCTCTGAAGCTGATGGAAGCACCAGCCTCAGAGTAGGGGGCAGGGCTGGGTGCGGTGGTGCATGCCTATAATCCCAGGGGCTTGGGAGGCTAAGGCAGAAGGATCACGAGTTCAAAGCCAGCCTCGGCAAAAGTCAGGCCCAAAGCAACTCAGTGAGACCCTGTCTCTAAATAAAATACAAAAAAGGGCTGGGGATGTGGCTTAGTGGTCGAGTGCCTCTGAGTTCAATCCCTGGTACCCAAAAGAAAAAAAAATTAGGGGAAGGGGTGAGGTTGCCTGCTGGGCTGGAGACTGCTTTGCTGAGGGCGCCTGGGGAAAACCGTTGCCATGGTGTAGAGTTTGCAGGGCCAGAAAGACTGAGGCATTCACATTCCTCTGGCTTTGACTCTCTTTTCCTAGTGAGCACCAGATGCCTGGCCAGAGGATGACATGCCTCCTGCCCTGCCTGGTGTGTGATATCTGCCATCTGCCTGGCATTTGAAACACACTTGGGGTTTTACTTAAGAATCCAAAGAAGCAATTTAATTAAATAAGACATTTTTGCCTTTTATGCATCCTTTCTTACTGAATATAAAAATAACAAAATTGTAAGTATATTACATGGACAGCTTAACGGGCACCCTTCCCATTCCCACTCTCCAGAGACAACTGAAGTAAAGAAACATATTCTGTCAGATGTTCTTCCTCAGAGTATTCAGGGCAGCTGTGTTTTATGAGAGGACTATGTTCCTGAGGGCCCCACATAATTATAAATTTGCATAATTCGAGACCAGTCTTGACAAAGGCAGGACAAAATTCCTGTTTATCAGCTAAACTGGTGCCACCATGTGGCAATAGTGTAAACATGGCTTACACTTCAGTTGGCCTTCAAGCTTTGAAATTATGTGATTTTTGGTGACATTTTATTTGGGGAGATTTGCATTATTTCAAATGTTGTATATAAAGTAGGACAAAATTTTATATTATAATTTTTAAAAAATTTTATAATTCAAACTTTTTTGAAATATGATTATACTGTGTTCACTTAAAACTGGGTTCATGTCAAATAAAAACTGTTCTCAAATTTGCTTTTTAAAATTCAGATAACTATATACTTGGGACATTCTCTTATGTCAGCAAATATACTACTTTTTTTTTTTTTTTTTTGGGTACCAGGGATTGAACTCAGAGGCACTCGACCACTGGGCAACTTCCCCAGCCCTTTGTTGTATTTTATTTAGAGACAGGGTCTCACTGAGTTGCTAAGTGCCTTGCCATTGCTGAGGCTGGCTTTGAACTCACTATCTTCCTGCCTCAGCCTCCCAAGTGCTGGGATTACAGGCGTGCGCCACCACACCTGGCTCTACTTTTTCTTTTTAAGGGATATGGATTATTCCAGTAAAACAGTGCATCCTAATTAATTTATCCAGTCCCTTATATTAATAGATATGTCTCCTCAGGGACAAGGACTTGGTCCCTTGCATGTTATCAGGTTTGAACTCAGTACCAGGGCCCTAAATGAATCTATGCAGTTCTCAGAGTCAGAGATTTGTTGTCAGAACAAATTAAACTTCTGCCTCTTGGGGACCATTCAGGTAGTGGTAGTCCTGACCAAGGGCCCCAGAAAAAAATACATTTCCTTTTTTCTGCTACAAGCATACTTGGCCCTGTTACTGAATTTGTCTGGTTTTGTCTCTCCTGTGACAGTCTGGGACTAAAAGTTGTATTGTCTGAAAGCATATGCTACACTTGTCTGAGGTATAAACTATTTATTAGGAACTTAACACCTGTAAAATGAAATAACAAAAGCGAGATTGGAGATAGGTGCAGTGGCTTATGCCTGTAATCCCAGCGGCTTAGGAAGCTGAGGCAGGAGGATCGGGAGTTCAAAGCCAGCCTCAGCAACAGCGTGACACTAAGCAACTCACGACCCTCTCTCTAAATAAAATACAAAAAGGGCTGGAGATGTGGCTCAGTGGTTTAATGTCCCAAGTTCAATCTCTGGTACACCCCCCACCAAAAAAAGAAAGTGAGATTGGGTAGAGGAAGAACTTTGGCAAAGCAGATGGGTCAAGCTTAGCTAACCTGATGGGAAGCTCTGGAGCAGGAACTGCTCATCAGAGCCATCTTGTGTAGGGCTGAAATTGCTTGGTCTTCATACCCCTGCCTTGCCCATTCATTGGATGTTGGTTGCCCCTGAAAGGTCAAAACCTCAGGTGAAGCAGTTCTCTGCCACTGTGGCATACCCTAAGTGAACCAGCAGCTCCAGGTTGTCTGTTGACCTCCCAGGAGCAAGGTGGCAAATGCATCTCTGTGACCACCACATGTGGTCCTCTGGCAGCCTCAGGGAGTTAACATGTGAGGTTCAGCTCAGGATTTGGGGGTTACAAGCAGAAAGGGCTTGCTGCTAGGTAATATAAGGGTGAATGGCAAGCAGTTCTCTGCTGAAATAGACACCAGGCCAAGGACTAGCTGTGGCAGCAGCATATTTGTGTGCATTGAGGATGACTCTGTGTGTGTGTGTGTGTGTGTGTGTGTGTGTGTGTGTGTGTGTGTGAGAGGTGGGTGGAGGTTATACTGTTTTCTATGCCTTACTCAGGTATCTAGTGGCACTCAAAGAATTCTACTTGTTGATTATTTTTTCATAAGATTGCAGATGTACCATCAGTGTTCGTTTCTGTCACTATCCCTCCCAGCTTTGTTTGCTCTGCACATTGGCTGAATATGCCCTCCATGTTTACTCATGGTATGCCATGTTTAGCTTTAGGCCTTGCTTTGAAAATAAGACACAAGGAAACTGTACTCTTTGTTTCCATCCTCATCATTAATATGGTGAGTGAACCTGAGAAATAACTGGGCCCTAAACAAATTTCTTGGATCAGAATAACTGGAGATGTGGTCTAGGTCCTTGCATTTGAACAAGTTTCCAAGATGATTTTGATGAACCACTAACATAATTGACCACTGGATAGCACTTGTTGTATTAATCATTCTCTCCACTCTAGTTGTGTGAGAGATTTGTTTATCTTGTTGGGTTGTTGGCTATAGGAGGAGTACTATATCTTCCAATGTCATAAACTGTGGACACTTAGTAGGGGCTTAGTTTGTGTGTTTCTGTGTGTGTACCATCCTGTACACACAGGATGTGTGTGTGTTTGTGTGTGCACGCACACACACACATACATGCACTGGAGAGGAGAATCAATTCTAGCAATTATAAGTTTTGCCACATTTTGATATGTATACAATCTCACACTGTCTTTCCCATACAATTAAAAAATTCAAAATAAATGAAATGTCATTGATACCGCCATTTACCATGATGAGTCCTTACTTCCCTGAATGCTGAAGTATAACACCAGACAGGCACACCAAGGCAAGTGTGGAGTAGGAAGCAAAAGGCTTTATTAAAGGATAACAGAAAAGACCCCCCCCCCCCAAGAAGAAGTGGGATGGGGAGGTAAAGTTTATTTTGTTCTCATACATTTCTGTCCTTTGTTTTGCTTATCTTCCCCTCAGCTGCTGTGGTGGGGGATGCAGGTGGGAAGGCCAAAAGGTGGAAAACAGGTGGGCCAGTGGGGTGGGGAGGAGTGATCTGGGCAGGAAGGGCCTGTGGTGATTTGGTTAGCATCTCTCTGTTTGCTGGCAGCTGCTTCATTAACAGTTCTTCAGGATGGGCCTGGGCCTTGGTAACATTAACATTTTAATCTCCCAGGTGTTGTTCTGGTTTCCTGGGCTCAGACCGACTCCATTTTTTTTTTCTTTTTTTGGTACCAGGGATTGAACTCAGGGGCACTCGACCACTGGGTCACACCCCCAGCCCTTTTTTTGTATTTTATTTAGAGACAGGGTCTCACTGAGTTGCTAAGTGCCTCGCCATTGCTGAGGCTGGCTTTGAACTCGCGATCCTCCTGCCTCAGCCTCCCAAAGTGCTGGGATTACAGGCGTGCGCCACCGCGCCCGGCTCCATTTTTTTTTTATTAGACTCAATATTAAACTCCATTTACCTAACTACACTAACTACCTGTCTTTAAATCTGGCTTCATCATGACTAAAAACAAATCAAAGCAGGTGCAACAAAAATATTCTTTTACAGATTATATATTTGTTGTTTCCCATCCCTTAAAAATGCTATATCTATAATAAAATATTGGTAATTCAGTCAATTGGGGGGAAGTTGGAGTGAGAAATCTGAATTGATGAATAAAGAAATTTTTATATTTCATGATAATTAGACTACCAATAATATTCCAAGTAGAATATCTCTCAATTTTTTAATAATGAACAGATAAGAAATATTTTATTGAGAATTATTTGTTTATAAAAATAAATTTCCCAAATTTCTAAATATAGTTAATTTTATTAGCTTAAATTTGTTCCAATATTTTAAAAAAATATTTTTAGTTGTAGATGGACACAATACCTTTATTTTTATTTATCTATTTTTATGTGGTACTGAGGATCAAACTCAGTGACTCACACATGCTAGGCAAGTGCTCTACCACTGAGCCAGAACTCCAGCCCTTGTTCCAAGATTTATTAGCTGTATGTTCTTGGTCAAGTTTCTTTAGTTCTCTGAGACAAAGCTTTTCATCTGTAAAATGAGAATGAAAAGAATACCTAATCTATAAGCTGATTATCTAAATTAAATGTGAGAATGTATGTAAAATAGTTAAAATAATACATGTTATATACTTTAAAAAATATTTATTTATTTACTTTCGTTGTACACAATACAATGCATTTATGTTTATGTGGTGCTGAGGATCGAATCCGGGCCGCGCACTTGCCAGGTGAGCGCTCTGCCGCTGAGCCCCAGCCCCAGCCCCACCTGTTATATACTTTTTGTCAACAGATATTAAATGTTACTATTGTTTAAAATAATAATAATTAATAAAAATTATCCTCATTTACAACAGAATCTGTGTAACTTTCAGCAAATCCCCTTACCTTTCTGAGCTCCAGTTACCTTGTGTATAAAATTGGGACAATAATGCCTGTTACATATGGTAGTTATGAGGATCAAATCAAATATGCATGAAGGATGGTTTTTAAATGGAAAGTGATAGATACATTACTCATGAAGCCCTGCCAATAACTTGTTTATACTATTTGCTTTAAAAATCCTTCCCTCAAAATAAAAATGTTGTGAATTCCATTGCAGTTTAGATCAAATAAATATAGATTCTGAATGAATAAAAGTTACCATCCAAAGGTTTAGATGGATGAAGATATATTTTAGAAGGTTCAGTAGGAACAAACTTCTGCTTTTTAGCTAATAAAAATAATTTATTTCAGTTGTTGAAAATATTGAAATAGCTGGGTGTGGTGGTGCATGCCTGTAATACCAGCAGCTCTGGAGGATGAAGCAGGAGGATTGTGAGTTCAAAGCCAGCCTCAGCAACTTAGTGAGGCTCTAAGCAATTTAGCAAGACCCTGTCTCTAAATAAAATATAAAAAAGAATTGGGGATGCACCTCAGTGGTTGAGCACCCCGGATTCAATCTCTAATACAAATAAAAACACACACACACACACACACACACACACACACACACACACACAATTCAATTGAACAGGAGATTACTTATGACCTTAAAATTTGACAAGTTTGCATCCATGGGAAAATGGATTCTTATTCTTATCTGGAGACTAGCCTCTTGTACTAGAAGGACTTGGTCAATGAACTTTGACCAAAAAACCATCCCACATGAAGATAACCTCCATTGTGACCTTCAGACAGTCCCTAGAAGCTTGTGAATACAAATCCTCCTAGTTTTCCATTAGCAATTTGGTTTCATGGAGTCTCCTGTGGGAAATGAATAAAACCTTTGAAAGTAAGGAATGAATAGAAGTTATATTCATTTAGAAGTTATATGTCAGGGAATTCACGTCTGAAGAGATCAACTAAGGAATGTACAGTCAAGTTCGTGTAATTTCATTATTCATTTATTTAATAACCATTTATTGCAAAGCCTCCTTTAACCCACATGATCAAAGAATGAAATTTTCTGGCTAACTGTGAGCTGACAATGTATACCTTGACTATGGAAATGCAGCTGTTGAAATTGATTTTCAAATTAGAATCCTAAAAGACTAAAGAAAGAGGATGTTTATTCATTAATAGTCTATTTCTTTTGTGTGGTGCTGGGCATGGAATCCAGGGCCTGGCACCTGGTAGGTAAATGCTCTACCCCCGAGTTACATCCTCAGCCCTATTAATGGTCTTTTAAATATACAAGATAGTATTGCTAATATTCTTCCTCTTCTCCCTTCTTGGAGAAGACTTAAGTTTTTAAAACGTTTATGGCAAATGGGGGAAAATAGCAATTACATGAATTCCTCAACTTGTAATTTCTATACGTATGCCTTAACTATATTCAGTTTTTTTTCTGGAAATGTCTATTTTTTCTTAGGTGAAATTTAATTTAAAAAATAAGACAACAAAAATTTTGTATACTTGATACATATTTGGCAGTTTACAAGTTTGGGGGATTTTCATTTATATGCAAGCAAGGGATTTGATTTAAGTGGTACTTTTTGTGTGTTTCTGTGTTCCCTTAAGAGCAAAGTGTATCAAAGGGACTATATGTGCTTTCCAGTGTGTGGTTCTTCTCTCATTTTTTGGTTAGAATAAAAATTAGATTCAATAATGCTTCATACCTGGAGGCTCTGAAACAGTGTGAAATTCCAAACTTTATGGCTCATTATGGCTGTAATCAGCATATTTAATTACAGCCTTCAAAGTGACTTTCTCCAGGTTTTTTTTTTTTTTCCTGTTGTGTAAAACTTTCAGTTTTAGGCACCTTTTAGTGAGGAACTTTACTTCTTTCTATCTTTTCCATAGCATTATTTACTTATTCTGGCAACTTCTCTAAAGCAGGTACTACTTTAGCCATTTCATTAAATTCAAGGTTTTCTTAGTGAATTTAGTGTACCGACCTTGACCCAGATGTAGATGGCATCTATGTTTGAGATGTTTCCTCTTTCTACTGTGACATCCATCTACTGTTGAGTTATTTTTGTCCCCATCACCAAGTCTCTCAAAAATTCAAGTCTCTTATCTATTTCCTTGCTCTCCTGGAAAACATACGACTGTTGGTTATAGCATTCTGGGGAAAGTTCCATGAGGCTGTCTCAGGCTCATGCAACTATCTCTAGTGTTCCTTTTCCTTGTTGGTGAAGGATAACTTTGCAGGACTTGCCCCTTTTCTAGGCTCCACCCTTGAAGTTAGGCACAGGTCTAGTTTACTTTTTTTTTTTTTTTTTTTTTTGGTGGTACCAGGGATTGAACTCAGGGGCACTTGTCCACTGGGTAACATCCCCAGCCCTTTTTTGTATTTTATTTAGAGACAGGGTCTCACTGAGTTGCTAAGTGCCTCGCCATTGCTGAGGCTGGCTTTGAACTCTCGATCCTCCTGCCTCAGCCTCCCAAAGTGCTGGGATTACAGTGTGCCACCACGCCTGGCTTCTAGTTTACTTTTAATCCCCCAAATCTATCTGTTGGTTTCCATGATTGTCCCCAAGAAATTGGTTCAGGCCAGTAGGGCAAAGGGATTCCCATTAAGATATAATCTTTTGCTTCTCCTGTGGTTGATCTTCTCTGTGAGGAATGGAAGAAGGGTGAGAAAAATAATGGGATGTCAACCACTATCACTAATATGTTAATATTATGCTGACTCCACAAAGAACTTATCTCTTATCTGGTAGCATGACAAATAATCATACTTGAACATTAGAACTGAGTTAGATTAATGGTAGAACACTAGCATATTTGTCCAGAGCCATCTAGGACTTTACACCATACTATGGATCCAGTCTTAGTAAGGCCTGACCCTCACTGTGCTCAGAGGCTTGGATTTTTATTATAAGCAATTAGAGCAATTTCTTTTTTAAAAAATATATTTATTTATTTGTTTTAGTTGTACACAATGCCTTCATTTTTATGTGGTGCTGAGGATCAAACCCGTGCCGCACATGTGCTAGACAAGTGCTCTACCACTAAGCCACAACCCTAGCCCCAATTTGAGCAATTTCTATGGAAGCTTTCACTAAGCCAGAAATCTTGGTGTCATCCTAGGATTATGGTGTTTTCCTAGATGAGTATCTTGTTATACAAATAAGTTCATAGCAACAGCAATAACTCCTAGTTCTTAACACAGACCCTCAGGAAACTGCTGTTTGGCAGCATTAGTTTATTAAATATAAGTAAATATACCTGTATCCTAGTCTAGGCTCAACCAGAACATCCACGCTGCCACACACACATACACATGTACTTTTAACTGCAAGTTAAACATCACCTCCTCAACATTCTTGAACCCCAGTCTCATCAAGTTGTTCTTTCTCTCTGCTGCCAAAATACCATCGTAGCCTTCATCATAATGGTCATAATTCTGTATAGAAATTGCTGATTTGCTCATCTGTCTCTGTTAAAATACTCTAAACTTTTTGAGGGCATGGACCATGTCTTTAATGACTTGGTATCCCAAGTATATAGCAGTGATATCTAGTGTAAAGTGAGCACAATAAATGAATGTAGAAGTTTTTGAATGTTGTTGAAAAATTTATGGAGCACCTACTATATGCCAGGCATCTTGCTAGCAGTTTTTCATGTTACTACAGTTAATCCTCACTACAATCCTGGGGAATATGTATTATTATCCTTGTGCTACAAATGAGGAAATTAAGGATCAGAGAGGTTAAGTAATATACCTAGTTACAGTCAATAGCAGGCATAGGATTGAATCCCAGGTCTTATAACTCTAAATTCAGTGTGTATCTATGGCTGGCAGAAATGAATGCTTGATAGATGTATGCCACTTATATTAGTTTTCTATTGCTGCATAAGAAATTACCACAAACTTAGAAGCATAATACAGCACCCATTTATTAGCTCAGAGTTTTTGGTCAGAAGTATGGGTGCAGTGTGGCTCAGCTCATTCCTCTGTTTAGAATCTCACAAGGCTTAAATCAAGGTGTCAACCAGGCTGAGTTCTTATCTGGAGACTATGAGGAAAAATCTTCTTTCTAGCTTATTCAGTTGTTGGTAAAATTCAGTTTCTTGCTATTGTAGGACTAAGGTATCAGTTTCCTTGCTGGTTATTAGCTGAGAGCTTTCTTGGCTCCTAAAGGTTACCTATGTTCCTTGTCATATGCCCCCTATCCCTGCCATCTTCAAGATAGTCAATAAAATATTGAGTGCTTCCTGTGCTTTGAGTCTTGTTTGATAGGCCAGGTCCATTCAGATAATCTCCCACCTCAAAGTCAACTGAATTGGAGGTTTAATTATACCTGCAAAACCCCTTTATAACAGTACCTAGGTTTGTATTGGCTTGGATAACTGGGGGAAGGTATGTGTACACTAGGGACCTGAATCCTGGAGGTCATCTGAGAGCTCTGTCTACCACTTTGCCTTATGCTTAACAAAGCTTTGTCTCCACATATATTATTTTATTTTTATCTTTTTCAACAACTATATTAAATAGGCAAGATGGTATTATAACCATTTCAATATAGATAAGAAAGTTAGAGCAATGAAAAGCAGCCAGGTAATGACCGAGAAGGAATTAAAACGCTTTCATATTCAGTCATCTTTCAATGCCATACCCTTCATTGCTTTAAAAAATGTATAATCTAATTTGGATATAATAGAAATGAAGAAGAATCTCAGTCTTATGTAAGTAGATTTACTCCAATGTAAGAAGACTTATAACCAATATATTCTAATCCATTTGTATAAATGTTCATATTAAGGAAGGATTTATCATGTTATAAAAATGGTTTACAGTAGGGCCCTTTAAATTCTACCAATTATCATCCCCGTTAGCTTAGTGAATAATGATGATAACTAACATTTGTTAGCTGGGTGACAAATGCGGTGGTGCATACTTGTAATCCCAGCTACTTGGAAGGCTGAGGCAGGAGGATTGCCAAGTTTGAGTCCAGACTGGGCAACTTTAGCAAGCACCTGTCTGAAAAGTAAAAAATAAAAAAGGGCTGGGTGTGTAGCTCAGTGGTAGAGCACTTGCCTAGCACACATGAGGCCTAGGTTTCAATCCCCAGCTCTGCAAAACAAAACAAAACCCCTAATACTTGTTATGGTTTTACAGTTTGCAAGATATTTCTACCCAATGTTTTATGTACTTTTGTGCCCACTACCAATAAATTCTATTTATTGTGATCAATTCTATTTATTGTGAAAATGATTTAGAAAGTTACCTGAGTTTGAATTTAAATTTACTTTCATCTAATTTTGATACTCATCTAAAATTCTGATGTTTACTAAAATTTTAAGGAGCGTCCTTTGATGTAAAATAAGGTGTGCCTGTAGGAGGTGTGTATAGGTAGTTACAAAGAAATACAAATTATTATGTATGCAAATGTAAACCCATATCTATATTTCCTTAGTTGCACTGGCTTTACTGGCAGTCAGATTGACAGAGTAAGCCAGGGGCAGAGGGAATATGTATATGCCTGGAGGTAGGTAGGGACACACAGAAAGATACTAAAAAGGTGAGATAAAATGTTGCAGTGACAGACCAAGATGGAGAGAGTACCTGAGCATTGGGTTGCTTTGGGCACAAATTCCCCGTTGCCTGACTTTAATGGGAAAGTTCCTTAATGTGAAATCCATCTGCCACCTCTTTTGCCCAGATCTGATAGCTCAGCCACCTGAAGGACAGGTGGTAGCAGCTTAAAAAAGAGAAGTGTTCCTACCCTGCTGTGAACTCTTTTTGCCTCCTTTTCTCTTAGAATTCTTCTGTGGTTCCTCACTGTGAACAGAGTCATAGGTTGCAAGGCTTTTGCATTACCTTCTAAAAGCAGTGACAGTGTATTGACAAGGGTTTTCTGACAGCAATTTGATCATGGGTTGTAGGGAAGAAAGCTTTGCATTTCTTGGGACTGAAATTTATTTTGAGGACCATTTTCAAGATATCTACTGAAAAGGAGGAGAAAGGACTGAAGGATCTCAGTAAAGCACTGGGCTTCATCTATATCACTGATCTATATTGTAGTCATTTGGGCTTAAAGATCTGGCTATGTGTGCTATCAAGGTAGAAATAAGCGTTTTGGGGATGATATAAAGAGTGAGATACCACCTATGAGAAATGAATTGGGTGGTGGAAAATCTCTTCAGATGTTAACATGGAGGTAGAAGTAATTTCCTGTCTACACTGCTTGATAAAATGACAGCAGTTCTAACACACTTATTTGTGATCTTAATTTTCTGTCACATTGGTCAGTCAGGCCTGAAAGTTTCTGAGAAAATAGTCCTCTTAAAAATTCACCTTCACAATATTTTCTTTCTCTGGCCAGGTAGATTAGAAAATAAAACCACTTTCTATCTCTTGCATGCATACACACACAACTAACAATAACAACAAAACCCCCACAAACCATATACACAAACACAGTTAAAGATAAGTCAAATGATTTTCCTCCCCCCACTCCTTTCCTCCTCCTCCTTGTCCTCCTTATCCTTCTTCATACTGGGTCCAGGCCTTTTTAAAAATATGTTTTATTTAGAGATGGAGTCTGAATTGCTTAGTGCCTCACTAAGTGGCTGGCTGGCTTTGAACTCGCCATCCTACTGCCTTAGCCTCCCGAGCTGCTGGGATTACAGGCATGCACCACTGCACCCCACTTCTTTTCATCTTGATCAAGTGTTTAAGTATGTGAACTTCGTAGTTAGTCAGACCTGGCTTTGATCCCAACTCTGCCACTTTAATAGCTGGTTGATCTCTGGCAAGCCATCTGCCCTTTTTGGGCTTCTTTCTTTTCACCCATAATATTGGGGATAGTAATACTGCTTGCCTTATAGGGTTAAATGAAATAATAAATTTAAAGTATGTAGCACAATGTCTGGAACAGAGTTTTCAATAAACGTTTGGTATTATTATTGTTATAATGAAGTAATTGTGGAAGTTGATGAATATTGCTATTTTTTGGTACCAGATATTGAACTCAGGGGCACTCGACCACTGGGCCACATCCCCAGCCCTTTTTTGTATTTTATTAGAGGCAGGGTCTCACTGAGTTTCTAAGTGCCTCACCATTGCTGAGGCTGGCTTTGAACTCGTGATCCTTCTGCCTCAGCCTCCCAAGTGCTAGGATTACAGGCGTGCACCACTGCGCCTGGCTGCATATTGTTATTTTAATACCAAGGGACCCTTTTCCTTCAAAAGATGGTCTTATGGGGTCTGCCATCCCCTTGTTAAATAATTTGTCTTTCTGTATCTAATTTTACATGCAGCCCCACTGTGTGTTCTGTAGGTCATTGAGCAAGAAGGGGAAGCAATATGAGGCAGGCAGGAATGTGGGCGTGGGTCTTGTCTGGTTTTTAGCTGAGAACTGGCTTTTATTTTCTCCAAGAAAGCAGGACCATAAAATGGATAAGCTTAAGGGGAAAATACTAACAATCTGAGCCATTCAAAAGAGTATTTGTTTGCAAATGGATCAAGGGAGGATAGTGCAGAAAGATAATTTTTAAGTGTAGTGAAACAGCCCTGGGTCTCTGCAAATGGTGATAATAATACTTCTCAAAACTTGTGAAGGTTGTTGTGAGAATTAAATGAAATAATACATGTAAAATGCTTACCATAGTACCTGGCACACATAGCAAATACATAACGAATATGCACTATAATTCTTATTAATATTGTATAATCTCTGTTACCATTATTTGGAAATTTTGATTCAGTAGATTTGAGGAGGGACCTAGAGAGCTTCTTTTTTGTGAAATAGACTCCCAGGCCTTAAATGGGAATATTTATTACATGTGTTTGCTGTGATCATTTCTCCTCTACTTCTAAGCCACTGTATTCTACCCACTTCAGGGTAACATCCATTAGTTACCTAGTGACTCGTAATGGAGTAAATAGTACCAGATAACTGCAAATTGGAATAACATACCCATATCCTGGAACCTGCTATTTAGGATTCATTATATCTCTGAAAATTTATGCCATTCTAGATTAAGAAGCATGTCCATTTGCCTACCAATAATAGCTATCTTCTTGGACCAAGACGGAAAACAAATCCCTTAATAAGATGATTTTTTTATTGATAGCAGACCTAATTTGTTTTTCCTTCTGGAAACATCCAATCAATGCTTACTCTTCACTGGTCTCTCCATGCTTAGAGGGAAGGATTTTGATGCGCTGTAGACTATTAAGGGAAGTGAAAGCTTATTTAGAATGGCAAGGCAGGTGGGTTAATTTTAGTGCCTGGATTTGGAGCACAAATGAAAGAGACAGGCAGAAAGGGCAACTCAGCACCTGGCCTGCTGTGTGGAGATTTGCCCAATTCTCAGACCATTTCATTAACTTCTGCTCTGACATCATAAAGTCAAGCAGGTCTTTTGATTTCCAAGGAATGAAGGGCAAATAGTATTATATGCCTGTTCATCACTACTGAAGGCCTAGTAAGACTATAATAGGGATTTAGGCTGCCTTTGCTAAAAGCAGTGTCTTCATTTTGGCCTGCAGATGTACAATGGGTAACTAAAAGCAGGATAAAGCTTGGCAGCTCTGCCTTCATTTTGTGTCTATAACCTTTGTCATTGTGACCTGCACAGCTCTTCATGTAGGCATGTTAATCATTTAAAGAGTGTTCATCTAAAAACTTTGAATACAAGGTTTATTAGCCCTAAATTTACTTAATCTATCTTTTCCCCTTTAAGACTGAGGCAAGATTTTCAGGGACATTCAGCTGCCAGCTTTTATAGCATCCTGTTTCAGACCCCTGGAGTGGCACCTAGAAGTTGCTACTCATTATACCTTCTAGGAAAAGTGGAACCTTGTAGACACATTGCCCACATTGAGACTGCCTCTGCTACAGAGGAGCAAGCATCTCATGAACTGAATTGCCCTGCTTCCAGGATCACAGGCCTAATAGATAAACATCCTGAGCAACAAGTGGAAATTGTCTCCTTCAGTGATAAGGACTTCTTCAGAGCCATCAAGCAAAACCAAAACTGAGAAGGATCAGCCAGACCAAAGTGTGACCAAGGCTGCTTGAGTATACATTCCTCTTGCCCACTGACCCAATTCTTCCTCTATTTAAACTGAAAGCTCCTGTTAACACCCCAAAGACAGGGCTGGGATGTTTGATCTTACTTTGTCTTCCCAATATGGCCATATTAATTAAAGTGCCTTTCCTGCTTTTCACCATTACCTTTTCTCTTTGGATTTTAGGGTCAGTGGCTAGACCTGATTTGTTGGAACACCTCTGGCCTAGAAATCTGGTAACAAGCCTGGAATGACAACTTCCTGTTTCAGGTATAAAAGGTACCCATTTTGAAACAAAGTCAAAGCAATAGAGACTGTTGGTAAAAGCAACTGAGGTCTTGGGAAACAAGACTTATTCATTACTGCTTATTAATTTTAAATTCATAGATACAATGCAATTATTTTCTTCTATTTCCATTTGGAAATGTGAGATGATGAATCAGCACATCTTTCCTCTTACATCACCAATTGAATCAAGTTCCAGGCAGGAGTAACCCCTGACAATGTGTACTGGTCATAGCCCATTTGTGCTAGGGCGGTGGGATAGGTTGCTGAGAGACTTAAAATAAAACATGGAGACAGTGTGGAAGACATAAGGTTTATTGAAAATGCTTCCAGGAAAGGTCCAATGGTGACAGGCTGTACAGACAGTACCTCTGTCTCTTAGGGTGCTTCACTAAATAATGCCTCCATCCCTCATGACACTACTCCAGAAAGTCCAGTGGCAACAGGCTTAATAGCGCCTCCATCTCTCATAGTGCTGTCCCTCATGATGCTTTGTCCAGTGGCAGGTGGCTAGATGAGTGGCTCTTATCCTCTCCACAGTGCTCTCAATTTCACAACAGTCAATACAGGTAGGGATTTCGATAAGTTAGGTTACAGAAGCAGTGACATCACTAGCTTTGCTTACTTTGTCTCATTGTGTGACCAGCATCCCAAGAAATTTGGCATGAAAGTTTCAAGAAAGCAACTTTCTACAGATAACACTAACTTGTCCTAATTCCCAGCATACATAAGAGAAAGCAAGTGTCCTTTGAGATAATATTTACCTGGCTGTTCCCTTGATTTGGCTAGGTTCTTGGGAATAGATAGTGGCACTTTAGGTACATGGTGTTTTACTGTCCTCCTTTTCTCAAAGGATGACATATAAGACCTCCTTCTTTCATTCTAGTTCTTGGCTAAGCAGCTTTACAACAGAGCTACCATTTACACAGGAGGAAACCAGGACTGAGAGAGGTCAAAAAGCTTGCTTTTTACCTTGTCCAGTGGTGGAAATACTCAAACCCATGTATTCTTACTCCAGAGCCCCAGTTATTAAGGTTAAACCACCTCTATGTCTTGTAAGCTGCCTGTCATGGCCAGCCACAGACCGCCGCGGGAGAAAAACTCGGAGGCAGAGTAAAGCTATTACTACTTTTACTTCTACTTTCTTAGAGAGAGCTTAGAGAGGGAAAGAAGGATTTTTAGAGAGAAAGATTAGAGAGAGCTTTAGAGCTTCTTTCTTCTTTCTTCTTTCTTCCTTCTTCTTTCTTCCTCGGGAGCCTCGGGCCTAACTCTGACCAGCAATTACTTCTTCTATCTGGTTTCTCTTCTGTAACCGCTTTGCCTATGTTCTGGCCGCTCTGATTCTTTTCTTCTCTGACCTGAACTCTTCTTCTGACCGACCGAGCGACTGCACGACTGACTGAATGAATTCTCCTTCGTTCTCCTAACTCGGACTGCTTTCACCCGGTTATATACCTTTAGCTTTGCGGGTGCCTACAGGTGCGTCACATACATATCAGGTGGAACTTATGGCTTCCAGCTAGCTGCAATAACCCTTCCTAATTGGGGCTCCTTCAATGTCTATTTTGACAAAAATCTATGTAAGGAATTCTGATGTACATACCTGGTGTAAATTCCTGATTTCTTTCTTTTTTTAAAAATTTTTTTTTTTTATTTATTTGCTTTTAGTTGTACACAATATGTTTTATTCAACACGTGTTATTTGTATGTGGTGCTGAGGATCGAACCCGGGTCGCCCACGTGCTAGGCGAGCGCTCTACCGCTGAGCCACAATCCCAGCCCCCTGATTTATTTCTTGCATATTTAAAGATTAGATTGAACAAAAAGTTGAAGTGATTCATAAACCTGGTAATAAGTTCTTTCCCACCTATTCCAGTTCAGCAGTTTCCCAATATTCCAATTCCCCTCCCTAGAGGACTATTTTTTTTCACATATCCTTACAGAAATATTCTGAGCATACAATATTGTATATATGTCCATATATACCTTTAAAACATAAATGGAGGGGCTGGGGTTGTGGCTCAATGGTAAGGATCTCGCCTGGCATGTGTGAGGTGCTGGGTTCAAGCCTCAGCACCACATATAAATAAATAAAATAAAGGTATTTTGTCCATCTACAACTTAAAAAAACATATCTGGAAGCATACCATACATTCTGATGTTTCCAGTCTAACTCAGAAATCTGACCTTGGTAATTAATTACCATCACCAACATCTAAAACAGTCTACTAGCCAAGCCACAGATGAGGACAGGATGGCTATGATGTTTTATATAACCATGAAAACCCTGATGTAGTACAAAGTTCACTCTCTGGTATCAAGCAATTAATCTTGATAGGAAGTGACTCAATCTGGCAGTGTTTGCTTTGAGGGGCTGGCTCGTGCTCACTTGGCTTTATACTACATGACCTTGATCCCTGAGTGCAGGCATCATCTATGTTTTGTAAAGTGTTGTATTCCACTCAGTATTTAATGAGCTTAGTTCTTTCTGTGTATTAACTGGATGTTCCATGATGATAGTGTGCCTACAAAATTTCTGTTTTGTTGGATTTAAGTGTGATTTTACTTGGAATTTAGTGTGATTTACTCCAAAGATAATTCCTTTTATTCTTCACTTTTGCCTTTCACTATGAAGATCCTCTGAACTCTTAATGTGGACAAATTTTGACTCATGCTGGATATCTAGCTTCCTGCATACTAACAAAGATTGCTGGTTGCACAAACATGGTATAAAAGAGAAATCATGACTAGTACTTCTACTTTTAGAAAAGCGTTAACAAAATATACCTAGCACCTGAGGACTACAGAAAAACAAACAACATATTTCCTATTTATTGAAAAAAGAGATGTGTTGCTCTCAATTATAAATAATTGGTGTTATATTTCTAAACAACTGCTAGTATCTGACTTGTAGGGGAAAAGTTTATGGCAAGGATTGTGTGTATGGCAGTAAAGATAGGATATGTATATCCTTAGACAACAGTAAGGTGTTACCCATGTTGTACAATACACCTCTTGATTTTATTCCTCTTATGTAACTGAATTTCTTTTTCTAATTTTCTAATTTATTTTAGGCAGTTAATTTTTCCATTTCATAGGTTTTAAAGTATTAGATGTGCACTGCCATTAAAGAGAAAAATTATTTAAAAAGGCAAGGTGTTGAAAAAAATTAAAACGTGAACACCAAAGTGGAACAAATTATACTATTTTGTTAATTAATGTAGTAGAAAAAATAGAGATTTGGGAGTTGGACAGACTTGGATTCTGAAAAAACTTTACTTTTAGGGACCTTGAGTAAGTTATTTAATGTCTCTTAGCCATAGTTTCCTCATCTCTAAAATGGGTGAGATCATTGATTAAAATATGATGTTTATAAAATCAACTTAAAACTAAATACTCATCAAAGGAAATAATACTTTTATTATTATTGAGGTGAATAAAACCTCTAAAATACATAGGAATATCATTCATTATGAACTGTTTCACTTATTTTCACAATTTACTTTAAATCTCATTTTTATACTCCAAAGTCCTTTAGATGTTTCTCTTTTTAATTTTAATTGATACATAAAAATTACATATGGTTACTAGTGATATTTGGATACATGTATGCATCCTATAATGTTCAAATTTGGGTGAGCATATCTATCTCCTCAAACATAGAAGTTTCTCTTTGATTCTTGAGTTTAATACCGTTTGCAATGTGGTGGTGTTACAGAGTAAGGGCTCACCATGGAGCTGAGATAGCTGCAGATGTCCATCATTACTAATTCTTGCATTTGTGCTGGACAGATTTCTGACATGTTGTTTAGAGTAGCAGGCATAAGTTCATTAGAAAGTATAGGAAAAGGGAAAACAGGGACACTCTCAAGGAAGAAAGTGGGTCCTCTCAGAAAGCAGAGGGATAGCATGTCTCTCCTGCCCTCCACTTTTATTGAGGTTCCAGGGAAATTTCCAGAGAGTCCTTTCCAGGTCCATATGTTTTCTTTTCTTTTTTAAAACATTTTATTTTTTAGTTGTAGGTGGACACAATACTGTTATTTTATTTTTATGTGGTGCTGAGGATCGAACCCAGTGCCTCATGCATGCCAGGCAAGTACTCTACCACTGAGCCACAACCCCAGTCTCACCTCTTTTCTTTTGACTGACAGCAAGATTGCATTAGACTTTCAAGTCCCCACTGCACATAGTCATACCCTGTAAGCTTCCTGTCGTGGCCAGCCACAACGCCGCGGGAGGAAAACTCTCTGAGGCAGAGTAAAGCTATTACTACTTTTACTTCTACTTTCTTGGAGAGAGCTTAGAGAGAGAAAGAAAGATTTTTCTTCTTCTTAGAAAGAGCTTAGAGAGAAAGATTAGAGCTTCTTTCTTCTTTGTTCTTTCTTCTTTCTTCCTCGGGAGCCTCGGCCTGACTCTGACCAGGAATTACTTCTTCTATCTGGTTTCTCTTCTGTAACTGCTCTGCCTACATTCTGGCTGCTCTGATTCTTTTCTTCTTCTCCGACCTGAACTCTTCTTCCGACCGAGCGACTGCATGACTGACTGAATGAATTCATTCTTCTCCTGACTCCAACCACTTTCACCCGGTTATATAGCTTTGCGGGTGCCTCACGTGCATTTACAGATGCGTCACATACATACTTATTATCAGGTGGAACTTATGGCTTCCAGCTGACCGCAATAGCCATCTCCCTAATTGGGGCTCCTTCAATACCCCATGGAGGGAACATTTTACTATTATGATGACGTGCTAAAGATCCAAGGCAATTCTGGGTCACTTTGGCCCATACTAACTGGTTCTAATTGTCATCTCTCTGATTTCTGGAATCTGGTATCTATAAGGGTCACAAAAGTAACCCCTTCAGGGTAACTTGGGTTCTTCGTATTACTAATTTGAGCCTGCATTTCTCCTGCAGATAACAGGTTGTTTTCTGAGGAATGTAGCATGTCCTATTGATTTAAGTCAGGCAGGGATGCAGGCAAATTTTAAAAGAATCATGTGGGGGTCAGCACCCTAGGCCCAGTTTATAGAATTATTCCCTTAACCTCATGTTCCCATCGCTTGTGTCTGTTTGTTACCTATCAGTAGGCAGACTCTTAAGATTGCCCCCAATAAGCCCTATTTCCTAGTCTTCATGTCCTTGTATAATCCTCTGTTAACTGGACCTAAGGATTTGTTTCTAAGGGATAGGATACAGAAAAAAAAATGTTAGGATGTTGTTTCTGTCACTAGGCTCTAAGACTGTGACTTCAATCTTGTTAGCTGATTCTTGCTGGCTTTGATGAAGTAAGATACCATGTTGGAGAAACTCATTTTGGGCAAGGAACCAAAGGTGGCCTCCAGTGAAGAGCCAGTAAAGAACCTTCGTTTTATAGCCTGTGAGGGCCTGAATCCTGCCAGCAACCATATGAGTGAGCTACAAAGTGAATCCTCCCTCAGTGAAGCCTTGAGAGACCCTACCCTTGGCTCACACCTTAATTATAGTTAGCAAGAGACCTTAAAGCAGAGGACTCAGGTTAGCCATGCCCAGATTCCTGATCCACAAGCATTGCGAGATAATAAATGTATTTTTTTCTAAGCTTCTAAGTTTGGGAGTAATTTGTTATGCAATAGGTAACCAAAATGCCTAGAAGGGATTTCTAGTACAACTTCCTAGAAGTCAAAAGAATGATCTTATTAACTTATATCATCCTTATGACAACACTATGAGATTGGCATTTTGACCTTCCTTTTACAGATTAGGAAACTGAGTCTCAGAGAGGTTATTAAACTTGTCCAAGGGTAGAATGTATAGTGGTGTGTAGTATTTCAAAACTGACACTTTTAAATCACATAAATACAATTGACTTTATCACAGTATGATGACTTACAGTGTACTCTAACTATGCTTAACTCCCTGCTTTGTACATAGTAGCTGCTCAGTATATGTACCCTATGAGCATTAGTCCTTGAACTCACAACAAAGAACCTCTGAATAAAATTGAATTCAAAAGCCAGCTTCTCACTTCCTGCTGGGTTAGTGGTCTTGCTTATAGTGATCACAGTGGTCCATACATCCTGAACAAGGTCCTGCTTCACCAAGTGATCTTAATAGCTTATTCAAATATGTCCACTCAGGAGGCCAATCCAGTATGCTACAATTTGCTGAACTCATTTTCATTCTGCTCAGGTGGTGCCATTGAGCTGTGGGGGCTCTTGAGCTATTCACATAGGTTACCCATGCCCATACACAGATGCTGGGCCACTTAGAACAGTGATTGAATTCGACGTACCAGTTGCTTTCCAATGAGCTGTTGCAGCTGAAATTAAACACCTTCTTCCTTTCTTTCTCCTCTACAAGGCTTGGTTACCTCTTATTTACAGACGGAATTTTATGGCCACTATATTTTATAGAGCACTTACCCTAATGACAATAACAGAAACACCTTACGGTTGTGTCAGCTTGACTGTTTATAAAACACTTTCATATGCATCTCATTTGATTCTATGACAATTTATCTATGCCTTATGAGATGAATGACTTCTTATCTTGCATTATAGCTATTTATATACATGAGGTAGTATGGTCTGATACAAAAATCATAGACTCTGGCATCAAACAGACCTGGATTTGAATCCCAGGTCCGCCACTTCCTAGATGTGTGATTTGAATAAGTCTATGATTCTCACTAAGCTTCTGTTTTTCCTCATTCATAAAATGGGCTTGATTATGGTATCTTACAGGGTTTTTGTGAAGGATAAGATAACACATAAAGGGCAGGACAGTGGGGTGCAGCTTCTGGTTCTGGTGGTGTGCCATGGAGCTGTGGGTTGGAGGAGTCTGAAACATTTGCAGACTTCCAGAATGAGACTAAAGGTTACCCAGAGCTGCAAAGAAAGAGAGAAGCCCAGAACAATCAAATAAGTTCACTGCCAAATGAGATGATGACTGAAGAGCCAGAAGTCATCCTAATATCAGCTTTCTGGGGCCAGATTCCATGACAGTCTGCTAGGCTCTCACCAAAGATCCTTACTGAAATTGTTGAGGACCTTGTGACCATGTCACAAAGGAATGCTCCCAATCCTGTAGCCTCCAACCAGAGATTCAGGAAGGCCTGTTATGAGAATGCATCTGGACCCAGGAATATCCTTAGACATCTCCAGGAACTTGCTGAACAATGGTTAAGACCTGATATTCACGTGAAGAAGCAGATAGTGGAGATGCTGGTGAAGGAGCAATTCCATACTGTGCTGCCTAAGAAGCTCAGAGTTCAAGTGCTAAGGTGTCAGCCTAGGGTCAGAATCACTGGCTAACTCTCCCTGCTTATTGCTCTCCCCACTTGTGGGAAGTAAACCAAAGGTCCTATTTGTTGCAGAATCCAACTATAGCCATGGAAAATCAGGACCTCCATCTTTTGAGCTTGTGTTTGACTAGTTGAAATAATCCCTCATGCTGGGTGTGGTGGCACATGTCTGTAAACCCAGCAGCTTGGAGGTTGAGGCAGGAGGATCACAACTTCAAAGCCAGCCTCAGCAATGGCAAGGCACTAAGCAACTCAGTGAGACCCTATCTCTAAATAAAATACAAAATAGGGCTTGGGATGGGGGATGTGGCTCAGTGGTTGAGTGCCTCCGAGTTCAATCCTGGGCACGCTGCTTCCCCCTCACCTCCCCTCACCAACAAAAAAGAAGAATACCTCAAAGTCTGTGGCAAGACCTCTCTTTGGCTGAAGCAGCTTTAGTTCCTGGGACTGTGAATTCCAGAAGGAATTGCTTTGCCCTCTTGTTAGGGCAAGTGGCCTGCTGCTTAGGGCTCTTCAAAGAGCTTGTTTTTCTTCTGCTAGATGCCTCCTTTTTTATATGTTGTAATATATTTTAGTATCTTTTTTTTATGTATCCAAAGAAGTCACCAGCTTTAATTTTCAGAGTTCATGATTCTCATTTTGGTGGCATGAATGGAAATTTCTGAAACCTTACCAGTAACTCATTTGGGATGCTCTCAAAGTATTGAAGTTTGGCTCTTGATTTATAAAAGAAAACAAAATAAAGGGCAGGACAATGAGTAAGAATGCACTAACATTTTCCAAAACAAACAAAAAGACATTATTGTTAGTTTGTATGTGATTAGCTAGAAAAATCTGAGTGTTCATTGTATGTCCGACAGTTCTATCATTGTGTCTTTTATCTTTTGGAAGGAAGTTCAATACATACTTCTTGAATGGACACACCTGGGGTCAGGCAGGGGAGTTATTATTATGCCAGTAGATGGAGGTTAAATAGCCTTCCCAGGGCTCACATGGCTGATAAATGATAGAACTGAAATTTGAATTTTGGTTGTTTGCTGCCTAGCCAATGAATCTTCCTACAGTCTTTTGTATTGGTTTGCAAGATTGATGTTTTGAGAATAAAATATTAGCAAGAGCCTAAGCTAGATTCTTCACTGGGATTCATATGTCTTAGGGCATGCTGGACAAAGTGCTACATCCTACCTCATGAGCTACTAATGAGTCTCCTGAGAAAATGAGCTATATACACATGTTAGGTTTAATAATAGAAATTTAGTTGTTAGATGAGTGGGGCAAATATAAGTATATTCTTATTATCCATCATTCAGATTTGCCCATTGGCCTAGTTCCCCACAGATTTGTGTCTAAAGCATAGGTAGAGAGATACTAAAATCAAAAGACAAGGAGGATCCTAGGAAGATGGCCGACATCTCTGGACATAGTTACTAAAAGACACTTAGTGGGAAGTTTGAGCGCGTTACTAGCAATTCTCTTGCAACTGAAAGGGAGCTGAGACATTCGTGCACCTCTGGATGGTGAAATACAATGATCTCCAGACCACAACGGGCAGGGGCAGAGTTGGAGCAGTCCGCAGTCCGAAGCAGCGCTGTTGGCGCTGCAGGCGCAGCCGCCCGATAACCTTGTGGTAAGGGGACGATCCACACAGCGGCTTTGAAACCGATCAGCAAGGAAGGATAGAAGGGAGACTAGAAGCGTGAGTGGTGTCCACGTAGAGCTCTTTCACACAACTTGCCAAGCTGATCCTGCGCGCTCTGGAGTGACACAAAGGTCTGCGGAACTGCTGTTGAGTGGGAGGAGAGCACCACCATCTTTGGGGAATACAGTGGCTGACCCAAAGGAAAAAGGCAGAAAGGAAGAACAGCTGCAGACATCCAGGGAGCCGCCAAAGCTCTGAGAACAGCGCACACCTGGGTGAGGCTTGGGCAACCAGCAGGGGAGGGCGTGTCTGAGGCTGGCGCAGCAGCCCCAAGAAGCTACAACTGTGGGTGGGCATGGGGAAAGGGTGCCTTCTGGAGTGTCCCTTTCCCAGTGCCATTCATCTTCTGACACACAACCCCCCTGAGCCACTCTTCCGCTGTGCCATTCTGCCATTGGCCAAAGGTGCAGCCTTGACCCTACTAACAGGACCGCTGTCTAGACGTGATCCGATACAATTGGCTTAAACTGGAAAGGAAGAAAGGAGAGCTTCCCAGGGTCCGTTTTGTTTGAGACTTGTTCCGGGGTTCGACTTTTTTTTTTTTTTTGTTAGTTTGTTTTGTTGTTTTTTTTTGTTTGTTTCACTTTGTTTTTTGCATTGATTGTCAGTGTGTTTGTTTGTTTGCTTCTGCTCCTCTTTTCTTGCTTTCTTTTCTTCCTTCTCACTTTTGCATCTTTTCTTCTTCCTTCATCTTTCCTATTTACAACCTGCCAGTGCATACTCAACAGAGGCAAAAACAAGTTATACGCAGAATTTGGGATTTCTAGAACGGGCGCAATAGAACTATACAGCAAAGCGGTGTTGTATATAGTTTACTCTCTATTTTGTTGACTCTCTCCTATCTCTTACACCAATTACTACTCTTTTGTCATTTTTTTTTTTCCTTTTCCATCTTACTTTATTTCTTTTCTCAACAGCTGCATAATTTAGGATTATATATAAATTGGTCTTTCCACCTAATTGTTCACTCCATTCTCTTTCCTCTCTCGTCTACTGATACTAAACCACTTCCATTAAACCACTTCCATAGAACTCTCTTTTCATACTTTCTAAGAAAGAATAATTCAAGACACTTACTTCCTTCTTCCTAAACATATCACCTCTGTGTCCAATATTTGAAGCTATAAAACCCCATCAGAAGCGTACAGAGTAAATTGGAAACAATATCTGAGTTAACTAAATCTGTACATTGTGACCAAACTTGGATTTTCTGAATAGAAAGTGTTAGATTTTAAAGTGTAAAGGAATTATAAGGGGATCTGATAGCATTGTAATACAGGAGCAACATAGGGCTTTAAGGTAAAATCGAAATAGTCAAGGTCCCACAGTGCAGGAAGAAAAGACACACAGGCAACATGAAGAAACAAGGGAAGAAAGTGACACAAACAAATCAATGTACCTCATCAGTAGATTCCATGGCAAGCACAGTTGGTGAAATGCCAGAGATGGAATTTAGAAATTACATATTCCAAATGTTTATGGAACTTAAGAATGAACTAAAAAATGAGATGAGGGAGCAAATACAGGTGGCAAAAGATCATTTTGACAAAGAACTCCAAAAACAAATACAGGAAATAAAAGATTACTTCAATAGGGAAATAGAGGCTCTAAAGAGAAACCAAACAGAAATTCCAGAAATGAAAGAAGCAATAAACCAAAATAAAAGTTCAATTGAAAGCATCACCAAAAGAGTAGACCACTTGGAAGAAAGAACCTCAGACAATGAAGACAAAATATATATCCTAGAGAAAAATTTAGATTACACAGCAAAACTTGTAGGTAATCAAGAACATAACATCCAAGAATTATGGGACAACATAAAAAGGCCAAACTTAAGAGTGATTGGCATAGAGGAAGGGGCAGAGTTTCAAGCCAAAGGAATGAATATTTTATTTAATGAAATAATTACAGAAAATTTTCCAAACTTGAGGAATGAATGGGAAAACCAAGTGCAAGAGGTTTACCGAACACCAAACATACAAAATCACAACAGATCCACACCAAGTCACATTATAATGAAAATGCCTAATATACTGACCGAGAAGAGAATATTAAAAGCCACAAGAGAAAGGAAGCAGATTACATATAGGGGAAAACCAATCAGACTATGTTCAGATTTTTCAACCCAGACCTTAAAAGCTAGAAGATACTGGAATAGCATATTTCAAGCTATGAAAGAAAAGGGATGTCAACCAAGAATCTTATACCCAGCAAAATTGAGCTTTAGATTTGAAGATGAAAGAAAAACCTTCCACGACAAGCAAAAGTTAAAAGATTTCACAACTCGAAAGCCAGCACTTCTGAACATCCTGGGCAACATTTTTCATGAAGAAGAAGAGAAAAATAACAACGAAAATCAACAAAGGGAGATATTAAACTAAGGGAAATACCAACCAGAAGAGAAACCAAATCAAGCTAAAGACCATAATACAAATAAAAATGGATGGTAATAAAAATCACATCTCAATAGTAACCCTGAATGTTAATGGCCTAAACTCGCCAATCAAAAGACACAGATTATCAGAATGGATTAAAAGAAATGACCCAACAATTTGCTGTCTCCAAGAAACACACCTCGTAGAAAAAGACATCAACAGACTGAAAGTGAAAGGCTGGGAAAAGTCTTATCACTCACATGGCCTGCGGAAGCAAGCAGGGGTTTCCATTCTCATATCAAATAAGGTAGACTTCAAACCAAAACTAATCAAAAGGGACAAAGATGGATATTTTTTACTACTTAAGGGAACTATTCATCAACAGGATATAACAATCATAAATCTATATGCCCCAAATAATGGAGCACCTACATTCATCAAACAAACTCTTCTCAAGTTCAAGAGTAAAATAGACCACAACACAGTTATTCTAGTGGACTTCAACACACCTCTCTCACCAATGGATAGATCATCCAAACAAAAGCTAAACAAAGAAACTTTAAGCCTCCTTAAAACAATTAATAATTTAGACCTAATGGACATATATAGAATATTTCATCCCTCAGTAAATGAATATACTTTTTTCTCAGCAGCACATGGCTCCTTCTCCAAAATAGACCATTTATTATGTCATAAGGAAACTCTCAGCAAATATAAAAAAGTAGAGATACTACCCTGCATTCTATCAGACCATAAAGGGATGAAATTGGAAATCAACGACAAAACAAGGAATAAGAAAAACTACTCCAACAACTGGAAGCTAAACAACATGCTACTGAATGAACAAGGGGTTGAAGAAGACATCAAAGAGGAGATTAAAAAATTCCTAGAGGTAAATGAGAACACAGATACATCGTATAGAAATCTCTGGGACACTATGAAGGCAGTAATAAGAGGAAAATTCATTGCAATGAGTTCATTCCTTAAAAGGCAAAAAAAAAAAACCCAACAAGTAAATGACTTAACATCACACCTCAAAGCACTAGAAAAAGAAGAACAGACCAACACCAAGAGCAGTAGAAGACAGGAAATAATTAAAATCAGAGCAGAAATTAATGAAATTGAGACTAAGGAAACCATTCAAAGAATTGACAAAACTGAAAGTTGGTTCTTTGAAAAAATAAACAAAATTGGCAGACCCTTAGCGATGCTAACAAAAAGAAGAAGAGAAAAAACTCAAATTACTAGCATTCATGATGAAAAAGGGAATATCACAACAAACACCTCAGATATACGAAGATAATTAGAAATTACTTTGAAAACTTGTACTCTAATAAAATAGAAAATACTGAATGCATTGACAGATTTCTAGAGTCATATGATTTGCCTAAACTGGATGTGGAGGCTATACACAATTTAAACAGATCAATTACAAGCAAAGAAATAGAAGATGTCATCAAAAAGCTACCAACAAGGAAAAGTCAAGGACCTGATGGGTTTACAGCTGAGTTCTACAAGACTTTCAAAGAAGAACTAATACCAATGCTCTTCAAACTATTTCAAGAAGTAGAAAAAGAGGGAGTTCTTCCAGACTCTTTCTATGAGGCCAATATTACATTAATTCCAAAGCCAGGTAAAGACACATCCAAAAAAGAAAACTTCAGGCCCATATATTTAATGAACATAGATGCAAAGATCCTCAACAAAATCCTGGCAAATCGGATACAAAAACATATCAAAAAGATAGTGCACCACGATCAAGTGGGGTTTATTCCAGGGATGCAAGGCTGATTCAACATTCAGAAATCAATAAACATAATACAACACATCAATAGACTTAAAGACAAAAATCATATGATCATCTCAATAGACGCAGAAAAAGCATTTGACAAAATACAACACCCCTTTATGTTCAAAACACTGGAAAAACTAGGAATATCAGGAACATATCTCAACATTATAACAGCTATTTATGCAAGGCCCAGAGCTAACATTATCTTAAATGGAGAAAAATTGAAAGCATTCTCTCTAAAAACTGGAACAAGACAGGGATGCCCCCTTTCACCACTGCTATTTAACATAGTACTGGAAACTCTGGTAAGAGCAATTAGACAGACGAAAGAAATTAAAGGGATCCAGATAGGAAAAGAAGAGCTCAAGTTAGCACTATTTGCTGATGACATGATAATATACCTAGAAAACCCAAAAAAAAAACTCTACCAGAAAACTTTTACAACTAGTAAATGAATTTGGCAAAGTTGCAGGATACAAAATCAATACCCATAAGTCAAAGGCATTTTTGTACACTAACGACAAAGCCTCTGAAAGGGAAATGATGAAAACTACCCCATTTATAATAGCATCAAAAAAAAAAAAAAAAAAACCTGGGAATCAACTTAACGAAAGAGGTGAAAGACCTCTATAACGAAAATTATAGAACACTAAAGAAAGAAATCATAGAAGAACTCAGAAGATGGAAAGACCTACTTTGCTCTTGGATAGGTAGAATTAATATTGTCAAAATGTCCATACTATCAAAAACATTATACAGATTTAATGCAACTCCAATCAAAATCCCAATGTCATTCTTCAAAGAAATAGAAAAAGCAGTCATTAAATTCATCTGGAAAAATAAGAGACCCAGAATAGCCAAAGCAATCCTGAGCAAGAAAAGTGAAGCAGGGGGCATCACCATACCAGACTTTAAATTATACTATAGAGCAATAGTAACAAAAACAGCATGGTATTGGCACCAAAACAGACTGGTAGACCAATGGTACAGAATTGAGGACACAGAGACTAATACATATAATTTCAGCTATCTTATATTAGACAAAGGCACCAAAAATGTACAGTGGAGAAAGGATAGCCTCTTCAACAAATGGTGCTGGGAAAACTGGAAATCCATATGCAACAAATTGAAATTAAACCCTTATCTCTCACCATGCACAAAACTCAATTCAAAGTGGATCAAGGACCTAGGAATTAGACCAGAGACAATACGCCTAATAGAAGAAAAAGTAAGCTCCAATTTCCAACATGTCGGATTAGGCCCCAAGTTCCTTAATAAGAATCTGGTAGTAATGCCAAAAATGTACAGTTGAGAAAGGATATCCTCTTCAACAAATGGTGCTGGGAAAACTGGAAATCCATATGCAACAAAATGAAATTAAACTTGTATCTCTCACCATGCACAAAACTCAATTCAAAGTGGATCAAGGACCTAGGAATTAGATCTGAGACAATACGCCTAATAGAAAAAGTAAGCTCCAATTTCCAACATGTCGGATTAGGCCCCAAGTTCCTTAATAGGAATCCTGTAGCGCAAGAACTATTACCAAGAATTAATGAATGGGATAGATTTAAACTAAAAAGCTTCTTCTCAGCAAAGGAAACAATCAGTGAGGTGAATAGAGAGCCAACTAATTGGGAACAAATATTTAATACATGCACATCAGAAGAGCACTAATTTCTAGAATATATAAAGAACTCAAAAAACTTTACACCAAAAAAACAAATAACCCAGCCGGGTGCGGTGGCGCACGCCTGTAATCCCAGCACTTTGGGAGGCTGAGGCAGGAGGATCGCGAGTTCAAAGACAGCCATCAGCAATGGCGAGGCACTTAGCAACTCAGTGAGACCCTGTCTCTAAATAAAATACAAAAAAGGGCTGGGGATGTGACCCAGTGGTCAAGTGCCCCTGAGTTCAATCCCCGGTACCACAAAAAAAAAAAAAAAAAAAAAAAAAAGCAAATAACCCAATCAATAAATGGGCTAAGGAACTGAAAAGACACTTCTCAGAAGAAGATATACAATCAATCAACAAATACATGAAAAAATGCTCAACCTCTCTGGCAATTAGAGAAATGCAAATCAAAACTACTCTAAGATTTCATTTCACTCCAGTCAGAATGGCAGCTATCAAGAACACAAACAACAATAAATGTTGGAGAGGATGTGGGGAAAAATGCACACTCATACATTGCTGGTGGGACTGCAAAATGTTGCAACCGCTATGGAAAGCAGTATGGAGATTTCTTGGGAAAATGGGAATGGAACCACCCTATGACCCAGCCATCCCACTCTTGGGTCTGTTCCCAAAAGACTTAAAAACAGCATATTACAGTGACACAGCCACTTCAATGTTTATAGCAGCTCAATTCATAATAGCTAGGTTGTGGAACCAACCTAGATGTCCCTCAGTAGATGAGTGGATAAAGAAAATGTTGTATATATACAAAATGGAATTTTACTCAGCAATAAGAGAGAATAAAATAATGGCATTTGCAGGTAAATGGATGAAGTTGGAGAATATAATGCTAAGTGAAATTAGTCAATCTCAAAAATCCAAATACCAAATGTTTTCTCTGATATAAGGAGGTTAGTTCACAGTGTGATTGGATGGGGGTACATAGGATTAGAGGAACACTAGAATGGTCAAAGGAAAGGGAGGGCAAGGGAGGGAGCAGGGGGGGAGAAGGGGGGAAAATGGTGGTTGAATGAGATGGACATCACTATCCTAAATGCATGATTAAAGATCTGAATGGTACTTATATACTTTGTATACAAGCAGTTGTATGTAAAAAGATGATATACTTGTGCATTATGAATAAGTAAATAAATAATCTAAAAATTAAAAAAAAGAATCCAGTAGTGCAAGAATTACTACCAATAATTAATGAATGGGATAGATTTAAACTAAAAAGCTTCTTCTCAGCAAAAGAAACAATCAGTGAGGTGAATAGAGAGCCAACTAATTGGGAACAAATATTTAGTACATGCACATCAGATAGAGCACTAATTTCTAGAATATATAAAGAACTCAAAAAACTTAACACCAAAAACCAAATAACCCAATCAATAAATGGGCTAAGGAATTGAGAAGATACCTCTCAGAAGAAGATACACGATTAATCAACAAATACATGAAAAAATGCTCAACATCGCTGGCAATCAGAGAAATGCAAATCAAAACCACTCTAAGATTTCATTTCACTCCAGTCAGAATGGCAGCTATCAAGAACACAAACAACAATAAATGTTGGAGAGGATGTGGGGAAAAATGCACACTCATACATTGCTGGTGGGACTGCAAAATGGTGCAAATGTTATGGAAAGCAGTATGGAGATTGCTTGGAAAACCGTGAATGGGACCATCCTATGACCCAGCCATCCCACTCCTGGGTCTATTCCCAAAGGACTTAAAAACAGCATATTACAGTGACACAGCCACTTCAATGTTTATAGCAGCACAATTTACAATAGCTAGGTTGTGGAACCAACCTAGATGTCCCTCAGTAAATGAGTGGATTAAGAAAATGTGGTATATAAGCACAATGGAATTTTACTCGGCAATGAAAGAGAATAAAATAATGGCATTCGCAGGTAAATGGATGAAGTTGGAAGACATAATGCTAAGTGAAGTTAGTCAGTCTCAAAAATCCAAGTACCAAATGTTTTCTCTGATATAAGGAGGCTAGTTCACAGTATTGTTGGATGGGGGTACATAGGAGGATTAGAGGAACACTAGAATGGTCAAGGGGAAGGGAGGGGAAGGGAGGGAGCAAGAGGGGAGGGAGGGGGAGAAAAGGAAAAGAAAAAGGTGGTTGAATGAGATGGATATCATTTTCCTAAATGCATGATTGAAGACCTGAATTGTACGAATATACTTTATATACAAACAGTTGTATGCAAAAAGATGCTATATAAGGGCACTATGAATTGTAATTGTTATAAATTAACAAAAAAGACAAGCAGGAAAAACTAGTTTGTCTAAAGATCTCTGTGAAGCCTTGAAAGGGAGGTAAGGAAGCTCAGCTTTTAACCTAATTGAGAGTTAGCTCAGACCAGAGCCAACTTTGACACATGGGGTTTCCAGGGAACAGAACTCAACTTTGATAGTTGGAAAGATTTAGCACATCAGTGACACCAGGGGCAGCACATAGCTGCAGATGCTACCCAGCCTCCAGTAATTGGCACAATATTAGCACCTGGTGCCACTTGGACTCAAGAGCAGAACAAGGCAGCATCAGTGGTTTGATGTAGCCCAGGAGGCTTTGGGAACACAGGAAATAGGACCTTGGTGCAAACATTAATGTCCTCATCTTTCTTAGTGGGCCTGGTAGCAGTGATGAGGTGCCTCATAGGTAGTGGGGACCTATGAAGTCCATGAAGTAGAGAAGGCTTCTTTATGAATAGACTTGAGACAACCCCTAGGATTAGGAGAAATAAGTGGAGTTCCTAGAGATACCATAATGATAGATTTGGGTGGAAACCAGAAAAGTGCTTTTTAACCTGTACCTTGGTAGGGTTTGGTGAATTACAGATTATGTTAGGAACCAGACAGGAATAGCCATATTGAACACAATTTAGAAACAGACTTGAAAAAGAGATTACTGAATGCCATGCCAAATCTCCATCTGACTGCCTGGAGTAACTCAAGCCAACAGTTTACAACTTCCAGGATGAATTGGATGAAGGTGGTAAGCAATTTGGAGCTTCCAAGGAGTGTGGTGGGGATGGGAGAAAATGGCCAATATTAATAATATGCACAGAGACTGCTAGCCATTTGTCTTATAGTGAGTGGTATCCCTCTTACAAAGCATTGCCTGTGGAAGGGCTGAGACAGTGGCATGATACCTTTGATGTCAGCAATACAAATTAAATCTAAGACACATAAAATAAGCTTTTTCCTCACGATGATCTAATTGTCTTTGTTTTCCTTCAAGGTTAGTCAAAGATGTGCTAAAGGCCTTAGGTATGTGTCAAGAACAATACTACCACCACCAACAGCAACAACAAAACACTCACGTAGCACTTATTCTGTTTAGGTTACTTCTCTAAACCTGGCATGGTGGCACACACCTCTAATCCCAGCAACTCTGGAGGCTGAGGCAGGAAGATTACAAGTTTGAGGCCAGCCTCAGTAATTTATTGAGGCTTTGTCTATCAATTAATAAATAAATGGGGCTGGGGATGTATCTCAGTGTTAAAACACCCTTGAGTTCAATCCCCAGCACCTCCCCCAAAGTTACTATTCTAAGTACACACACACACACACACACACACACACACACACACACACACACACGGTTTCCCCTATTATTTCATCTTTCTTTTCACAATGCCTTAAAGATGGGGTAAGAGAGTGGTCTTCCTCAGGCCAAACTGGGATTTGCAAAATGTGTTTCTAAGACCAGTTGTGCCAGGGAAGTTGTTAGGTGTTATATAAAACAAAGTTCCCTGCGCAAGTATGTTTGGGAGACACTGGGTTATATAATCTAAGCATATTTATCTACTACCAGATTCCTTATGGGTTGTGTATGGAAATATTCTGAGAGGGGAAAGTAGATGAAATCTCCATAATTTCTCAAAGAGAGGCATTAAAGCATGATGTTATGAATGGGGGACCCTGAAGACAGACTCTGGATTTAGACCTGAGCTTGGATCTTGCTACTCATGTAGCAAGATGTACTTGCTACTCATGTAATCTTGGAAAAATCTATTTCATATTTTTATACCTTAGGTGTTCTTATCTGTCAAATGGGAATGATAATGGTAATATTTACATCATAGTTTGGTTTACATATACATATATATCCACACAGATACAGATGTTTGTATGTATATATGGATATACACAGGGCTTAAGAATTTTTGGCTTTTAGGGCTGGGCTATGGCTCAGCGGTAGAGCACTCATCTCTCATGTGTGAGGCCCTGGGTTTGACCCTCAGCACCACTTAAATAAAATAAAGGTATTGTGTCCACCTACAACTAAAAAAATATTAAAAAAAAGAATTCTTGGCTTTTAGCTATTCAAGAAATACAAGCTAATTTGATTTGATGCTGTAAACTTTAAAAAAAATTTGGTTCAATTTTTTAATTGGTTGATTCTGCAACACTTTTCTTATAAAGCATTGGGCAGCATTCAACTTTTAAAGCACACACACACACACATTTTGGGGAATGCTTAGCTGGGTCCTTCTGATATAAAGACTATAGGGGGATTACACAGGGGGAAAATAAAGTGGTCAAGTGAAGCCTGGATTGAAAGACATCTCTGGAGTCCAAATCTCAAATGCAATCTCCTTCCTCATCTCCAGATATTTTTCCCTTTAATGGAAATAGTCACTTGCTGGCCTCAAATTGGTTATTTTTACATTTTGGAAGAAGGAGAATGGACTAAATGATTGAGGTAGCCCAATCTTCCTCAATCAATGACTCAATTGATTTGAATTCAATGGCTTTGTTTTTTGCATCTGAAAAATGCATATCTACTGCTACTGAATTACATCTTGGAATTTTGCTAGGACTAAAGAATGATACTCAAACATCCATAATTAACCAAAGACCAAATACAAATTGAATTACCTTCTTTCTTATGCACCTGTTTGATCAGAAAAAATGGCAAGAAACCAAGATGTGCCCTGTCTGAGAAGAGCACTCCTGTTGTGCTTAATGTTCTCCATACTCAACTACCTTTTAAACGTAGGCAGTGTCAGCCACCATGAGTTCTAAAAAAAAAAAAAAGAAAGAAAGAAAGAAAAGGAAACAAACCAAATGTTTGTTGCAATAGGCCAGTCAGGAACCACCTATGGAGAAAGGGCTGCAAATTTTGTTCCAATACAATGCTAATGGTGCTCGTCCAGATGCCATCCTTTGAGAACCACTGCTATAGAGGTTAAGGGAGTGGGCACGAAAAGTGGACAGGTAAGGGTTTTAAATTCTAGTCCCATCATTTGAAAGGTATGCATGCTTGGTTAAATTATTAAATCCTTGTGCCTCAATTTATGTATCTGTAAAGTGGGGACAGTAGTAACAACCTGGTAGAGTTGTTGTGAGGATTAGTTAATATACATGAAGCCTTTCAAACAGTGCCTGCTCTATTAGTATTACTACTGCTAAGAGAAATGTTTCATAGGGAATAGGAGGAGTTAGGCCAGGTCCTGAGTTGGGCCAGAGTCCCTGGAGTGGGGAAAAGGCATTGCTATAAATCTGTATCATTCCCTTTTTATTTGCTATTTAAAAGGAGTATTAATGGTAGCACTTGATACTGGGGCTTTCTAGAGGTGGAAATGCTTCAGGGAAGAAGTATTCAAACCCTGAGAAGTAATTTGTGCTCCCCTGCCATCTCCTTAATGGTTCTCTCCTAACTATCCACTAATTTAACCTCCAACATGCTCGAGTTCTTCCTCTCCTAGCAAAGTGGCAACAATTCCAGTTTGGTTATAGGCTTCTAAAGCACATGCCCCTTGACCTCTGTGGGAATTTCATGGCAATATTTTCATTCCAGGAAGCATGGATGAAGTGATCATTTATATTCCAATATCCGTGAGTTGATGACTCAGAATTCCCAGCTTATTCTCCTGGGGGGAAAATCACAATTAAAAATTTTGACACCTTTGGTAAGTCGCTCACAGTAGTGAGAGAACTTGGGTAAGTTTATAACCCATTCACCCTCCGTCAGGTGTGGCTCCTTGTCCCAAGGTTCCCTATATACCTCTAATTTTGATGATAATTTGGAAGATAGTTAGCCTCATTGGCATGTAGTTCCGAGCCCTCGTTGAAAGAAGGTGGCTAAATCTGGGTGTTGGGTAACTGACCCTCAATCTCTGTGAATGATAATCCAGTGTGTTTTTAAAAATCAGCTTCTGCAATTTGTGGTGACAGCTGACTCTGGGATGCTGGAGGGGAAGGTTAATAATGCTCTGGGGGTTCATTAGTTTTAGCCCAGTCTTTCTTGATGTACTAAAATGGAGTGCAGTTATCATCCACAGTGGCTTTCTCCCTCTGCTCATTAGTTAATGTCAGGGCTTTAATGGTACAGAGCAAAAGAAAGGGTGTGTGTATTTATGTGTCCCCATTTGCCTTTTCCCTCTATACTCACCAGCTGAGAGTAATTTATTTCTTCCCACAAAGGGAAATGTGCCTTAACGATAAGAATTCTGGCCTATACATTGGAAAAGCTTGGTTCTGGAACCACTATCACCTCTGACTTACTCCATGACCTTGGATTTATTAGCTAGATTTTTTTGGGCCTTAGTGTCGTTTCCTGTGGAATAGAATGATCCTGGTCTTCCCATCTTAAAGGGTAGTTGAATATATAATGAGATAACTGGTCACACTTCGGAAACTGATTAGAGTGTTCTGAGTAGAAGATATGATTATTTTCCCCAACAAATTCTGATTAAAGATCTTATGCTTTTTTTCTCCTCCCTCGTAACAATCCTTACAACGTTTTGAAAAATACGAGCATAAATTACACAACTGTTTTATACAAATAAAATTTCAATTATAGTTCAATATTTTCCAAAGAACAAAAGAAGGAAAAAAAAAAATCTTCCACAATAAAGCACAGGGGAATTCGTCTATTTGGTACTGCAAATGGCTCACTCAGAAATAAAGCTATATTTCAGAACCAACCAGTAGATGTCAGTGTTTGACAAGCACAGAGTTACTTGCTGAAGCTCCTGCATTAGCTTCTGGCTCCATTTCACCTAGTAAGTTTCTCTGCAAAGGAGAGGGAGTTTGTGTAACTGAAGCAAAGATTTTGCTTTCTCACTTCTCGCCCCGTCTTGCAGAAAACAGCCTGATGCTCTGGGTATGTCGCCGTTATCTTCATTTCCAGTGATTCCCTTTATAGATCCGCAGTCTGCTGAGAAGTTTAAAACACAAAATTAAACATGTGCTGAGCTCCCTGAAGACCACATACTTGTTTTTCTTCACAAAGGTGCTTTTCTTCTTCCAGCTTAACCTTCCTGTCCTATCCTTGGTGTAATATTAATCAAGTCTAACAGGGAAATAGTACTCTTTGGGGCCCAGGTTCCCACAAGGTCTTTAATGTTTGCTACAGAATGACACTAGCTCTGGTTTCAGATGAAACTGCCATTTTCTAAAAATGGCAACTACTTGGTGTGTCATCTTAAAAAAGAAAAATGGTCACACTGTAGCTGTGCTAAACTGCCTCTTTCAGTCCTATTTCACTTTACACCAGGAGATTTCAAAAGAAGCTGTGTAATTAGGCTACATGTGTGTCTTGTTGAGCTCACCTTTTCCTCGGGAAGATGCATTCTTGTTATGTTGGTTTCTTATCACATCTTGGATTAGGGAGGAGATGCGCAGCAAATTCAGACTAAGGCTGGTGATAAAAGTCAACTTAGCTCTTTGAAGAGGGCACCTGCTTTGGGCTTTTGGAATCCAAACTTGTGAAGTTTCCACTCTTGAACCATTTTCCAAGGGTGCCACAGTCAGTGTGTGTGTGTGTGTGTGTGTGTGTGTGTGTGTGTATACATGCATGCGTGCGCACATGTACCCTTATTGCCCTTCATAGGCAGCCAGCTCAGATATATTAGAGGGATTGAATTGGAATTGTGACTTCCTCCATGTGGTCTGCTTTCATCCTTTTTGCCCCCTCCCAGATGGAATAAAACAGTTTAATGACCAAAAAAAAAAAAAAAAAAAAAAAAAAGTCAAAGGTGGCTCTAGACTTTGGCCATACTTCCTTTTGGAGGTGGTCTGGATGTGACAGCACCTACCAGTGCAGAGTAGTGCCCTGTGACAGCATCCTTAGTGGCTGCTGGCCAATAGCCTTGTCCTTGGGAATGAATCATCAGACATAAGCAGTTTGCTCTTGGAGGCAGACTTGGCATTAATTTCAAGGTCCCCTTGGATCTGGTACATGTTTGCTGCCAGTTTGCTGTATCTCAACCTGGGCCTCTTTACAGCAGTGTTGGGTAAAGAAAGGACCTTCAGAGCTGGGGATGTAGCTCAGTGGTAGAGTACTTACCTAGCACGTGTGAGGTCCTGGGTAAAATCCCCAGCAGTGAGAACAAAAGAAAAGAGGAAGAAGAAAGGAACTTCATTCTCTTGAAGGCTAATTTTCCATCACCTTTCCACTTCCCAACTTATCTTCAGGTACTTTTTCCTTCCTAACTCTTGAAGGACCCTGTTCCTACACACAGGCTTTCAGCCTGACACCTTCAACCTCTTCTTCTTGCTGCTTCCCCTCTCTTTTCACCAAGTGAATTCGTTAAGGGAACTAATTTTGGAGGCAGATGTACCTTAACCATTTGTACCTGTCTGACATCAGGCAAGTTCCTTTACTCTCTGAGCCTTGGTTTCTTTTTTAAAAATTATTATTTTGTTTTAATTGGCAAATAACAATTGTGTATATTATGTATGTATCAGGCATAATATGATGTTTTGATATATGTTTACATTGTGGAATGATTAAATTCTGCTAATCAACACATTTGTCATCTCACATCACTTTTTTTGTGGTAAGAACATTTAAAATCTAGGGCTGGGGGTGCAGCTCAGTAGTAAAGTGCCTGCCTCGCATGTGTGAGGCACTGGGTTCGATCCTCAGCACCACATAAAAAATAAATAAAGATACTGAGTGTTAATCTACAACTAAAAACTATTAAAAACATTTAAAACATACACTTTTAGATATTTTGAAATATGCAATGCACTCTTTTTTATTATAGTCATCATTCAGTGCAATACATCACCAACTGCACTAACCTTGCTGTGCTTTGTGAGGATTAAGTGAAGTAATACATGTAATGCAACTAGCACTTTGAAGGAACAAAGTAATCTATAGCTGTTGCTGTTAATTTTATTGTTATTTCTATTCTACTAATTGCCTGCCTGCTCTCCTTTCATTCTCCTCCCTTTAACTGTTCAATATTTCCAATGATTGGGTTATCTTTACATTTATGCATTTACATTTATTCACTATCCATTTACCCTTGTTTTGGCAATTGTATCTTAAAGTCCAAAGGTTTTTCTTGTTCCCTCTCTTTTTCGCTTGTATTATCCTGTCCACATTTCATAGATGCAAAGGTCATCTCAAATGATTCTGGAGAAAACAATAGGAATTTTGGAAAAATTCTCTTTCATTCCCAGAATTATCTGTATTCCAGAGTCTTTTATTTTCTCCTGTTTGCTCATTTCTGTTTGCTCAATTATTCTCCCTTCTCTGATTATTGAAATTTTATCTATTTTTCTAAGCCCAGTTCAAATGCCACATCCTGCATAATGTCATCCTTAATCCCCATAGTTGGAAGCAAATACTCCTTCTCTCTTTCACTTCTATAACCCTTGGTTTGCACCTTTTTATTACATAGCACCATATATTATATAGTTAAATGCTTGTTTTGTGTCTCAGTTTGACTTTTCTTCTTTGAATATAAATTCCTGGAGGTCAAGGACTAGGCTATACAATCTAACTTCTTTGTAGATGTTCAGTATAGGGTTTCCTGCTCCAGTGTATTGTTTACAAAGCCCCATTGAGCAACTTTGCTGGTCACCATCATAGAGTGAGAACCATAAGACTTTTAAGAATATCCTGGTAGGCTGGGTACTGTGGCACACGCCTGTAATCGCAGTGGCTTGGGAGGTGGAGGCAGGAGGATCACAAGTTCAAAGCAAGCCTCAGCAAAAGCAAGGTGCTAAGCAACTCAGTGAGACCATGTCTCTAAATACAATACAAAATAGGGCTGGGGATGTGGCTCAGTGGTCAAGTGTCCCTGAGTTCAATCCCTGGTAACCCCCCCCCCAAAAAAAAATATCCTGATAGATCAAAGATTGCAGTAATTGTGGAAGATGTGGTAGCTCTTTTCTAGAAATCTTTGCAAATAGGCTATGTCCTCATTGGATTGAGCTGATTGAAGTGGGGACTTGCCTGAAGTAAGAGTATGGTCAAAATGAACTCTGGTGATTTTGTAAGGATAATGGTTGATGGTCCTCTGAGATGACATTGGTGGGATGTCTTGTCTCCCTGCAACAAATGGCCAAGTAGCTTCAAACTATTCGAGGGCCAGTAGAGAGCTGGCTGGGTTAGGTTGCAGCAGTAGATTTGGACTGTACCAGGGTTTCTTCAGAGGAGATTAATACATATCCGAATATTTCAATTCATACTGCCCAGCAGGTAATTATTTTATAACACATCATGGTACAAATAAGAAGGTTGCCTTTCTTTCTGCCTAAGGCCTCACATAGAACATAGGATAAGGCCAGAGCCAAGGCCTGACTCAACTGGTAAAGAGACTATGAGCCACTTCTAGATTTAAATGAAGAATGAGCCTAAAGTGCCAGATCCCTGTGGTCCTTGTCCACACACTAAAAATGATGACATGAGGGCTGGGGTTGTGGCTCAGTGGTAGAGCGCTCGCCTATCACGTGCGCGGCCCAGGTTCGATCCTCAGTGCCACATACAAATAAACTCATTGTGTACAACTAAAGCAAATAAATAAATATTAAAAAAAATGATAACATGGAAGCCTAATATATATTTATATAAGTTCATAGTTATAAATTTTATGTTCTGCAGCTTTATATTATGTAGAATATGTATTTATATAAGTTCATATTTATAAATTTTCTTTATATTTTGTAAATAAATTTAAATTCATATTTACATACTAGACATATAAGCAATTATTTTTTCTGAGGAGGCATAGCACTAAACCCTGTACCTAATCAGAACCTAGGAGGTGATGAGAATCTGTCTCATGATAGGTCTCAGGAGAGGTAGGGAGGTAAGGGGGAGATAGTTTCATAGCAGCTTCTTATAGGCTTCCTTCCAGTCCTCTCATATTCCAGGAGGATCACAAGGCATTACACCAACACACAGGCTGTGGTTTAAGACTTTGCCTGTGTGCTTTCTGTAGAAGTGGGCAAGGTCACCAGGGTTGAAAGCCAGTTCCCTACTGGGTCCATTCATTCTTTGGTGTCCAGTAACATGTTGACTGATAATAACTAGAGTTTTCTGCACACTAGAAACTTCTGAAGAACACTGTTCCCCATTATCTAGGCTCCAAGTTTAGGTAGTTTCCAGCTAAACATTTGGCAGAATTTGGCCTTATCATTTTTTACCCTGACCATTGTACTTCCTACTCAAGTTAGGCTGATTCCCTCCCTTACTTCCTCACATGGGCTACTTTTGTCACAAGAAATATCTAAGGAACTCTCTTGACAGGACAGGAATGGTTTCTGAATCTGGATCTCCTTGATCCTGGCACCTCTGGTTTGTTATATTTCTTACTTTGTCCTAGCCATTTGGTTTCTGCAGGCCTTTAGGATTCTGAACACATGTATTTTGACCAGATTCCCTTCCCTAACCTTTGTTACATATGTCCTTGTGGTTCCCGAATGTTGGGTATCAAAGTGAGGGCCTTGTGCTACCACTGAGCTATACCCTCAGTTCTTGAGCAATATTTTTTGTAGGATCATGGGGTATTCAGTAATGGCTGGGGTGAAAAGTAGAGAGTCAGTCATTCATCTTTCCATCTATTTATTTTTTCAACAAATGTACCAAGTGATTTTCTTTTTGTAGTGCTGGGAATTGAACCAAGGGCTTCACTTATGCTGGTCAAGTGCTCTACTGCTGCTACATCCCCAGCCCTGTACTGATTGATTTTTTATGAATCAGACACTGTTCTAGATCCATCTGTGAACAAAACAAATGTGGTTTTTGACCTCATGAAATTCTAGTTGGAGGTTTGGAAGGAAGAAAAGATTTAAAAGTAATCAAACAAAAAATAATCAGGTGAAACCAGATTAAATACTTGCAGACAAGTGTTATAAAGAAAATAAATTGGCAATGTGCTAAGGCAGATGTGTGCTAGATAAGAAAGGCCTGTTTGAGATGGGGGTATGAGATTTATATAAAGATCAGGAAGAATACTGTTCTACTTAGAGGGAGCAACTAGTATTGAGGCAAGGAACTGGGACTCTTCATTCTAAGGCTAAGGAATAGAAATAGACATTGGCTGAAGTAATCTTTATGAAGGGCTATGGTGGTGGGTTTTAGAGGGGGAAGAAGCAGCACTTTGAGAAGTTCCCAGTTGAACTCCCATCAACAACCCCCAAATATGTATGGACTCTATAGCTGTAGGTCCCCTTGATCAGAAAGAGAGGAGACTAGCTGAAAGTGAACATCCATTTTGATGTTCAAGGGTTGGTAAAGAGAATTGAAAATCACTCAGTTTTAGAATGTAGGAGGCATGACTTTATTTTTTTTGTACTTTCTCCATATTCACGCAGTGAAAGAATTTGACAGATTAACTCACACTAAAATGTTAGTGACTGTATTTAATTCCTATGGATGTTTGTCTTTTAAGAAGACTCCAGAAAAAAGGCAATGAATGTAGGAAAGAATAAACAAAATGGCTAAACCCTTAACATTGGAACTTCAAGTGCTGTGCTAGCTAGGAAAAGGAAAAACAAAACAAAAAAAAAAAAAAAAAAAAAAAAACCTTAAGTCTATTAACATCTTTAATCTCCATGTTCCAGATTCATGATGTCAGGGAACATGCCTGGGCAACCAACTAGATTCCTTACTAATATTAGCTAATGTGCCTTTCCTGTCCCAGATATCCAAAGTCTTTCAGATGTATATGAGCGGCCTCTGGGGACCATCCACATTTTTGCATCTGCTGCCTGAGTCCATTTTCTTGAACTTTGGTTTCCTGCCTGAAGACAGGAACAATCCCTCCCCTCCCCTTCCCTACCATGAGCTTGGAAGGCTGACAAAGAAGATTAAGATCATTGCCATCAAGTTTTTATCTGCCCTAAGCAAAAACAGGAAGCCAAGAAATAAAGGCACAGCATAGCAATAGCTTCTGAGTGGGTAACATGGGAGAAGTACCTTCCCACCCACATGTTCTTAGTCAGATTTATTTTTTGCATATCAGTTTCTAAGGATGACAAGAAACTTGCCCTTTTCTTAACTATGGTTTTTCAGAAACAGATTATCCTGCACTTAGTTGAGACCTCTTACCAAACCCTTAGAATAAATAATACTCTGGGCTCAGGATGTGGGTGTTGAATAGAAATTTTGTGACTCATAATAGAGTGTCAAAATAGCACTGCTGATGTATGGGTCCCTTATCAATTTAGGAAATGACACTGGGTAGAGCCAGACTTTCTTCTTGCGTCAAAGTGCTGTAATTGAGAGAAAGTTCTTAGTTTCTGGATTGATTAGTATCTCTTGATATTTAAAGTCCCATACTGAATGGTGCCCTTTCTCAAATATGACTTGGGTTTGGTCTGAGAAGGCAGCTGTTATTAAAGGAGGGGGCCAGAGCAGGATGTCTCAGATCCTATGCTGCCAGAATGAAAGGAGAAAAAGATTGACATTTCCCTGGCTTATGTCTTAAGGTGCTTGTTCCCAAAGGAGGATTGTGGGTGAGAATTGTATGCTTTCCCTACAGTGAGTTGAGAGATCTCTCATGATATCAAGCAGTTAGGTAACACTTCCAGGGCTCAGGACATTCCTGTTTTCTCTCTTTCTGGAGGAAATAAGAAGTATAGTTCTTTCACAAGGCGGTCTGAGGGTAGCCTCCCCTTAAACTGAGCCTTTCTCTTGGAATATTACCTCAACTACTACACCCTCAGTATGGGCCTCATTTAGTATAGTCTTCTCATTAACAACTGTTTTGCATTAGTGATGTCTATAATATGCCTCTTGGATTATTGATGCTCTGCAGATATCATTCAAACAACAAATACTTCTATGTTCATAAAACAAGGGGGAACTTGACAGCAATATGATATATATTTTTGCTCCTCATGAGTTCAAGAGCCAGCTGGGGAGTTATAAAACATTGAATAAATAGAGAAAAAAAAAAACAGAGTAGCATTAACTGGGGTGCAGTATTGTGTCATTCATATTATAGGATTAGAGGGGCAGAGGAGGGAGAAATAATGGGTGGCAGCAAGGTCAGGAAAGTCTTCTTGGGGGATGCAAGGTTTCAAGGATGATCAGAACTCAGTTGGGTGAAGAGAATTGAGGGCATTTGGAGGCAGAAGGGCCAGCAAAGGACTTATTGTAGTGTATGTATGTATGCACTATAGGCAGTGGAACTGTTGGTTGTTGTTTCTTTTCTTTTCTTTCTTTCTTTCTTTTTTTTTGGGGGGGGGGGGTACTGGGGATTGAACTCAGAAGTGCTTAACCACTGAGCACATGCCTAGCCGTTTTATATTTTATTTAGAGACAGGGTCTTGCCAAGTTGCTGAGGCTGGCTTTGAACTCGTGATCCTCCTGCCTTAGTCTCCCAAGCCACTGGGATTACAGGCATGTGCTATAGCTCCTGGCTGGTGTTTCTGAAATAGGACGTTCTTATTGAGGAGTTGTGGGGCTGTTGGAGGGTTTGGACAGATGTATTAGAGCTAGAGAATGGGCACCTCAGAGGCCAGACAAGTTCATAAAATTCTTTTGATGGCAATGGATAAAGACACTTTCAAAATATCTCAAGTACAGGGGTGGCAGGGGATTGTTAAAGAGTAGTAAGGTAGAAAGAGATTTCAGGAAGAATCAGGAATCAAAGATCAGAAACCAGAGTGCAGTGGAAACCTCATGGGAATTGTTCTTATTCTAATGGCATCTTCAGGGACCTCAGCAGCAGGATTTTGAGATTTTTCTCTTTGGTGTTCTGCCATAAACATGACTCAGCTCTATTCCCCCTCACAACTGACTGGCTTCATTTTTTCCTCTGCTCATGTTATCTTTTCTATAGTTCCTAGTTTCTATTTTACTTGCTGTTTCTGTTTACTTGTAATTTTGGTTTGCATGATCTATCAAGGCTTCTTTTCTATTTTTTCCCTTATAGTTCTGACCCTTTCTCATGGCTTCTCTTTAGGTATTCCTTTTTTTTCCCCTTGTGGTACTGGGGATTGAACTCAGGAGTGCATTACCACTAAACTATGTTTCCATCCCTTATCATTTTTTATTTTGAGACAGAGTCTTGCTAACTTGCTGAGGCTAGCTTCCAAATTGTGACCCACCCCCCCACCTCAGTCTCCCTAGTTGCTGGGATTCAAGGTGTGCACCACCACACCAGGTTTCTCTAGTTATTCATTCAACTCCTGCTTCTTTCCTGTTTGTATCCATCTCCCTCATTTTAGGGAAAATTTCTGAGAGGGAATTCAATTGTCATAGCTCTTATTTTTGCATTTGGCTCTATCTTAGAGCATTGGTCAGACTGTATATTGGTTATATTGGTGGCCCTTGGATCAGAGGCCTATTCTTTGTCCTTTTTGTTTATTTATTTGTTTTTTTTTTTTATTTTTTTTTTGTACCAGGGATTGAACCAGGGATGTATAATTAACCACTGAGTCACATACACAGACTGTTTTTTTTTTTTTTTTGAGACAGGGTCTCACTAAGTTGCTGAGGCTGGCTTTGAATTTGAGATCCTCCTGCCTCAGCCTCCCAAGCTGCTGGGATTACAGGTGTACTCCACCATTCCTAGCCTATTCTTGGTCATTTGAGCTATGACTGGGCCAGGGGAAGGAGGTAATATTAGAGAAACCACATAAAATAGACTTTACAAATTACATATCTGGTTGGTGTTTCACATTTCATTTAACATTTCACCTACTGTTGGATTTTTAGGTTATTTTCAATGTTTCACTATTTAAATGGCATTTCAATGAATGCCTTTCCATATTACACTTTTCCTTTAGGGGCTCCTTTTCTTATATCAATTACCAAGAATTTTGCTATTAGATAAAAAAAAAACACCTTTGTCACTTAAAAAAAAAGATTGGTCATGTATACAAATGGAGAACAAGAGCCTGGTGCAGTGTTGCATGTCTATAATCCCAGTGATATGGGAGGCTGAGGCAACATGATTGTAAGACCTTGTTTCAGAATAAAAATGAGTATAATACCCCTCACTTCACTCTCCAGTACCAAAAAAAAAAAAAAAAAAAAAAAAAAGAAAAAGTAAAAGAAATGGGCAATAGGTACATAAAAAGATTATCAGCATCACTAATCATCAGGGAAATGCAAACCAAAATTCCAATGAGATATACCTCATACCTGTTAGGACAGGTATTATAAAAAGTCAAGAATGTGGATAAAAGGGCAGCCTTGTACAACATTGATTGAAATGTAAATTGTTATAGATATTATTCAAAACAGTATGTAGGTTCCAAAAAAATGAAAAATAGAACTATCATATGATCCAGTGACATGGTTATATATCTGAAGGAAATGAAATCAGTATGTCCAACAGATATCTTTGCCCTTGTGTTAACTGCAGCATTATTCAAGACAGCTAAGATATGGACACAACCTAAGTGTCTATCTATGGATGAATGGATTAAAAATGTGTTATACATACACAATGCAATATTACTCAGCCACAGAAAAAGAAGAAAATCCTTTCATTTGTGATGTGAGTGAACTGGAGGACATTATATTAAGTGAAATAAGCCAGGCACAGAAAGACATGTACTGCATGATTTCTTTTATATGTGGAATCTAAGAAAGTAAAGCTCATAGAAACAGAGAGTAGAATGGTGATTGCTAGGGGCTACAAGGTGGACAAGATGGACAGATGTTTATCAAAGAGTACAAACCTGCAGTTATAAGATAAATTAGTTCTGGGGATCTAATGTACAGTGTGGGAGGAGATGACTGTGGCAATTAACTTGATTTTGATAATCATTATATAATGTATATGCATATCAAATCAACCCATTTTATATACCTTGAATATATATATAATCTTTGTCAATTCTATATTTTAAAATAAAAAGGGGAGATTGGTCATAGAGGAAATGATAGATCTGGATGTGAGTTTAGGCAGTGGTAACAGAGAAGAAAGAAGGGCTATAAAAGACATCTCAAAGAAAAATGGGCATGAAAAGTATCTCACTGGCTGTAGAGAAAGAGATGGGAACTAATGATAAATACCAATATTTCATATCTATTAATTAGCAGAAAGATAAGGTAAAACAAGGGATTTAAGACAGGGAGTTAAAGGGGAGAGACAATGAGTTCTGTTTTGCCAAGTTGAGTATGAGTCAACAGTGGACTCTTGAATGGCTCTGTTTTGTTCTTTGTTCTGTGACTTCCTTTCTTCCAAAGCTTGAGCATACATTTAGTGGCTAGGGTGTGTTATGCAGGGGCTAGAAGCATGTGGAGAACTTCTCTGAAAAGACCCACTTTATTAATTTTCCCCTTCATCTTTAAATAGCTAATTGGCTCCATAGAGAATAGTAAGGAAAGGAGATATGAGGAGGCCTTGTCAATCCAGTGTGAACCTGAATTTGTTTTGGTTACTGATTCCAGAATCTTCAGAACAGAGAAAATGAATAAAGATGTAAAGAAATGAGATGAAGAAATGGAGAAACAGCCTTGAGCAAGTTAGAAATAAGCTACATATTTATGGCTTTTACATACCCATTTTGAGAAAAGCAGTTCAGAGGAACATGCCAACTAGAGAGCATACAAGCATTTGGCAGATACCCAATTAGAACTAGCTTAAGTTAAAAGAGACTTTATAGGAAGGGTACCAGGTGGTTCCAATGTTTTGAGAAAGAATTGAGCAACTAGACTTCAGGAAAGACAGGAAACAGGACAACCTCAGTGTTGACCTTGAGGACTACAACCTAGTGGCTCAAAAGCTTTCAGTGTGCTTTTCTCTCTCTCTCTCTCTCTCTCTCTCTCTCTCTCTCTCTCTCTCTCTCTCTCTTCATTCTCTTAAGGAGACAGGGTTCTCTGTATGGCAGGGAATATGGCTGTTGCTACTTACCTCTGAGTTCACATGCTTAGCACTTGAACCAGAGAGGAAGGGGTTTTTCCTTGCCAACTCTAGTCCAATAACATCTGGGGAAGAACTCAGATTGGTTTGTCTTTTGTCATATGACTAGCACCAGACTAATCACTTTGGCCAGAAACATAGGGTCCTATCCATGGTCAGTTTTGTTTACTTCTCAGCTAATTACTATGGCCAGGGATGTGGACGCATGTGAAAAGTATGGCAGCCAAAATTTGGACCACGTGCCTAGAATTGGAGAGGAGGAAGAATGATTCACTAAAAGAAAAAAAGGGAGAGGCAGCACAGACAGAGCCACTAGGGTATCTTTGTGAACCAGGTAGTCACCCCAATTTGTGTTTTTCCATAAAACTCAAATGGAAAGAGAAGGTATTGAGGAAACAATGCACATCTTTTCAGTATTGCCACTTGCTTTTCCTCCCCATTATTTGTCCTATACTCCAACCCTACTACCACATGCTGTGTTCCAACCATACTGAAATGATTTCAATTCCTCAAAAACATTGTGTTCTTTATATTGTTCCATTAGCTTTACTTTATGTTTATGATTCATTTTAGGTGACTCTTTTTTTTTGGGGGGGGGAATTTGCCCAACTATCTACCCCCCACTTTCAAATCTGAGTTAGGTACCCCTTTTATGTGATTTCATTGTACTCTGTACTTCTTTACATTTTGTTATTGCTTTGTTGCTTATGAGGGAAAACTAACACTCCCCCCACACCCCTTTCTGTGGTGTGTGTGTGTGTGTGTGTGTGTGTGTGTGTGTGGTGTGTTAGGGATTAAACCCATGCTAGGCCCATGTTCTATCACTGAACCACATCCCTAGATCCCCCAAACTTTGTTTTTCTTGATCGCTACTGTATCTCCAATGTCTAGCAATGTGTCTGACACATTCGTACTTAGTAAATATCTGCTGAATGAAAAAAGGAAGCAATGACAGTTTCCAGGCTTAAGTAGAGCTAAGTACCCTACAAACATCTCAGCACAGTCCGAGACTAAATAAGAAAGAGAATGGTCTTTCATATGTTTTTTATGAAATAGAAAAGGGAAGGAGGGAGGGAGAAAAGGAGGGAAATGTTTTGGGAAATGGAGCTTATTATAGCATTTCAATAGAGGCAAAGATGTTTGCTTTGTACTTAGGAATTTCCATTCTTTTAGTTTTTGCTCTCACCGAGTAATGTGCTACTTATAGTTAAAAGGTCTAAACAAACTATTTTTATTTTCTTAAAAAATTATTAATAATAATATTATTTTTTTTTTTTTTTGTGTGTGTGTGTGTGTGGTTACCGGGGATTGAACTCAGGGGCACTCGACCACTGGGTCACATCCCCAGCCCTTTTTTGTATTTTATTTAGAGACAGGGTTTCACTGAGTTGCTAAGTGCCTCGCCATTGCTGAGGCTGGCTTTGAACTCGCGATCCTCCTGCCTCAGCCTCCCAAAGTGCTGGGATTACAGGCGTGCGCCACCGCGCCTGGCTATTAATAATAATATTCTTAATGAAACCACTATATAAGTATTAGAAAACAATTCTGTGAATAGATTGTGTTATATAGCCTTTCTCTTAAGTTTTCCACATCTGAAGAAAGCTTATGTGTTGGGTCTAAATCAACCTAGTCACCAGTGTTTATGTGATGGCGATTTACTATAGTGTCCAAGGTGACAGTATATTGAAGTATGGACCACAGACTAACTCTGTGAGGGGCAAAGAGAAGACTATTACTATGCTGGTACCAGTACCATGCAGACACTGAATCAGAAGCTCTGGAAATAGGGGCCAGCAAGCTGTGTATAACATGCCCTCCAAGTGATTCTGGAGTTTATGAATCACTGGCAATGAAATAACTATCCTGAGGTGTTCACTATGTCACTTTGCTGATAGTCAGACACAAGACCTCTGATACTAGTTTTCATAGATGTGTTGGGATAATGATAGTCTGATACAAGTTTTGGTCGGATGACAGATGTTTGGTATTTGCTTGCAGGGTGATACCAATGCCAGTGCACCTCCATGTGTGGGTTGCTCAGTGGTCTAGATAACTCCCTCATGGGTTTTGGTCAGTTCCAAATAAGTAAGGTTTGGCACTGAAGTGTTGGTGTGTCTAAATGTGCAAAAGAATTTGAAAAGAAAAAGTCAGTTCCACACACCCCTAAAATGGCCAGGTTGAAAATCCCTGGTTTTATGGCTAACATTAAACATTCCAAAGGCATTGTTTCCAAACAAGCTCCATGGCTCGGTCCATTCCAAGCTCAAGTACTATAGCTGAAAGGAAACATAAGGTCATTATTCAAGAAGGTGCCCTTTGCCAAGAATCCTCTTAGTTACTTCTTGATTCCTGAATTTCCATTTATGTGCTCTATTTTTAATTGAAACATTTTAGCTTTAATTTTGAGTCTAGTATAATTATAGATGGTATTAAAATTCAGTTAAGAAAAGATCATATGACACTCTGTGAAGCTCTCTAATGGCACTCTTTGAAGCATTCTGGAGGTCTCTCAGGATCTTTTAGGATTAAGGACAAGTAGTAGTAGGACATTCTGATAAATAGTAATAATAAAACTGCTCTATACTATGTATCTCTGTGAAGCAGAATTTCTCAAATTGTGTTCTGTATGTATTCCACAAAAATGTGGTTCTAATAAAAAGGTTTGTGATACTATATATTATAAAGCCCTTTAGAAAGATTCATTATTTATGTTAAGGTTCTGATATATCCTACCACAAAGTCATGCATTTGACTTTGTATAATCTATTTTGTCTCAACTTAGTTAGCCTCTTTCAGCTGATCAGTTTCGTTAAAGAGGAAAAAAATGTGCCAGAGGATCAACTAACCCAGACAGGTTTGTCGAGCTTAAAATAGTTTTTATTCAGCCATACAAATCAGGAGACAGTGGCTGACCTGGGCAGCTTCCCCTCTTCAACAATTTATGAGTCCAAATGCTATAGCTACAGAATCTTCTTAGTCACTGGGGCTAGCTTGAAGGATATCATATTACCTTTGATTTCCAAAGTATCCTTGTGGTAAATAATACCTAACTTTCATAGACTTTTAAAAATACTCTATTATATATAATCATATCAGTAATTATTTGAGGAAAGTATCATCATTCCAGTTTTAGAGACCTAATGAGGGTAAGTACCTGCAAAAACATGGTAGATATAAATATATAAAGATATAAAGATTTGGAGTTTCCCTAAATATAATACTGCTTCCCTTATGCATATCCATGCTTGTCTGGTTAGATATGTAGAATTTTTTCCATTGCAACTGGATTTTTAGACTATGCTCTGGCAGAACCCTTGGGGTTCTGAGAAGCTCTCATAGGAGCCCCCCAAGGGAGCATGATGAATGAGGAGCCTAGAGAGGTTGGGGGAGGGTCCTCTATTTTTAAATCATAGAAACTTTGCATTTATCTGTCAATCATTGTAGATTTGAGGATAAGATTCTTTAGAGAAAAGCATTCTTAGAAAAATTATTAGCTGAAAGATTAATTTTCTACTTTTTGGGAAGAGTAAAATAGGTACTTTCTCTAGATAAATATAGACACAGACTCATAGAATATAGATATAAATATAGGCAAACTTTAAGGCCATTTCTAGTTCTTCTAGAGACATACGGAGAAGAAAAGGGGCTCTGTAGGCAAAGAGGAGTCTTAAGGACAATGGTTTCTCACCATTCCAGGCAGGATTTGGGTTAGTCTGTTAGAGCAGAATGAGCTGAGTCTTTCTCCTCCATTCATAAGGTGGACAACATTTCTTATTAGCAGATCCTTGCAAGTTCAGCAACTATAGCAATGCTTGAGTTTGTGTCCTATTGTTTTAGGTATTCCTCAAAAAATTTGAGGTTACAGTCGGGTGCTGTGGTGCACACCTGTAATCCCAGCTACTTGGGAGGATGAGGCAGGAGGATCTCAGGTTCAAAGCCAGCCTTAGCAACTTAGTAAGACCCTGTCTCTAAATAAAACATAAAAAGGGCTGGGGATGTGGCTCAGTGGTAAAAGCATCCCTGGGTTCAATCCCTGGAACAACAACAACAACAACAAAAAATCAGCTTCTGCCCAATAATCTCCCACAACTACCATTATAGACCCAGATAGATGTGGCTTGGAGGCCTAATTATATAGAAGGGTGACCAGATGTATTAGGGGTAAAGGATGTCCAGGCATTCAGCCACGGGGCATTCCATGCAAAATGTAACTATTCATTTTTAAAGAACAAATAGCTAAAACTGACCAGACACTTCTATTTTATCATAGTGTTGATACCTTTGGTGGTCAATTTTATGTTCCAACTTAAAACGAATTATTCAGTGGTATCCAGCTGTTTGGTCAGATACCAGATTACATGCAGTTTACATGTTGGTGTGAAGGTATATTATAGATGTGATTAATAGCTATACTCAATTTATTTTATTTATTTAGTTTTTTTATGTGGTGCTGAGGATCGAACCCAGTGCCTCACACATGCTAGTCAAGTGCTCTACCACTGAGCCACAACCACAGCCCTCAATTGATTTTAAATAAAGCAGATTATCCTCCATAATATGGGTAGGTCTTATCTGGTCAATTGAAAAACTTAAGAACAGAAACTGAGGTTTCCTTGAGAAGAAACTCTGCCTCAAGACTAACACAGAAATTCTCTTAGCCTGCCCTGTAGATTTTGGACTTGCCAGCCTCCACATTTACATGAGCCAATTCCTTAAAATAAATCTCTTATTATACACATGCATATATTCTATTGGTTCTGTTTCTTTGGCAAACCTTCACTGATACAGTATGTAAATTCAAGCTGCTCTCATGCAATCAAATTACATCAGTTAGTTTTGTGTCTAAGGCCTGCAGGCTTTAACTACTTTAAGACAGTCTGGTGATGAAAGGTTTCCTTTTAACATGGTTTTATTTGGAAAGATATACATTCTTTTTTTTTTTTTTTTTTTTTTTTTTTTTTTGTACTGGGGATTGAACCCAGGGGTACTTAACTACTGAGCCACATCCCCAGCCCTTTTTAATTTTTTATTTTGAGACAGGGTCTTAACAAATGAGAAAGGCCCTAAACAACTTAGCAAGACCCTGTCTCTAAATAAAATATAAAAAGGGCTGGGGAATGGGCTGGGTTGTGGCTTAGTGGTAGAGTGCTTGCCTAGCTTGTGTGAGGCACTGGGTTCGAGTCTTGACACCACATATAAAATAAATGAATAAAATAAAGGTCCATCACATCTAAAAAATATTTTTTTTTTTAAAAGGGATGGGGATGTGGATTAGTGGTAAAAGCACCCCTGGGTTCAATCTCTGGTACCAAAAATCCCTGGCCTTGATACATTGCTGAGGTTGGCTTCAAATTTACAATTCTCCTGCCTCAGTCTCTCAAGTTGCTGGGATTACAGGCAACCGCCACCATGCCTGATTATACATTTCTCTTAAAGGGGATTTTCCCAGGGACTTTTACCAAAAACAACTTCTCTCTGCTTTTCTTTATACTAGTGACAAAACAATGATGTTTTTGTCGGGTAAGGTTTACTTAGCCTAGTTCCATAAATGATGTCACACACTTCTTTTTTTTTTTTGTCCCAGACTTCTCATAGACTTTTCTAATACTTTTCTGGGGCCTGACAAAGCAACTTGCCCTACCACAATTATAAGTATACTGATTTTTTACTACATTTCAAAGAGCTTTCATAGACATTATACTATAGTTTGAATGTTTATTGTCCTCCCAAAGTCCATGTATTAAAGGTTTGGTCCCCAGGTTGGTGCTGTTGGGAGATAGTTGAACATTTAGGAAGTAGGACCTTGTGGGAGGTCTTTAAGTCACTGGGGGCATGTCCTTGAAAGGGATTATGGAATTCTGGTCTCTTCCTCTCCTCCTTGTGCTTCCAGGCCATGAAGTGAGTGTTTTGCTCTGCTACATATTCCTACCATAATGTGCTCCCTTACCAAAGGCCCAAAATAATGGGACTAATTGATAATGGATGTAACCTCTAAAACTGTGAGCCAAAATAAGCTTGAATAGCCATCTTGGAATAAGAGGCAATGAGCTAAGGATAATGGAAAAGCAAGATAGACCTAGGCCCCTGGTGACTGTGAACATACCATTACAATCCTGGACTACCTATCTGTAGATTTCTTTTTATGAATGAAAAAGGAACTTTTATCTTGTTTAAGATAATGTTGTTATTACTTTTTTGTTACACACATCCACATGACAGCGGGAGACCTACCTGTTTTTCACAGGGAAAAGTGGTGGTAAAATAACCCATATATAGCCCAACTTGTGACCTGATTTGGGGAAATTTGCCAGGCCTACATTTGGAGAGAAACAACCATTTTAATACCAGTTCTGTCTTCTTCCTTCTCCCCCAGCCCAACAGAGTTGCTTGGTCATTAGCTTTCTTTTCCCTTGGTATGCAAATCAAAAGAATACTGGAGCCAGGTGTGGTGGCGCATACCTCTAATCCCAGCAGTTTGGGAGCCTGAGGCAGGATTGCAAGTTCAAAGCCACCTTCATCAATTTAGCAAGTCCCTGAGCATCTTAGTGAGACTCTGTCTCTAAATAAAAATATTTTTAAAAGCCTGGGGATGTGGCTCAGTGGTTAAGCACCCTGGTACCAAAATAAGTAAATAAGTAAAATTTAAAAAGAGTACTGGGACTACCTTGATAGTTGTACTTAAGTAGCACTTAAGTAGCAGCTAGGAACCTTTTTTTCCAAGACAGACTTCTTTTCTCAATTCATATGTTATTCAAGTGTTATTTCTATTTCCATCCTTTTTCCTGGAATCTTTCTTTCTCAATTCTCACTGTACATTGACTCCAATCCACTCTGTCATGTCCTCCCCAAAACACATCTCCTTCAGGCAACCCTCTGTGATTATTCTAGTTCATCCCCCCTTTTATTTATTTATTTATTTGTACTGGGGATTTAATTCAGGGGCACTTTACCACTGAGCTACATCCCTAGCCCTATTTTTATTTATTTACTTATTTATTTATTTATTTATTATTCTAAGTTGTTAGAAATGACAGCAGAATGCATTACCTTTCATATTACACATATAGAGCACATTTTTACATATCTCTGGTTGTATGCAAAGTATATTCACACCATTCGTGACTTCATACATGCACTTAGGGTAATGATATCCATCTCATTCTACCATCTTTTATTTTCTTCACCCTTTGGCCCCCTCCTACCCCCTTCCTCCCCATTGGCCATTCTAGTGTTCCTCTAATCCTCCTATGCTCCTGGTCCCAACCCCACTGTGAATTGGCCTCCTTATATCAGAGAAAACATTTGGCATTTGGCTTTTTGGGATTGCCTAGCCCTATTTTTAAATTTTATTTTGATACAGGGTCTCACTAAGGTGCCCAGGCTGGCCTGGTACTTGCAATCCTCCTGCTTCAGTAGCTCCTGAGTTGCTGGGATTACAGGCCACCATGCCCAGCATTCTAGCTCCCTTTCAACAGCTTGTTCTAAAGTTCTAGCAGAGAGGGCCAGCTTTTTGCTGCTTTCTGATGGTAGAAAACTTGAGCCTCCATTATCTGGTAAGGTTTGAAAGCAATATCCATGAAGCAGTACAGAAAGAAGGCCTTTCTATGCAGCCAATGAAACTTGATCAGCAGAGTGACTTGTCACAGATCACTCCCATCTTATCTCCCTCTCTTTGAACTCCCACCACTATTTATTTATTTATTTGGCAGTGGGGATTGCATCGAGGGGCACTTTACCACTGTGGTATATATACAGCTCTTTTTAATTTAATTTTATTTTTTTAAGTTTTGAGACAGAGTTTTCCTGAGTTGTTTAGGGCCTCTCTGAATTGCTAAAGCTGGCATAGAACTTGGGAACCTCTTGCCTCCTCCTCCCAAGTTGCTGAAATTACTGGCATGTGCCCCCACATCTTGCCCACCACTATTATTTGTTATTCAGCTGTCAATTCAAGATGGGGAGGTTTTATATTGTCATGTTACTGACAACAATTTGGCTTTCCACTCCTTATTGGTTAGGGCCTCCTTTTGCACAAAGTGTCTTTTATGTACAGTAGCCCATCTTTTCCAGAGCCTCATAATTTAGCAGCACAAGATAATTGGCAGATGCTATACATTGTATTTTTCTTCCTTCCTACCAATCTCTGTGAGGGTAAGGGAATATATCCCCATTGGTTTGAAATATTCTTCCTCCCTTAGAATGCAGAAGTGAAGAAATTAGCTTTGGGTTTTCAAATAGCTTTAAATTAGTGTTATGCTAATATTTGCTATTTATTATTTTATGGGAATCACTATATGGAGTCCTTTATGTACGTTATTTCACTAGTTACTGTAACTATTGTGCAGATAAGGCAAGAGACTCAGGAAGTTAAGTAGTTTGTCCAAAATCACACAGCTGGTACTTGAACACAGGTCAGTCTGATTATAAATTCTGTGAATTTTACTGCTTCTCTTGTCAGTACTTCTTACTTACTCTTAGTCTGTAGGATTTAATTAAACATTTGGCAATGTGGTATAGTGAAAATGGCTCTGGAATTCAGTTGAGTCTGAACTTATTCTCTTGTTAGTGGTGCAACCTTGGGCATATCTACTTCATTTAGGTGAATAAATGAATGAATAATATATCTTTCAAGAATGCAGTGAAGATCAGAAGTGAACATACCCAGTACATAGTAGAGAGTAGATTAAAGTATTTTTCCTTCTGTTCTTCCCTCTTTCATTTGGTTTGCTTGTGTTTTCCTAAGGAAACTACAAATTCCTTAAGGACAGGAGCCACATTTTGATTTTCTATATAGCCTTATAATATGGCCACATGTTTGATTTTTTATATATCCTTAGAATCATACACAGTGCTGGGAATATTATAGGAGGGCAATTGATACTTTTTGTATTGACTTAAAGGTAATCTTTTATATTGAATCTGACAACTACAAAATGTTTTTTTTTTTTTTTAATTTTTTACCTGGGGTGGGGGATGATGCTTGGGTGGGTGCACATGACCTGTGACTTGTGACCAGGGAATCCTGTACATGATGTTGTGGAGAATGTGTATTGGGTACATACGTTTGGGGGTCTACACCTGGGGACAAGTTTGTATGTGGTATTTGCCTGTGTGAAGAATGTGTTGTGTACATGTGCTGGGGTCTGGGAGTGGGAAGAAGCAAGTGTGACTGACGTTAAGGTGTATAGGTCAGTTAGCTGGAAGGCCTCTGGTTCCAATGGCATGTGCTAGAGCCAAATGCGGGAGTGGGGAGTCTCTGGGGTATGTGTCCCTGTGGGAGGGCATGTGAAGGTGGAACACACGGGGTGGACGCAGGGGTGCGGGGACGTCCCAGCTCAGTGTCCTCAGGGCCGCTTGCCCACTCTGCCCTGGCCACTGACCCCAGCTTAGAAACTGCGCTACATTGAGCTCCTGGCGCAGGAAGGCGCTGCTGAGCTGGTGGTGCAGCCCCAGAAGCAGATCCAGGAAGCAGATCCCTGGCCACCAGCGGTGTTGCAGCTGCTCCAGCGCACTCAGCCTCTCTTCCATGGTGAAGGCCGACACCAGGACTAATCAGGCAGTCCACAGCGTGCCTGTCAGTGATCTGTCTGTCTGTCTGTGGCTCGGTCTGTCTCCTCCCCATCATACTTCTGCCCTCCCCTACAAAGTATTTTAAAGAGATTTTCCTCCATGTTGGAAATAAATATTTAACTGTAAAAGTACCATCTTGATCTTTATCCTTTGTGGTATATAATGTCAGTATAAGCTTGTTTTAAAAAGCTTTAGCAAATATTTTCTAACATCTAACTTGGAAGATGAGTAATCCTTGCAGAAAGCATCTCCATTTCACTTATAATTTTCATGTCCTTACCCAAAATGAGAAATAGCTCTTGTTCTGAGAATAACTTTGGAAATCCTTGGCTGGACATTATTTTTTCCCCACTTTTTGTTGTTGTTGTTGGTGGTGGTGCATTATAGTTGTACATAATGATGAGATTTTTTTTGGGGGGGGGGGTTTACCGGGGATTGAACTCAAAGGCACTCGAACACTGAGCCATATACCCAGTCCTACTTTTTGTATTTTATTTAGAGACAGGGCCTCACTGAATTGCTTAGAGCTTCGCTTTTTGGCTGAGGCTGGCTTTGAACTCATCGATCCTCCTGATTTAGCCTCTGGAGCCGCTGGGATTACAAGTGTGCGCCTGGCCATAATGATGGGATTTGTTGTGATATATTTGTACATACATACAACGTGACAATATAGTTTAATATAGTTTAGCCAATGTCATTCCTCAGCACTTCCTACCTCTCTCCCTGTGGACATTATTCTTTTTTTTGGTACTGGGGATTGAACTCAGGGGCACTCAACCACTGGGCCACTTCCCCAGCCCTTTTTTGTATTTTATTAGAGGCAGGGTCTCGCTGAGTTGCTAAGTGCCTCGCCATTGCTGAGGCTGGCTTTGAACTCGCGATCCTCTTGCCTCAGCCTCCCAAGTGCTGGGACTACAGGCGTGCACCACTGCGCTCAGCCTCCCTGTGTACATTATTCTTTATGACCATTTTTAGGATACCTAAAACAGTGTAACTTAGTTCACTCAGTTAACTAGTCGAGTTAAAAAAAATAGCCAAACTATTTGATTGAATTGTCTGACTAAGTTGACAGAGTTTTTGTAGTCAAAGTATAACAGTGGTGGTCCACTCCACTTTTTTTAACATAGCCCTTGCTGCTTATTTTAATAGGGACATATTTTTCTTTTCCTCTTCTCCCTCTGCACCTCCCTAACGTGGGGGCAGGGAACAAGATTCCTTTGAGTTATCTATGCTCCACAGGAAGTTGAAATCACCAGAAGAAACTAGGAAGTGACTATCTCCCAAATTAACAAGTGAATTTCAACACACCATCAGGGCACACCTGGGACCCCCTGTCAGAGCACACCTGGAATACAGCCTTTGAAAACCTTCTTTAAAAAAGTCCTTTGTTGGGCTGGGATTGTGGCTCAGCGGTATTGCGCTCGCCTAGCACGTGCGCGCCCCGGGTTCAATCCTCAGCACCACGTACAAATGAAAACACATTGTGTACAACTAAACCAAATAAATAAAATATTTTAAAAAATACTTAAAAAAAAAAAGTCCTTTGTTTTCTGGATGGGCAGAAAAACAGCCTGGAGTCCCCTGGAGAGAAGCCTGGAGACCCCTGTGCTTCTCCTTTGCTGGCAAAGCATTAAAACATCTTTTTTTTCCTTTTTTCTCAAAACCATGTCTTCATTATTAAATTGGCATGAATTGGCATCGGGGACAAGGACCAAGCTTTCAATAACAAAAGGGCATAAATCTTGATATTTTATGGTTTGCATTTAAACCACTGAGACCCTTGAAGAGCGGTAAAGAGACATGGAAGATAGGGAAAAAAGTCCAATATATGTCTAAAATGAGTTCTTAAAGGAGGAACTAGACAGGATGAGGAAGAGACCTTTGGTTTTTATATTTATTTTGTTTATTTTTATGTGGTGCTGAGGATCAAACCCAGTGCCTCACACATGGGAGGCAAGCATTCTACTGCTGAGCCAAAACCCCAGTTCCCCCTACCAGGCCTTTTTTTAAAAAAGAGATAATGACAGAAACTTCCAAAATTGGTTAAGGAGTCTTTAGATTCAGTCTTTAGTTTTTTGATTCAGTCCTGCTTAGAATGAGTAAGAATAAACCCCATGTGATGTTGCAAACCTGTAATCCCAGCAACTCTGGGGGCTGAGGCAGGAGGATTGAAAGTTCCAGGCCAGCCTCAGCAATTTATATAGACCCTAAGCAACTTAATGAGCTCCTGCCTCAAAATAAAAGTTAAAAAGGACTGGGGATGTAACTCAGTGGTAAAGTCCACCTGGGTTCAATTCCTAGTAACCCTTCCCCCACCCCAAATCTGCTTCTAAACACACCATAGTGAAATTGTAGCACACAAAGACAAAAAAAGCTCCTCAGATTGAGTTGCTCAAGATCTAGTAAGTGGGAAAGCCAGTATTTGAAGCCAATATTTTTAATCACTACTACTGAATCATCTAGTTACAAACTCTTATTTACAGATGAGGTAATTAAGGAAAAGAAATGCCACAGGTTTGCTTTAGACTTTAATGGCAGTAGGTCTTGAAGTTATACTGGCCTTTTTACCTCACAGGTAGAAAATCCCCACTTTGAGTGGTAAGAAGAGCCATACTGTACCTTGGAAGCAATAATTCATGGGTTGTTGTTTCCAGAATGATCAGCAGGTACTATGGAACATAGATAATAAGAACATCCACTTCTGTAGTGCTTACCATGTGATAGACATTGTTCTAAGTTCTTTATATACATTAATCCATTTAAGTTTAAGCAAACCCAATGAGTCATTTGGTTTTAACCCAGTTTTTCAGATGAGGAAATGGAGGCTCTCAGAGAGGGGAAATGACTTGATAAAGCAAGTAAATGGAAGAACCAGGATTTACACCCTAGGTACTTTGGCTGCAGGGTCAACCTGTTCACTCTACTTCCTGTAGCTCAAACAAAATAATTCCTGCCAAGTGAGAAACTGTGTTTTACTTACTGCTCTGTCTTTAGCACCCAATATAATGCTTGGCACATACTAGATACAAAATAAATGCTTATTACATTAATGAAGAAATAAGTAAGTGAATAAACTTGGTTTTTGATGCATATCCAGTGTGGTTGTATGGACTGAAATGTTCCTTTACCAGCCAGCTATATAGGAAAAGTGAAAAGTTCTTGCAAATAGGACCAGTTTGTTTCTCTGTAATGCCAAGCACCTGAAAACGCAGAGATAGGCCTAATCATCACCTTTGCTTTGTAGCCTTGGTGATGTGCTGAAATGGATCTCCTCCCAATTATAGCTGAACCCTTGATACTGCCTGTTGATTTGTCACTGTTTGGGCCTGGAGGCAACAGGACCCTGAATACAGTCCCAATTATGGTTTACAAATGAGGATCTATAACATGAAGGCAACAAGAGGCAATTGGAAACTATCCATACCCTGAATGTTGTCTGGGGGGACTGCCTGATCATGTGATCATAGAACATTTAGAATCTTAGCAGAATGAAATAATCAACATGTTAAAAACATAAAAGCTTCTGAGAGGAACAGGAAACCATCTGTCTCTTAGTTCTGAGACCAACCTCAGGGCTAGTGTTAGGCCTCTTGTGTTACAGTTTCATTTTCCTCTTAATTCAAATCATATTCCTATTAAAACAGACCCTAAAATAAAGCCCAACTGCTTAAGTGGGTAATCATTCTCTTAAAAAAATGTAATCTCTCTGTCTTCACTCTGGGGCCCTTATGTGGCATTATACACATCAAATGTGTTAAGAGCATATGGAAAAGACAGCAAAGATCTCCTTCTCTGTCATAGTCCTCAGAATACATAGTTACGTCTATCATTTGGCCATTGGGATTCTCCAGTTTGGTAATGCAACTTGGTAGAACAACCATACTATTCTCTGTTTAAAATGATTATACTTACTCAGAACTCCTGATCTAAGAACTTTTACTTGAAATGATAGGTCTCTTCAGTGAAATAATTTACTGAAAGACTAATTTAATCATGTGATTGACTTTGTTGTTTCCTGCACTGAACAAACTAGTTGTCTTTTTAATTGTTTGCCCCAACCAGCTGTTTTGAGACTCTGTACTTATATCCCTAGGAAAACTTATCCACAGGTTGGTCAAACAGGTTTTGTAGTGCAAACAGTTGAATGATTACAAGGCACTACCCTGTGAAAACAATAAAACAATGGAATTCTCTTGTCCTCTCTCTCCTTTTTTTTTTTTTTTTTTTTTTTTTTGTGTGTGTGTGTGTGTGTGTGTGTTTGTACTGGGGATTGAACCCAGAGGCACTTAACCACTGAGCCACATTCCCAGTCTTTTTTTTTTTTTTTTTAAGTTTTGAGACAGGATCTCCCTACATTGCTGAGGCTGGCCTTGGACTTGCAGTCCTCTTGCCTAAGCCTCCCACTGTTGTCCTCTCTTGATTCAGAAATAGAAAGATTTGTCTATTCAATCCTAACAAAATGGTAATAAATAAGTGTGTCATCAACATGTGCTGTTTCCCTCATTATAATGTGATTATTTGTCAAGGGTGTAGTTATCTAGTAAACCGATAATGTAGAAGGCAAATTGGTAATACTACACTCTTCTTTTTCTAAACTAGAAGATTTCAACTAGGCTTATGCATGATTAGTAAATGCTCCTTCTGCTCCAAATAAACCTTCTAATTTACATCTATCATAACACATTTCCTAAAACAAAAGCTGGTGATCTTTTGATTTCAGATACTTTTCTCATTCATAATTGTCATTAACTTAATAGAGCTGGATCTATTCTCTTTTCTCTGGATTTCTCTTACCAGAATATGAATATTCTGCTTTCTTAAGCATATCACTAAAAGGTGGATAAATCAAAGAGATAGAAGAATTATCTTTGATTGAAGGAGGTGGAAGTGCTATAAATACATGTCTAGACACCCCTTTTTAAACTTCCATCTCTGCATCATTAATAAATTCATTAATGAGGGCCCTGTTCACATATCTATTATCAACTCTAATCATTTGTGTGTTTGAATCAAGCTCTTCTGCCTTCATTATTGTCATTAATGCCTGTCAGTATATGATAATGTGGGAGAATCTCACAAATTTATATGCATTCTCAGAGTGAGGACCCAAAGGCAGTCAGTATTCTTGCATGACAGCAGCTGTAACAAATGGCTATCCTTCCCAGGAGAAGTGTAAACAGGTCGCTAATTAATGCATTTACCATTAGCCTCTGTTTAGTCTTCAGTCATAGCACATTCATTTATTATGTTGGGACACCAAGTACAATGTTGTTATGGAAATGAGGTATTTGTACAGTCTCCTTAGATTCACATGACAGATTGAGTTATCTACCTATTTTTCTCTCAGCACTTTTCCAGATATCAGACAGTATATGAATGACCTTGGAGAAGGTCCTATTTTATTACCAGCATTCTGGTGTAAATTGTGTAATGGGTTGGCATTTTCCTTCAACACAAGCAATGAAAATTAGCCCTCAGTGGGGGATAAAGCTGAGGGGAAGGGGATAAAGGAGGAAAGGGAAAAATAAATTCTAACTTTTAGGTAATATAGTTGATATAATGTAAAATTATAAGTGGTGTGGTACAAAGACAAAAATAAACATTAGAAGTGGAGTGGTACAAAATGAAATTCAGTGCTGCCAAAAGACTGAAAAATATACTTTGCTGGTCAATCGTCTTTTCTCATATCCACAAATGGTCAACAGCTCTTGAAGAAAGACAAATTTTTCTTTTTTCCAATTTTAAATTCCCTAAATCTTTAGGTAAAAGCTTCAAATAAAGAATGGAGGGTGTGGCTCAGTGGTTAAGCACCCCTGGGTTCAATAATGGAGGAATCAAAGGAGCCTAATGGTGCTATTTGTGGATCATCAATAGCCATTCATTTACATAATGAACACTTATTCAGCAACATTTTGGGCCAGACACTGTGCTATATATTTAGGATACAGAAATGGAAATGATGTGATATTCTCTTCAAGATGCTTAGGAGAAAGAGAAAGACAAACTGAGAATATAGAGTGGTCATCACAAGTAACATAGGTACTATGATAATTGTATGCCCAGGATGCTATGGAAGTACAGAGGAAGAATTCTTCCTAGGAACTTAAGGAAGATTTCATAAGAGTGTACTTTTTTTAAAATTTATTTTTTATTCTAAGTTGTTAGAAATGACAGCAGAATGTGTTACATTTCATATTATACTTGTAGAGCACATTTTTACATATCTCTGGTTGTATACAAAGTATATTCACACCATTTGTGACTTCATACATGCACGTAGGGTAATGATATCCATCTTATTCTACCATCTTTTTTGGCAATTAGAGAAATGCAAATCAAAACCACTCTAAGATTTCATCTCACACCTGTCAGAATGTCAGTTATTAAGAACACAAACAACAATAAATGTTGGCGAGGATGTGGAGAAAAAGGCACACTCATACATTGCAGGAGCCCTGTTTGGGGAGATAGCTAAGATTGCGGTTGACTATGGGCCATAGACATTTTTGGGCATTGTCGCCTTCCGTAGTCTCACGGGACTTGGCCCAGGATCTCGAGAGATTTGAGCAGTGACTCAGCAGATCGACATTTTTGGGCATTGTCGCCTTCCATAGTCTCACGGGACTTGGCCCAGGATCTCGAGAGATTTGAGCAGTGACTCAGCAGATCGAGCAAGCACCATTCCTGCTCGGGCGCATGGGATGAGACCAGAGAGAGAAAGGACAGGGTTATTGCTATTGTATAGATACATTGTAGTTTCTTGTAAGAGTAGGTGCCTTGGTTTCTTGTGAGAGTGTGTATGTAGTGTTAGAAATTACAAGAGACAGAGACAGAAAGATTAAAGAATTTTTTCGTCTCCATCCTGTCTCCAGACTCCTTCCCACGGCGCTGCCGTTCCAGGCTGCAATCCCTTTCCGGCGGATAACAGTTGGTGGCCTGTACGGGGAATTCAGCACGGCAGGTAAGAACTGAGAAACCTCGCAGGAGTCTCTAGTCAGAGCGCTTAAAATGGGTTCGAAAATAACTAAGACCCAAGTGTACGAGGCTCTTGATGAATTCTTTGATATGGATGAGTCTGTCGTTAGTGAGGAGGATTTAGAAAACAGTGAAGGCAATCATAAAAGCGTAGATTCCGCTGAGTCAACTAAGACCAGTAAGGAGAGTATTAGAAGTGTCCCCAAAATTACAAAGATCCGAGCTGCTAAAGCTATTCAAGATTTATTAGAGATATTTCAAGGATACATGGTCTCAATTGAACCTGGGACTCAGGATGTTACTGAGTCAGTTAGGACCAATGAGAGTAGTAGTAGTGAGGAGGAATTAACTAAAGGTGATTTTGAGAAAATGAATAAAAGGAAATTAAGGAAGACCAAGATAAGGGATCATCAAGTGGAGGAACTTGTGTCCTCTACTCCCCCATGGGTGAAATCGATTACAGAAAATATGAAGGGTATCACTAGACGTTTGCATACCCTAGAAATAGAAATAAAAAGTCTTTCTGAGCGCTTATGCGCTCTCGAGGGTAACTCACAGATACATTGGGAACTGCCAGTATTTGAATATGAAAATGGACAGAGGGGCCACCAGCCAGTAGATTTCAAAACAATAAAAAATCTCAAAGAGGCAGTAATGACTTATGGACCCCAAGCTCCTTTCACGTTGAGTATACTGGAGTCCCTTAACACCTTTAGCTTAACCCCCGCAGACTGGAAACGTCTATGTAAAGCAACATTAAGTGGGGGACAATACTTGGTTTGGCGATCGCAATTTCAGGAACTTTGTATAGAAACAGCTAAAAGAAATGCAGATGCAGGGTTTGGAGACCATAATATAGAAATGCTCACAGGAGAAGGGCAATTCGCAGACGTACAGGATCAAAAACATTATACCCCAGGAGTATATGCTCAGATAAATGCAGCTGCCTTAAAGGCATGGAAAACTGTACAAGGACCTGGGGATCTACAAGGTAGCTTGTCCAAAGTAATTCAAGGACCTAATGAACCATATGCTGAATTTACTGATAGACTTTTGAGAACTGCAGGTAGAGTTTTTGGAGACATTGATCAAGTTATGCCATTAGTTATTCAATTAGCGTACGAAAATGCTAATAAATATTGCCAGGAAGTCATCAGGCCATGGAAAAATAAAAAAGGATCTTTCCATATATATACAACTATGTAAAGATGTAAATGATGCCTTTGTCACAGGGAATGTGATTGCAGCAGCTGTGAGAGATGCTGCCCCTCAAAATTTTACAAGGGCTCAACATAGACATTATAATCAATCAGGATGTTCTAGGCAAAATTATCATAATCAATCAGGCTATTCTAGGCAAAATCCCAAAGAGAAATAAGACCAAATTCATACCGTACTCCAGGTTGCTGCCCCAGGTGTAAGAAAGGAAATCATTGGGCCAATAAATGCTATTCAAAATTTGACATCCATGGAAATCCTTTGTTCAGGAATTCAAAAAAACAGGGCACGGGGCCCAATGCCCCGGGGCCCACAAATGTACGAGGCATTGGAGGAGGAGTATCCTCAAGCATCCACTCAGATGCTTCCCCGACACAATCCCTATTACCCATCCACTCCCTCGCCAGAGGAACAGGAGGAAATGCAGGATTAGACCTCTGTTCCACCACCCGAATAGTGTTAACACCTGAAATGGGGGTTCAACTGATTCCCACAGGAGTCAGGGGACCTCTTCCCTCAGGGACTGTAGGACTTATTATCGGGCAAAGTCCTGAAAGCTTATTAGGTTTGCAAGTGACCCCAGGCGTAATAAACTCAGACTATAAAGGGGAAATAAAAATAATGCTTAGCTCACCCCAAAGTATAAGTTCTATTAATCAGGGAGATAGAATTGCTCAGCTGCTCCTCCTTCCAAATTTACATAATTCATTTAAAATGAATATGCCTCTAAATAGGAACAATAGAGGATTTTGTTCCACTGATTCGAAACCCATGGTTTGCTGGGTTCGGGACTGTACAAGGAGGCCTATGTGTAAAATAAGAATCCAAGGAATAGAAATGGAGGGTCTTATAGATACTGGAGCTGATTCTTCCATCATTAATTTACGTCAATGGCCCAAACACTGGCCTCTACAAAAAGCTTCAACCAGTTTAAGAGGCTTGGGATATAATAACCTCCCAGAAAAAAGTGCGGTAATTTTAAAATGGGAGGATGATGAAGGACATAAAGGCACATTTCAGCCTTATGTTTTACCTAATCTACTGGTTACTTTATGGGGAAGAGATATTTTACAACAAATGGGAGTACACCTTGCAACCAAACCTACAGGTGTTAAATGTAAAAACATACAGGGTAATCTTAACCCTAAAAGAAATCATTATCATATAGGAAAAAGACATTTTTCTTTGGGGCCACTGAGAAAATAATTTTGAAAATACCATGGCTTTCTGATAAGCCAGTGTGGGTCCCTCAGTGGCCCCTATCTAAAGAGAAATTACAAGCGGCCCACCTACTAGTTAAGGAACAATTAAAAGCAGGACATATAGAACATTCCACCTCTCCCTGGAATTCCCCCATATTTGTGATCAAGAAAAAATCAGGAAAATGGCGATTATTACATGATCTTAGACAAATTAATAAAACCATGCAAGTCATGGGCCCTACTCAACCTGGACTTCCGAATCCTATAGCTATTCCAAAAAATTTCCATGTTATTAGTCTTGATATAAAGGATTGCTTCTTTTCTATTCCCCTACATCCTCTGGATGCCCCCAGGTTTGCTTTTTCAGTTCCTTCTATTAACAATAATGGCCCTGATCAGAGATATCAATGGAAGGTTTTGCCGCAGGGAATGGCTAATAGCCCCACCATATGCCAAATATATGTGGACAAGGCTATCCAACCCATTAAAAATAAATATCCAAACCTCATGTGTCTACATTACATGGATGATATTTTACTGGCCCACCCTAATCAAAAAATCTTATTTAATATATTCAGTGACATGGTAGAAAATTTTAAAAAATATGGATTATATATAGCAGAAGAAAAAGTTCAAACCAGATCTCCCATATTATATTTAGGATTTAAAATCATGGATATTTTGTTAGACCCCCCAAAATTTTAATAAATAAAGAACATTTAACCACCCTCAATGATTTCCAAAAACTACTGGGAGACATTAATTGGCTTCGCCCTACACTAAACCTCACTACTGGCCAATTAAAACCTTTATTTGATATCCTTCGAGGGGACCCTGATCCATCCTCACCGCGAACATTGACTCCTGATGCTAGGAAAGCTTTAAAGGTAGTAGAAAAAGCCATAGAAGGAGCTCATTGTGACAGATTTGATTTAACTCAACCGCTGATATTGATTATTATTTCTTCACAATATACACCGACAGGAGTATTTTGGCAACAAGGGCCTTTATTATGGATACATTTACCTGTCTCTCCTAAAAGCATAATTGAGTCATATACCTCCATGGTGGCTAAACTTATTCTTCAAGGACTTAAAACTTCTACTAAAATATTTGGCATTCACCCTGCTACTATTATTACTCCCTATTCATCGTCACAGATTGAATATTTATGCTTCAATGATAATGACTGGGCTATAGCTAGATGCTCTACCTCTGCAAATTTTGATAATCACCTTCCTAAGTCTCCTATATTATCTTTTTGTATTAATCATCCTATTATATTTCCACAGGTAATAAAAAATCAACCTATTCCTAAGGCATTTAATGTATTTACAGATGGGTCCTCAAATGGTACTGCTGCAGTAGTCACTACAAAAGAAAATATGACTTACATAACTGCACACAAATCAGCTCAACTAGTGGAATTGGAAGCTGTGGTAAGAGCTCTGGAAAATTTTAGAGACCAGCCCATAAACATTTTTTCAGATAGCCACTATATTGTACAAGCCGTCCCAAAATTAGAGTTAGCAGGACCAATAGCACCTCATACTCCAGCCTTTAAATTGTTTTATCAGATACAAAAACTTTTGTGGGCAAGAAAAGAACCTCTATTCGTAGGCCATATTAGAGCACATACTAATTTGCCTGGCCCCTTCCATGAAGGTAATCAAAAGGCAGATGAACTTACAAAAACAATATTTATACTTTCAGCACTACAACAAGCTACTTTATTTCATTCCCAGTTTCACGTCAACAGCACCACCTTGCAACGTAGGTTTAAAATCACAAAGGAGCAAGCCAGAACAATTGTAAAAGATTGTAAATCTTGTATGACACATTTGCCCAATCCTCATTTTGGTGTTAACCCTAGAGGATTAATGTCCAATCATTTGTGGCAGATGGATGTTACTCATGAGCCAAGCTTTGGAAAATTACGATTTATTCATGTAACCATAGATACATGCTCAGGCATGATTTTTGCTTCCTTACATTCTGGAGAAAAAGTTAAAGATGTCACATCTCATTGTTTACAAGCTTTTGCTGCATTGGGCATCCCCAAAATGCTTAAAACAGATAATGGTCCCGCTTATACGTCCTCATCTTTCAAACAGTTTTGCGCAAAATTCAACATATCCCATCAAACAGGCATCCCATACAATCCTCAGGGTCAGGGCATTATTGAAAGAGCAAACCGCACACTAAAAGTTATGTTGTTAAAACAGAAAGAAGGAAACTGGAAAAATCCTAAGGACAGATTGGCAGTTGCCCTGTTTACTTTAAATTTTTTAACTTTAGACTCTGATGGTTATTCTGCTGGAGACAGACATTGGAACCCACATCAACAACATAAACCTTTGGTTTACTGGAAGGATGTTCTTTCAGGTACATGGAAGGGTCCAGATCCAGTATTAATTTGGGGGAGAGGATCTGTTTGTGTCTTTCCAAAGCATGAATCCTCTCCAATATGGATACCATCTAGATTAATAAAGCAGGTACCACATCAAAAGGATCAAGATGAAGTTGTTGAGGAATCAAGATTAATAAAAAAGGTACAAAATCAAGAGGACCATGATGAAGATATGGAATGATTCCCTTAAAAGAGTCCTTCAAAATATGTCACAACTTAAGTGTCATTCCTCCCGGCTGGGACGAAGAGATCTCTCTTTAGTGTGCACACAATTATATATATATATTTTTTACTTTTTATATATGTGTTTATGTCTGTGTATTTGTCTAAATTTCATGTTAATGTGACGTCACAAATATATGTTTGTATGTGCGTCTGTCCAGTGTGACATCAAAAATAACAAAGCGCTTGTGAAATATATATATATATATATGGATCCAAATAACTCTAATTCATTTAAGTTTAAGAGTATTCAAATTGGGTAAATAATTTAATAAGTGAAGGTACCTTCAATTTTGTTTTATAGGTGTCCCAGGGACTTCTCTTTAGCAAAAAATATGACTAGTGCTGTATAACCTGATATTTTGGTGTTTTGACATGAGGTTGCTTATTTGTTATTAACTTCATTTGTTTAATAAATGATTAATTTCAATTATTTCAACAGGTAAAGGACTGCTGTGTATGCAGAAACTCGAGAGTTCCAGCTAACAAATTATTTCTCCAAAGTGCTTTTAGTTTTTCTTTAATCTATCTTTAATGCAGTAATTACCCTCAGTCTTTCTTTGTTTTGTTCTAAATATGATATTTTGCCAGCTTATGTTTGTGGGAGCTCAGGCTGCAATGTATGTGAGCAGAAATCAACTTATTTTTCCAATCTAATAATTCTATTTTTTAGTTTGACAACTCGCCTCTTGACTCAGTGCTGGAATAGCACTGCCTTTCCTTTAATAATTGATGCTTGAGTCTCTAGGTAGCGGGCCCTGAAGATTTGCCGGTGGCATTGTCTAGACATAAAAAAGACGGCTGCTTCTACAGCTGCAGGGATCGCGGTCGCTGCAAGCATCCCTGCTGCTCAAATGTCAAACACCTTCACCAGCAGTGTGGCCTCTGCTCTGCATGCATGGGGCCTCCTAGATCTACGTGTTATAACAAGTGGACATTTTGATCTTTCATTGTTTGGGACTTCATGGGACAGTACTTTGCGGGTATTTGTTTAGAGAACTCACTGTGTTACTTGATAGAACTTAGGGCAGCTGATTTGTTTAAAGAATTTGATATGCTATGCAATTTGGCTTGTCACCAAAAGGCTTGTCGCCTTAAAGCTGCAGCATCTCCTCCCAATTGGACGGCTGTTAGTCATCTTACACAGTCGATCCTAAAGGGCTCCATTGGATGGCTGGTTAGCCAATGACGGGTAAGATCCCCAGAGGGGGACAACCTAAGACAGGCACAGTCACACGGGACAGTCTCATGTGGCCGACATATCAACCTAAGACAGGAGTCAAGGGCACAGCCTTGATTATCCAATGACGGGTAAGAATGTTGGTTGCACATAGACGTCCTAGAGCATCCCCTCTTTTAAAACAAAAGGGGGAAAATGCAGGAGCCCTGTTTGGGGAGATAGCTAAGATTGCGGTTTGACTATGGGCCATAGACATTTTTGGGCATTGTCGCCTTCCGTAGTCTCATGGGACTTGGCCCAGGATCTCGAGAGATTTGAGCAGTGACTCAGCAGATCGACATTTTTGGGCATTGTCGCCTTCCATAGTCTCATGGGACTTGGCCCAGGATCTCGAGAGATTTGAGCAGTGACTCAGCAGATCGAGCAAGCACCATTCCTGCTCGGGCGCATGGGATGAGACCAGAGAGAGAAAGGACAGGGTTATTGCTATTGTATAGATACATTGTAGTTTCTTGTAAGAGTACGTGGCTTGGTTTCTTGTGAGAGTGTGTATGTAGTGTTAGAAATTACAAGAGACAGAGACAGAAAGATTAAAGAATTTTTTCGTCTCCATCCTGTCTCCGGACTCCTTCCCGCGGCGCTGCCGTTCCAGGCTGCAATCCCTTTCCGGCGGATAACAATACATTGTTGGTGGGACTGCAAAATGGTGCAGCCAATATGGAAAGCAGTATGGAGATTCCTTGGAAAACTTGGTATGGAACCACCTTATGACCCAGCTATCCCACTCCTCGATCTATACCCAAAGGACTTAAAAACAGCATAGTACAGGGACACAGCCACATCAATTTTTATAGCAGCACAATTCACAATAGCTAAACTGTGGAACCAACCTAGATGGCCTTCAGTATGAATGGATAAAGAAAATGTGGTATATAGAATCCATTTTGACATAATTATAAGAGCATGGAATATATCTTGTTCTGATTCAGTTCACAGTACCTTTCCTTCCCCTTCCCTTTCTCGCCCCCCTGCTCCCTTCCCTCTATTGATCTTTCTGCCATTTGCCCATAGTTATTTTTTAAATTAATTTCTTGTGGATGTACACAGTGATGAAACGATGGGGGTGAGTGTCTCAGGTTGAGAGAATCGATTGTATGAATTAAAAGGGCATTAGGTAGGGGCTGGGGATATAGCTTAGTCAGTAGAGTGCTTCCCTCACATGCAAAAGGTCCTGGGGATTGAACCCAGGACCACCAAAAAAGAAAGAAAAAGGGCATTAAGCAATGTACTATGCTTATAGGATGGTAAGAAATTCAAGGTGCCCAGACCGTTGTCTGCATAAGGGATAGGCTATTGGAAGCAGTGATGGGAGATGAAGTTGAATAAGAAGTATATGAGGGCCAGACAGAGTACAGGTTTTTTATTTTTGTTGTTGTTGTAGTTTTTTTTTTGAAGTGGGGATTTAACCCAGCTTTTTTTTTTTTTTTAATTTTGATACAGGGCCTCATTAAGGTTTTTCTTTTGTTATTTTTTAAAAACAGGGTCTCCTCAAGTTGTTGGCCCTGTCCTTGAACTTGAGATCATCCTTTCTCAGTGTCCTGAATTGCTGTGATTACAGGTGTGCACCACTATGCCTGGCTCAGAGTTTTATATGTCATAGTAAGAGGATTTGGACTTTAGTTCTTTCTGCTTCCTTGTTGCCATGTCCTGAGCTACTTTCCTCCTTATGCCATGATGTTCTACCTCACCTTGGGCCCAGAGCTATGGAGTTGGCAGTCTAAGGACTGAGATCTATGGAACCACTGTATATCTATTTGAAAATTTTCATTTAGGTACCTAATGGACAGTATTGAGTTCATGCTTATCAGCTGGTATTCTTGAGATCTGCAAGGTCATTTCAAGAATGAAAAATCTTAGTGGGTAGGGGAGCAAAATGAACTTTTTTCCTTTCCTAGGCTTCAGGCTGGCATCAGAGAGTATGAGGAAGGGCTCTCTTTCAAGGTTAAGCATAAATTGGACTCCTGATAAGGCTCACCTGGAGTTTAGCCTTTGTGACCCCTCTTTAAAAGCCCACTGTTGGGCTGGGGTTGTGGTTCAGTGGTAGAGGGCTTGCCTAACACGTGTAAGGCACTGGGTTTGAGCACCACATTTAAAAAATAAGTAAAATAAAGTTATTTCCATCTACAACTAAAAATATCTTTTTTAAAAAAAGCCCACTATTAGAATCCTAGCAGTTAGAATCGCAGCCTCTGGGACAGGAGTCCATTATGTATTCTCCTTTGCTAGCAAAGCAATACACTTTCTTTTCTTTTCTTTCTTTTTTTTTTTAAGAGGGTTTGGACTTTATCACAGAAGAAAAAGCTAATGGAAGCATGACAAAACCAAGTTGGTTTTTTAGATACTACCTTGGTGGGAGAAATTGGAGATAGGAAGAGTAAATGGTCAGGAGCTTGATGATGTAGTCTAATCGAGTAACAAAGACACTAGAATTACTTTTTAACCCAATTCATAGGCTGTGATGACCAAGTAAACATGAGGAAAGTGAGAGTTAAGGGTCAGAATATCCTATGGTTTCAAGTATTCAGATATACTTGAAAACTATGTTGCTATGATATATGGTTCAAGTGCAAATGGAGAAGTTATGGTATGGGGATTACATAATTTGTTAAAGTCAAGTCCAGTTTAATAACTCTCAGCCAGGCGTGGTGGTGCACACGTGTAATCCCAGTGGCTCTGGAGGCTGAGGCAGGTGGATCCCAAGTTCATAGCAGGTCTCAGCAACTTAGCAACACCCCATCTCTAAATAAAATACAAAAAAGGGCTGTGGATGTGGCCCAGTAGTTAAGCGCTCCTGAGTTCAATCACTGGTACAAAAAAAAAAAAAAAAAAAAAAAAAAAAAAGAAAAGCATTAATAAGTCTCAGTAGTTCAGGCTTTTTATCATCCTGCTGTTTTCTAAAAGAGCTCTCTATCCTGGAGTGGTGACAGAATTTCTTCTTAAGGTTGTAGACCTAAACCTCAATTTTGAGGTGAAAATTGGGAAATATGTTATTTGCTCATTCTTATTATTCTTTTCATTCATGAATAGAGCACTTATTCATGTATTTGCTATTCAGAAGGATCCCAAGTTAAAAGCCAGCCTCAGCAACTTAGTGAGACTCTGTCCCTAAATAAAATATGAAAAAAGGGGGATGTGGTAGTGATAGATCCAGTTAATGAAGTACAGAGGACCCTGGACTCAGATTCATGTGACATAAGTCTAATTCTAGTTCTTTCATTAAATAACTGCTTGAGTTTAGGCAGGTTGTTTAACCAATTTGGGCCTCAGTATTCTCATCTTTAATATTTTTGCTTATTTCCATGTCTATGATTCACTCTGTGGCCTAGACTAATATTCATTTACCAAGCCATCTTTCTGAGAAACCAGTGCTATTATTTTGCTGAAATGACCCAATTGTCCAATTATTTGGGTGTTGGCAGTTCAGACCTTAGGGATTTCATCACTTTGCTATAGTAATGCCCTCTTTATTTTAATTGCTATTTCCAGATTCAACTTTCTTTCTTCTTGGTATTGACTAAATATCAAATACCAAAAGGTCATTAAGAAGAAATCTATGGGTTGGCCTCCATCCCTGGGCTCAAAAAATCCCTGAAATAGTTATCATATATCTAATGGCTCCTCATAGGCAAAGACCTGGTGCCAGTTTTCCAGTTCTATACAACTTTATTCCTGTTGCATTGAAATAGACTAAATTTGGAACCCCACTACTACCCTTTAAAAAAGAGGAACTCCCTCCTGCAGATGATCAAAATGCATAAAGTTCACTATTCACTTTCTCAACTTTTGGCTATTTCTTATGCAGGTAGGTGGCAGAATCCAGTCAGCAAGGATCCGGGCAGGGTCCCTAGGCTGGGATGCTGGTAGCAGTCTCAGGGACAAATGCTGCCAAATTCTAATTACCAAGGTACTTTTGAGAAAATTGCTTCATTCTTTGAGTTTTGGCTGATCTATAGTAGAAAAGATACAGTGATACATGTTTTCTCTGTATTACCCTGACAAGAAATATTTTCCACATGAAAGAAATGATATGCAAGGACCTAGGTTTGATCCCCAGCACCACACACAAAAAATCATATGGATGAGGAAACTTGGGAGGGAAGAATCTAAAATGGGAACAGTAAATGGGTTCAGTTCATATGCCACCTCTGATTGATTGGTATAAGATATCCAAGGCATAACGTTAAAGAACATGAGTTTGTATATAAGCTCAGTTGGAAAGAGTAGTAGCTATGGGTATAGGGTTGTAAGTCATTGAGCATAGCTCTGTGCCAACAATAGGACAGATAGTTTTTGGAGGTGATTGATCATGGGATGAGGGTAATTTGGCCTAATGCACATCTAAGTCTTCTTTTAATACAATTTCTGTCACTGACATCAAGTCACTTCAATCCTCTTGAGACTTTCAGCCTTAGAATCCTCTTTGTTTAAAGGGAAGGAAATTCATCCAATGGGAATAAGAATAAAATTGTGCCCAGCTTGGTGTCACATATCTGTAGTCCCAGCAACTCAGTAGGTCAGGGCAGGAGGATCTCAAGTTTGAGGCCAGCCATAGCAACTAAGTGAAACCCTGTCCTAAAATTAAGTAACATAAAAAATAAAAAGGCCTGGAGATGTAGCTTAATGGTAGAGTGCCAGAGGGTTCAATCCATTGCTACAAAAACAAAACAAAACAAAACAAAACAAAACAAAACAAAACAAAACAAAAAACAAAAAAAACACAATAATGCAGGATCATAGCATCCCATGGTATCATGGGAGGACTATAGTCTGAGATGGTTGGACATCTTTTTCTTTTTGCCTATAATTTTTCCCTATGGTCCATGATGCTTATCTATGACATCTTATAGTTTAATGTTTAGCTAGTTGCTAGGCCTAGCTATTTCCATGGAGACAAAGGTAGTCTGTGAATGTGCTAGTTGCTAAAAGTTAATAACTGCAACAGTTTATCCAACCTTTCATTTTATTTTATTTTCCATACCCCACAGTTCCGAAGTCCTGAAAAAAATGCCTAATGTACTGCATGACTTGTATGGAATGTACTTTGTAGAATATCTTCCTTCTTGAATTTAGTTTATTTTGTCACGGGAAGAATGTAATTTGCATCTAGGAGTCATAGCTTCTTACCTGGAAATAGCTTCTTGGTAAAATGAAAAATTCAGATAAAGAATTTCTAACTTCCACTGCCCAGCCCATCTAAGCTCCTTTCACATATTCTGTAGAACAAATGCAAATGAGAAATGTGCTGACAAAGAATTGCCCCAGTATGTAAGATGCTCCAGAGCCAGAAAAGTCTCTCTTCATTCTGGTACAGTAAAGGACCAAAGTCACCATCCCTCATGGATTCTCCATCTAGCTGAGCTTATTTTGGCAAGGAGAAAGTGGCCTACTTATGAAGGTGGTGGACAGAACTGAGGTAAGAGAGAGAATGTAGGACAGTTTCTCTCCATAAGAAATCTCTCTGAAAGTGGAAAACTGACAGCAGGTGATGCCATCAAAACAGGCTTTGGCTTTCAAAGCTCGCCCTTCATCTCCTGGCCCAATATCCTCTCTTTTTCCTTTTCTCATGCTTCCCTTGATATTTTCACTAGAATGGAACAAGTTTTGACTTTGTAGGGTCCCAATTAGCCTTGCCTCTAGCTTGAATATAAGCAGGCTGAGTTTGGGAGAGTGAAGTTTAAGGATCTCAGAGCTTTGGCAAAAAAAAAAAAAAATTAAGAGAGTCAAAGCTCTAATATTAAATCTAGTAATTTTAAATTATTATTAATTCAGAGGGATGACCTGAAAGTTACCTTTGTTCAGCAAGGTCTTTGAAAAGAACTTTATTTTGGAAACTGTTAAACATACTCAAAAATAGAGAGCATAGTGTAATAAACCTCCACATAACCATCACTCCACTTCAACTTTTGTCACTGTTTTGCCAATATTAGCAAAGCATTTCTTTCTTGAAAGTTTAATCTTGATTTTAAATAGGACTGTTGACTGACCTTGTCTTTTTATTTTTTTTTGTACCAGTTATTAAACCCAGGGGCACTTAAAAACTGAACCACATCCCCAGCCCCTTTTTATTTTGAGACAGTCTGGCCAAGTTGCTTAGGACCTCACTAAGATGATGAGTCTGGTCTTGAACTTGCGCTCCTCCTGCCTTAGCCTTCCTAGTCACTGGGATTATAGGCATGTGCCAAGGGGTGCTGGACACCCTTAAATCTTTAAACTACTTTAGATTAAATGTTCCCCTTCAGTTTATAAGTGATCTATCAACTGCCCGAACCCAGGGCCTTACACAATGCTAGGCAAGTGCTCTACCACTGAGCCACAACCCCAACCCAAACTGCAAATAATTCCTAATTGTTCATTAAATAAGTCTCTCTGGGCCATTCTGGGACAACACTTCTCTGAAGCATTTTGATTCCAGTTTGAGTCATTGTCATTTGAAAGTAATAAAATTGTCCTTCTCCTAAAGTATCCTATGATTTGGATTTTTCTTTGCTTCACACTGATCTCATCTTTACCATCTTACTTTGATAATATCAATTAGCAAAGAGAGTTGATAAGTTTAAGGAAGAAGGGGTTTGGAGCCCTGAATATTGTGTAATATCTAAGTCCTCCCCCAACTCCCCCAGGAGGCATGATTACTTAAGGGCAGTATTTCTGGCTGGATGGAGCACAGGAAAACATTGGCTTGTTTTATCCAGGCAGAATCAAAGAGGAGTGTGAATGGGTCCTAAATGCTGATTATTCATTAGCCTTCAGGAAAGGACTGAGTCATACTGTCCAAAGGATATTAAATCAATCTAAATTGTTGGAGTGGATGATTCACTTCCAAGCTGCTTGGATTAAGAACATTATTTTTTCTCTACTATCCACAAAACTTATTATGCTTTGTGTAAAGCAGGACTAATGTGCTTGAAAGCACTTGAAAGTGCTTGAAGCTTTCCAAGCTCCTAAAAATTTATACACACCTGCTATAAGTGCTTGGTCTATATGAGACCTATCCCTGGTGCTTCAAGGCCTTTAACTTCTAGCCTGTAGAAGAGAAAATGTGATCTCTCATCTTCTCCTTCATTAGCATACTGGGATATGCAAACTAAGAAAACTAAGCATTTTATCAAGTCATTGAGCTTTTCCAGAATTTTTCACTCACTTTCACTATCATAGGCTGTATGATATCACATTTCTAATATCTTTCTTATGCCTGTGTGATGGGTGAGAGAACTGTGGTTTCATAGGTCTCTCTTGGTGGAAGAACTTTGAGTTAATCATTATACTTGACTGTGAACCCCATCTACCAATCTCAGGGGAAGGCCTGCTTCCTGCAGTCCCTGGATATGATATGTAACTGCAGTCCTGCAGTCTGCATTGGTGTGGTTGCAAATCAACTAAGCTCGATGCTTTCAAAACCCTTTTCTCTCATCTAGGTGAAAAGGAGTCCCAAAATATCTGTGTAAATTGGGTCTGGAAGTGTCATCTAAGACCTTTGTTTTATGGAGATAAATTATTTTCTCATTGATCCTTATCCTTTCATCTTTTCCCTTGTTTGATACTGGCTGCATTTGGAAGTAGGACAAGACAATCAATAAGAGACATGTAATTCCCTTCTGTTTGAATGTGCAAGTCTTAAGAGCAGCACTCAACTCTATTGCTTACAAGGTTTATTGAAACATTTTGACTAGTAATAAATGTTGGTTTTGTAGCCATGTTTGACAGAATCTATCTGTATAGATTTCTTTGAGGGCTCTGTCATTTCAAAGTGGCAATTTTTCCCTGCCTTAGAAAGGTATTATTTGGTATCTAGACCTGGCCACTTCTTATTTCAGGGACTAGAAAGGGAGAGGGAATAAAAACTGGAGATGTGATAGTCCTATACTATGATCGTTCAGGTCAGAAATTCTCTAGTTCCTTTTCTCCATTTTTTGATAACTTCCAAAGGGTGGCTGGGGCTCATGGTAGGAGGATCAGGCATGCCTCATCCTTGCACTTTTTGTTTGCTCATTTTTTGGGGGTGCAGTACTGGGGATTGGTCCCAGGGGTGCTTTGCCACTGAGCTTTATCCCTAGTCCTTTTTATTTTACATTTTGAGACAGGGTCTGATTAAGTTGCTGAGGCTGGCCTCAAACTTGCAATCTTCCTGCCTCAGCCTTCTGAGCCACTGGGATTATTTGCTCATTTTAAGTGCTGTCTGTTCCTCACTGGTGCTTTCTTCTTCTCCCCTACTGCTGTGCAGGATGAATCAACCTTTCCCTGTTTATTCCATGGTGTGGCATAGCTTCTCTGAAGTAGGAGAGACCCTTACTTGGGAGTTGTAGTTAATTTATTCCCTGGAAGGAACTCAGTGAATCCATGTACATTTGCTGGTGTATGACCCACTGATGGTAGTAGGGAGACTCCCCTAAAATAGGGCTGCTTCTCTTAATTTTAGGACATGTCTGTCTTATTCATTACATATTGTGCTTCAGTGTAAGCAAATAGTGTTGCTCCCAAAGAGAGCAAGCCAATGCTGTTGTTTTGTGCCCTCTAAGCCGGAGATATTGATGGTTGTTAATGGGGTTGGGGTGGTAGTGAGGGAGGAATGTAAAAAAAAAAAAATCTGTAAGTTCCTTTAATGAGATCAAATCCCTTTTTTTCTAGGGCCAGTATTGGAAGGGGGAAGATTCCATGTGGGGTGGGCCAGCTGGATCTTGAAACTCTTCATTTTCTTTCTCTTAGGAAATCTTTTATTCTCTCAGGGGACCTAGTGTTCTGACATTAGCCCCAATCTTATGTTCTCAAAAGTAGTTGAGAAGCCCAGATTGCAGTTCCAGTTCTCCTATTAGCTACCCGTGAGGTCTTGCACAGTTCTCTTTTCCTCAGTTTGCTTATCTGTAAAATTAAGGGGCTGTCATAAATTATATCTCTAAGACTCCTTCAAGCACTCTGGTTCTCTGGCTTTCTAGTTTGAAATTCGTGTGTCTTCTTATCATGTCCAGTGGAGGGCATCACTGAGTCCCCCAGAGACTGGTCCAATAGATATTCTCAACTTTTTATATAGTGAGTCCTTTTGAGATTTCTTCCTCTATGAGCTGTAAGATATAATAAGCAGAACTATTTATTTTGGGCCCCTAACCATAAATCTGGTTTCCTAAATGAAGAACAAATAACCCAATGTGGGAGGAAAAGGGAAAAAGCATTTGGCATTTAATGGTATGGATCAATTTCCTTGGGGAATGGCATCCCATTGAGAGGAATAGGAGCTCAGAAATCACTGCTGTTTCCCTTTGGGGCTGGGTTACTTCACCTCCAAGAAGACTTGGGAAGAGGGAGTCTTTATCCTCTTATGGGCACATTGGGCCATTGCCATGTAAAGCCACTTGCTCTGTTGTAGCTGTGCAGTAAGTGGAATTGACTTAGGAAAATTAGGCTGGGCTACATGCAGAGCTAGCAGCTCCTTCCTTCATGTTCCCACAGCACATATTCAGTTCAGGAGTGTTTCCTACTGCCTCAGCATTATTGGGCGATGGGTCTCCCTTTATGTCCCCATAAGCTCCTAGAGTTCCTAGAACAGGAGCAAGTATCTCAGGCACCTCTAACTCTAGAAACTAGCATAGGGCCTGACATACAGTGGGTATTCAATGAATATCTTCTGGACAATCTATTCTGTGTCCTAAAGCTGGGTCAGAGCCTCTCTTCTCTGTTCCCACAGCACCCTGCACTTCCTTTCATCAATCAGAGTTCTGATTATACTGTATTTTAGGTGCCAACTGTCTGTGTCTCTGCTTCACAACCCTTGAGGTTAAGGAGTGTATAGTTCTTTTCTACTATATAGTTATGGGCACAGAGGAAGTACAAAACAAAAATTTGTTTGATGGATGTCTGGATGTCTTTATTGTTGCAAAGACCCAAATATTATGTGGTAACTCTCTCCTGCTTTGTGGGTCTCTTAGAAAAGAACCTCCCCCTAGGATTTTGCTTAATAGTTTGTCCTTGTCATTCTTTTCACCTGCATTATTTGAGAACTTCCAATATGTCTACACTGTATCAGAAACCATCCCTATACAGAGAATCATACTGATCTTGACTCCTCAGGAAAGCTTTTGTAGATGAGGAACTTCCAGAATAAAAACAATGTCACTAAGAATTGGGAGCAAAATATTAATGCAAATATGAAAACTTTGATTGCTTATTCAGATTGCTAATTTGATTGCTAATGTTATACACATAAGATTTCATTCTCCATCTTTCTTCCACATACCACATTGCTAGCAGTTTTTATGTATCTGTCTCTTTCTCTCTCCTGTGTCTTCAGCCTTCAGAGGGAAGCTGCAGTATTGCAGCTTCTAGCTACTTTAGCTGCCTGGAGGCTTTCTGTTAAGAACTGCAGTGTCAGTTCTCATTGAAGATTCTTCATGTCTGATGCTATCAAACTAAATTCATGCCTAACAGTTGTAGTGGAGATTTGCTAGTAATGTCTTTTTTTTTATAACTTAATGATTGCCAGAGCTGATTACATAAGTTTTTTTTTTTTCCTTATATGAATGATGCTCATTCTAGCCCTGGAATCTTGTGATTTTTCTTAATGGTTGTTGTATAGCATCTACATTGGTAGATATTTTGATGGTGCTTTGTTGTTATTGTCATCTTCCATCTTGTGAAACTAAGAATTATTCTAACAGCTATACTGCATATTATCTCATCCCCAAAGAATATTAAATGTCCTTAATTGAGGACAGTAAGTGCTAAATTATTTGTGTTTCTGAACAACTTTGCCAAATATTCTATGCATTGTACTGTATTGGTTAGGGTATGTCTTTGATAAACCTCGAAATCTCAGTTACTTAAAGCAATAACATTTACTTCATACACATATTAGTTCTTCAAATGATGATTCAGAGACCCGGGTTCCTTTCATCTTCTGGCAATTCCATCTTTAACCTGACAATCTTAAGGTTCCTTTAGGGTTTGTCTTAATTCCAGCTAGGTGGAAGAGAAAAGAACATGGAAGATGCAGTATATAAAGTCAGGACTAGAGATATATATCACTTTGGTCCATATTCCACTTGGCAAAACCCAATCATATAAGCACAACTAACTATAGAGGATAGGCAAATAGGGTCTAGATGTATTCCCAGAAGGAAAGGGAAACAGATTTTTGTGACTACATAGTATGTGTCATGAGTTAAACCAGGGACACCACTAGAGACCATTAGAAAACTAAACTACTTCTATACCTGTGTTCATTCCACTGGTATGATAGAGTCTCTAGGGAACAAATAGATGGCTTTCCACTTCTCTTATCTTTTCAAATATGTTCTTAATTTCTTACTGGAAGGAGCCAGACCCTAACAGGATTAATTGTAAAGGATGATTGATCTGGAAATCAAGTATCATTCATTGAATGGCATTGTAGGAAGGATAAATCTCTAAAGAAAATGTCATCCCTTGCATTTTCCCCCTTATCTTTTCTTCATGAGTTTGTCTACAGGTGAGGAAACTGGGATTTTTTGGTGGTTCCTGATGAATAGAAGACACCTATGAAGTATCAGTAGGCCAGAGCTGCAACCTAGATATGACATTAACAAAATCAGAACTGAGCAAATATTTATCAAACAATCAGCATTTGCCAAGTACTTGCTAGAAACTGAGGATGTAAAGATGAGTAAGACAGTCAAAAGAAATAACAACATATCTCTTTCCCCAGTAATATTGGCAAAATTTAAAAGGGTTAAGAATAGCAAGTGTTGGTAAGGACATAAGGGAAATGAGAACTCCTGAACATTGCTGATGGGAATAAAAGTCATCATAGCTACTTAGAGAGCAATTCCTCTGTAGCTATTGAAACTAAAAAATCACATACCTTTCAATCAGGCAGTTTTACTTTTAGGTGTCTTTGTTGGAGTAACACTCACAAATACACAAAGAGACATGGAGTAAAGCACATTCATCGTAACTTTTTTTTATAGCAAATTCTTGGAAACAACTTGAACATCCACCAATAGGGGAATGGTTAAATAAAATGGGAGTACATCTATATAACAGGTTATTTTACAGCAATAATAAAAAAATTAACTACATACTTGTATCAACATTTCAAAAAAATTTCCAGCAAAAGAAGCAAGTGGCAGAATGATGCATATGGATGTATGACATTTGGGAAAAGGTGTACCAGCCAATACTGTCTACTTTATATACACACAGAGATATATCTGTAAACGCATAAAAAGACTAGAAGGATATGGATCAAATTCATACTAGTGTTTGGTTATCTTTGGAAAAGCAGGGAAATGATAGATAAGGGGTAGAGGTCAGGGGGCTTTTGGCTTTACCTATCATATTCTATTCTGCAACAATGAATGGTTTTTTCATAAATTATTTTTCAAGGAAATAAATAGAAAATGACTGAAAGTAAAAGTGTCAAAATGTCAATAATGGTTAGTTGTGAATGTTAGTTATGTGGGTGATTATAGTATTGTTCTTTGTACTTTTCTGTATGCTTTCTTACTGAAAACAAACAGAACAACTAAAGAAACAACCACAAAAATCCACTGCCTATACTTTCAAAGAGCTTACCCTCTAATCAGGGAAAGACAGACAGGAAAACAGGTAAATAGTTCAAGGTGCTGAAATAATAAAGGGGGCATAAGAGGCTCCTAACTTAGAACTAGGGGTATAGTAAAAGCTTCCCAGAGAAAATGTGAATAATTCAGGCCATGAAGTTCTAGTTTGAACTTTGTAAGTCAAGGAACTGTATCCTTTAGTTGTTCAGGACAAAAAAAGAGCATAAGCAACAGAGATAAAAGGGAACATGATGTATAAGGAAACTCCAGTTGGTTTTATTTGTCTTGAATATAAATTGTCAGGTGGGAGGTGGTGTCAGGAAATGAAGTAATATGGGTACATAAGGATTGGAAGTGCTTCATTAGGAGGTTGAATCTTATCATTACTAAAATGTATTCAGTGTTTTACCATGTGCTAGGAATTGTGTGAAGTTTTGTTCATGGATGTAATTTTCTCTGCAGTCCATAAGAGGTAGTTACTATTATTATTTCTATTTTAGAGAAATAATACTGAGGTTCACTGAGGGGCTCTGGCCTGTATAATGAAATATTTTTGGTGGATGGATCAAGATATGGAGGCCCTACTCAGGGAAGTATTCCATGGAAGAATACTGTGTACATCTAGGAGTTTTATCCTTGTTTTGGGGGTGAGTTTGCACTAAGCTAGCAATTATCAAATGTTGGTGGACATCAAAGGCACTTGGAGGAGCTTAATGCAGGTCCATGGGCTCCAACCTATAGGTTCTGGTTTTTTAGGTATGGGGTAAAACTCAGGAATCTGTATTTTTAACATTCACTTCCATGTGATTGTGACAACAGGTGAGTCTGAGACCACACTGCAAACAATCTCAGCACTGTTTCCTTTTCTTCCTCAAAATCTCTGGATCAGTGGCATTGATTTTAAGCCTGGCTCTCCAGGGGCAGAGGAAAATAAGAATTATCCCTGCTACCTTGGGACTCGGTTTCACTTAGAAAATCACTCACAGACATAAATAACAAAAGTCCATCTGTAAAAACTGTAGAGTGACCAGGGACCTTTCATTTCTCACCTGAGAGTTTTAAGCTTCTGAATGTCACTAGACCCGGGGCTGAGTACTTGGTAATATACACTGCTGGATGGCCAGATGTTTAAGCTCAGTACAATCATAAAGAAGAGTTAGACATTATAGATAAATCATTATTTTTGTATTTTACAAGCCATAGTTCTATGAGCATTATGTTTATTGTCCTATTTACTTTTCATAAAACCATATGATGAAGGTGTTACAGATTAATTACAATACAGTTGGATGTAGGCAAGAGAATTTCCACAGAGGATGCAATCTAATATTAGTATTCACACATCACAGAAAACAGAGGCTCAGGCATTGTCCTACAGCCTTGGTTCAGAGATCTCACATCCATATTCCTGTCAGGACATAAACTTTCCCCTTTACCCACTTCTTTCTCTGGGCACTGAGAGTTTCTTCTGGATCTTCTGTGAGACTGTTTATTTCTGTCTCTAGTGTCACTGGGAGCAATAGGTATGGGCAGAGAATTCATGTTCAAAGCTCTCCATTCCTTCTCCTTAAAACCTGGATGGATGTTTAGGAGATTAATGGAGTCTTTTGAAGTTGGAGATGAAAGTTCTGTTGAATCACAGCAGCCTAGTCTCTCTGGTTCCCATAATAGTCCTATATTCTTGGCTCTTTCTTTTGAAGTGATAGCAATTTGAAGAATTGGCTGAGGCCAAGGAACTCAACTGTTTGACTTCCTTACACATCCTTATCAGATGTATGGCTTGCAAATATTTTCTCCCAGTCCCCTGGGTTGCTTCTCCACTCTGTTGATTGTTTCCTTTCCTGTGCAGAAGCTTTTGACTTGATGTGATCCTATATTCCCTTTTAAATTTTTTATTTCAAATTGAAATTTCAATGAGATACCACATTACACCAGTTAAGAATATCTATTTTCAAAAAAGATGAAAGATAAGTGTTGGCAAGGATGTGGAAAAAAGAGAACCCTTGCTCACTGTTGGTAGAAATATGAATTAACACAGACATTATGAAAATTGTGTGGAACTTTCTAAAAAACTAAAAATAGAACTACTAAATTGTCAATCAACCCCACTTTTGGGTTATATATCTAAAGGATTTAAAATAAATATATTGAAGAGATACATACACCCTCATGTTTATTGCAACATTGTTTATAATAACCAATTTATGTAATCAACCTAAGTGTTCACCAACCAGTCAGTGGACAAATAAAAATGTGGCACATATTCAAATCAGAGTACCATGCATTCATAAAAAGAACAAAATCTTAGGGCTGGGGATATAGCTCAGTTGGTAGAGTGGTTGGCTTGCATGCACAAGGCCCTGGGTTTAATCCCCAGCACCATAAACACATATAAGAAAAATAACAAAATCTTGTCACATACAATAATGTGGAGATGACTATGTAAGTGAAATAAATCCAGGAAAAAAATGACATGTACTGCAGGATCTCCCTCATATGTGGAATCTAAAACAGTTGAATTTATAGAAACAGAGTGCAAAATAATGGTTACCAGAGGCTGGTGAGTGGGAAACGTGTCAAAAGAGTTGATCCAAAGATACAATGTTTCATTAGGATGAATTAATGATAACTATTTGAGGTGAGCAGAAGTGAATCATTTCATATTGTATATATATAGCATAACTTTTTTTTTTTTTTTTTTTTTTGGTACCGGGGATTGAACTCAGGGGGCACTTGACCACTGGGCCACATCCCCAGCCCTTTTTGTATTTTATTAGAGACAGGGTCTTACTGAGTTGCTAAGTGCCTCACCATTGCTGAGGCTGGCTTTGAACTCGTGATCCTCCTGCCTCAGCCTCCCATGTGCTGGGATTATAGGCGTGTGCCACCGCACCCAGCTATATAGCATAACTTTGTATCACAGAAGTACAAATAATTATAATTTGCCAATACTCTATAAAATATTAAAAAGTGTAAAAAGTTGTTTTTCCTCATGTCCAACTATGAATTTTTTTAAAATATTTTTTTTTAGTTTTAGGTGGACACAATACCTTTATTTTACTTATGTGGTGCTGAGGATTGAACCCAAGCCTCACACATACGAGATGAGTGCTCTACTGCTGAGCCATAGCCCCAGCCCTGAAAATTTCTTTGATACTGGGGATTGAACCCAGGGACACTTTATCACTGAGCTATATTCCCAATTTTTTCATTTTTTTATTTTGAAACAGGGTCTTGAACTTGTGATTCTCTTACCTCAGCTTCCTGAATCATTAGAATCACAGGCATTTACCACCATGCCTGGTACCAACCATGAACATTTGTAAGAAAACCATCGATGCTAGCCTTTCCTTTTATTCTCCTAGAAAATGATTTATGTATGTGCAGTAAATGCCTTGACATTGAACCTTAAAACTGCTCTGGACTACCGAGGGATTATGAGCAGTAGACACATTAGTAATCTCTCAAATTTCTATTTTTTGGATCCTGACCTCCACCTTTTATTTATATTTTCATTATTGTTCCTGTCCTTTGAACCTGTGAGTCATTGCACAGATCATATATATATATGATATATATATATATATATATGATCATATATATATATATGATTCATCAGACCAAAGTATAAAGACTCTTGATTCAGTTTCTTGACTTGAATGGTATGGATAAAATCATGAACATCATATCACCAACATTTACTGAGCAAATTCAGTAAAAGGTAAAGTCAAATCTTGAATGTAGGTTGTATGCTATGTCTTTTCTTCTAGCCACTCTGTCTCCTTTGAGAGCCCTGGATAGGAGGTATAACTTGTTTCATCCCAAAGGTAGAGATACATGGAAAGGAGATGAATTAAACATACATTTCTATTCAGCAACATGGATAAGAGTGAACCAAAGGGTTTCTGTGTGATTGGCATGTATTGTCAAATTTTCTTTGGGTAGATATTTAAAATCAATTTTCCTTGGGTCTCAATGGCCAGGACTTTTGACTTAAAAGCTTCACAAGATCCTATGCAATTTACAATCATATATTTTAAAAAGGAGAGTACTATGGTGTTTAGTTGTGGTAATATGTTATTTAGTATTCATACAAAGTATTCTTACTGTTAGATGAAGGGATTTTTTGAGATGTATTTGATAGGCTTTCACAGATATAGTTTCATTTCATCTAAGTACTCAAATTTACCCTTCTCTGACCTTATTTTTGTAGAGCTACAACTTTGCAGTCTTTGTAAGACTCATGAATCCATAAACTAAAAAATACTTTAAAGTCATAATTTTTTTAGATAAGACATAAAATATTCTTTAGCAAATTAAAACAATTAAAAATTTCAAAGTACACTATCTGACTATGGTAGAATTTAACTTGAAATCAATAACAGTAAGATATCAGGAAAATCTCCAGTCACTTGTAAGTGAAATAACATACTCCTAATAATCCATAGGTCAAAGAAGAAGTCTCAGGGAAATTTAGAGAATATTTTGATCTGACTGAAAATGGTAACACAATATAACAAAAATTGTGGGATATATTTAAAACAGTGCTTAGGTGGAAATTTAGAGCACTAACTTGAAAAGAAAAGATGTTTCAAATCAATAATCTAAGCTTCTACCTGAAGAAACTAACAAAAGAATAGAAAAATAAACCTCCCAGAAAAGCAGAAGGAAAGAATAAGGAGCACAAACTGTTAAAACTGGAAACATAAAATCAATAGAGAAAAATTGAAAACTAAAATCTAGTTATTTTAGGATTTACAAAATTGATAAACCTTTAGCACTACTGACAAAGAAGAGTAGACAAGTGCAAATACCTGGCATCAGGAACGAAAGATGATGTATCACTACAGATCCCACAGACAATAAGGGAAGAACAATGTATATTGTGAACTACTCTATACACATACATTCAGCAATTTAGATGAAATGGACCAATTCCTTATAAATCATAAACTACCAAATCTCGCCCACGAAGAAATAGATAACTTGAATAGTTTTATAACTATGAAATAAATTGAATCTGTAATTAAAGGCTTTTTGAAAAAGTGATCTCTGGGATTAGATGATTTCATTGGAGGAGTCTATCAACTATTTGAAGAAGGAATAATGCCAATTCTCTCTCCCTCTCTCCCCTCCCCTGTACTGGGGATTGAACCCAGGAACACTTAACCACTGAGCAACATCCCCAGTCCTTTTTTATATTTTATTTTGAGATATGATCTTGCTAATTTGCTAATGGCCTCACTAAGTTGCTGAAGCTGTCTTTGAATTTGTAATCCTCCTGCCTCAGTCTCCAAATTCACTGGGATTATATTCAGGTGCTACTGCACCAAGCAGAATAACATCAATTCTACACATTCCTTTTTAGAAAAGAGAAGAGGGAACACTTCGCAACACATATTTTGAGGACAGTATTATCCTGATCCTTAAACCAGGTTTTATATATATATATAAAAAAAACTACAGAACAATATCCCCTATGAACATAGATGAAAAATCCTCAATGTAATATTAGCTAATCTAATCCATCAGTATAAAAAAGATAATAAATCATGACCAAGTGGGGTTTATTCCAGGACTGCAAGACTGTTTCATTATTCAAAAAATTATCAATCTGTTATATCAACAAACTAGAGAATCCATCCAATGAGGTCATCAATGGATCCAAAATATTTTTAAACAAAATCCAACATTTATGATTAAAACTCTTAGCAAACTAGAAACAGCAGGAACTTACTCAATCCAGTGAAATGCATCTACAAAATAACCCTATAGTAACATCATATTTAATGATGAAAAGATTAAATGCTTTCCTCCAAAGACTTGGAAACAAGCATGAATCTTACTCTCACCACTCCTATCCATCATTGTACTGGGAGTTCTGGCTAGTGAAACAAGAAAAGAGAAAGATACAAAAAGCTTACAAATTTAAAAGAAGGTAATACAATTGTCTCTATTTGCAAGCATGATTTTCCATTTTTTTCTTCTTCTTCCTTTTTTTTTTTTGGTACTAAGGATTGAATACAGAGGTGCTTAACCACTGAGCTACATTGCCAGTCCTTTTTATTTTTTATTTTGTGACAGGGTCTTGCTAAGCTGCTTAGGGCCTTGTTAAGTTGCTGAGGCTGGCCTCAAACTTGTGATCCTCCATCCTCAGCCTCCCTATCCACTGAGATTATAGGTGTGCACCACTGTGCCCAACATGAACATGATTTTCTGTTTAGAAAATTCCAAAACATCAACTAACAAATGCCTAGGACTAGTGAGAGACTTTGGTGAGGTCACAGGATACAAGGTCAACACACAAAAATAAGTTATATTTGTATATATTAACATTAAACAATTAAAATAAAATACCATTTACCTTACCTTCAAAGATAAACTAATTAGGTGTAAATCTAATAAAATATTCATAGAATCTCAAGGATGTGGGGAAAAAGGCACACTCATACATTGCTGGTGGGACTGCAAATTGGTGCAACCATTATGAAAAACAGTGTGGAGATTTTTCAGAAAACCTGAATGAACCACTATTTGACCCAGTTATCCCACTCCTAGGTTTATACCCAAAGGACTTAAAGTCAGCATACTACAGTGACACAGCCACATCAATGTTTATAGCAGCTCAATTTACAATAGCCAAACTATGGAACCAACCTAGATGCCCTTCAACAGGTGAATGGATAAAGAAACTGTTACATATATATTCAATGGAATATTACTCAGCCTTAAGGAAGAATGAAATTATGGCATTTGCTGGTAAATGGATGGAGCTGAAGAATATCATGCTAAGCAAAATGAGCAAATTCCCCAAAATCAAAGGCTGAGAATGTTTTCTCTGATATGTAGATGCTAATTCATAATAAGGGTGGGGGAGGCTAGGGAAGAATAGAAGTACTTTGGATTAGGCAGAGGGGAGTGAATGGAGGAGAGGGGATAAGGGGTAAGAAGGACAGAAGAATGAATTGGACATTACTACCCTGTGTGCATATATGATTACATGACTAGTGTGATTCTACAACATGTACGACCAGAAGAATGAGAAGTTATGCTCCATTTATCATGTGTCAAAATGCATTCTACTGTTATGTATAACTAATTAGAACAAAATTTAAAATGCAGAAAAAATCAAAAAAGATCTAAATAAATGAAGAAATAGCCATGGTCATGTATTGGCAGATAAAACATAGCAAAGTTATCAATTCTAGCCAAACCAATGTATGTATTGATATAATGAATTTTAAATCAAAATTCAAGGAGTGTTTTGATATGTGTAGACAAGCTGATTCTAAAATTATGGAAAGAAAAGGAACAGAGTAGACAAATAATATTGAAAATAAACAAAAAGTTGGAGAAATCATACTATCCAATATTAGAACTTATCATAAGGCTTTCTTCAGCAGTTTGATGATGTGTTTGGGCCTATATGTCTTTGGATTTATCCTGTTTGTGATTTGCTGAGCTGCTTCAATCTGTAGTTTTATCTTTTTTTTGTCAATTGTTTTTCTTCAGCCACAATTTCTTTAGATATTTATTTTGAACCATACTCTTTTTCTGGCATTTTTATTCTACTACTAAATAAGTCTATCTAATAGTGAGTCTTTTAAAATTGATTTTTGTATTTTCAGTTATAAGTCTTCTATTTTGTTTGTCTTTATTATTTTATTTTTCTGAGATGTTATATTCTTTCATTCATTTCAACATTTGTCTTTTTTCATGGAAGTTGAGATTTTCCTAGTTCATCATATGCTGAATAGTTTTGAGTTCTATCTTGGGTATGATGAGTATGATGCTGTCAGTCTCTGGGCCTTGTTTAAATCTACAGAAATGTTTTTGTTTTAGCAGACAATCTACTTGTTTCAATTTGGGTTACAAGTTCTGACTTGATCTCTGTGGGTTGTGCTTTCAGTGTTCTATCATTTTCAAAGTCTTTGCAATGTATCTCTCATGTTCAGTGGCATGTGTGGGACTTGGATAGTGGTCTATCTTGGAATTTAGTTATCAAAATTTTTGGTATGAACATTTTTTGGTAGTCCTGGGGATTGAACATGGGGCCTTTTATAATCTAGGCAAGCACTCTAACACTGAGCCAAATTCCCAGCCCCATTGTGCACTTTTGTTTCAGATCTACATATACGCAGCTTGGAATTTATGAACTACACATTTGGGGCTCAGGCCACTTCCCTAGGTTCCTCCCTTCCCCCCTCTCTGCCATATTCCCTGCACTTTCTTGATTCTTTTGGTGCTCTGGCTAGAAGACTGTGGTTTCTATTAGTCTATTCTACTGTGTCCTTTCCACACTCTGTTCACATCTGGGGCCAAGTGAAGGTAGGATAGATAGAAGGGGGAAAAACAGTGGGCTTTTCCTTATTCTTTGGGATGTATTACTGTACTTCTGACCTTCCCTCAGTATTTGTACTCCTACTTTTGCCTTCTTTGTGGGATTGCCTAGGAGCTTGGCAATGAAAAAACGAAGAAAAGAAAAAGAAAAAGGGAGATTTTCTTTACTTTCTCTTCGTGGTTGGATACTGCCTTGAGCCATAACTTGAGGGCTACTTTTGTCCCATCCTAGTATCCAATTCTAGGTTTTGGGTCATTTAGGTTCAGGCCATAGGGTACTGAAGGGAAAATAGGGAACTCAGTCTGATTCAGAGATACTTTAAATTTTGATTTGCCCGCTACTTTTTGCTTTTTCCTCAAATAGGTCTTCCATGCATTCTGTCCAGCTTTTTATGGTTGCATTTAACAGAAGCAGCAGGTTGGAGTATGCTTATTCCATCTTACCGAACCTGATTGCTGCCTTTGAGGCTCTTAATGATTGAACACTTTTATTTGGGGGGGGCGGGGTTAGGGTAATTTTTAGCAAAGTAGTAAGGATGGTAGAGTTTTTAGCAATATCTGCAATCTCTTACCATCACTTTATTTTTCTTTCTCCATTCATTAATGTCTCTTTACCATGTACATTTGCACATGGTCATATCTATGTAAATATTAGTAATATATTTTACCATATATTGACAAATTATGATATATATTTACAGGATGCTAAGTGATGGTATGGTTTTTTAATACAATGCAGATGGGAGTTGATAGACTTCAGTTGGGTTCTTTGTTGAAAGGAGGTTTGATACCTGTGCTTAGAATTAAAGGGGTGCCATATTCTCCACAGAGTGTGTACTGGTTAGAACTAGTAGCTAAGGTAAAAGAAATGGGAAAATACTAGAATAAGGCCTCTGTTACCTCTTGCAATCTGACTCTGTACAAATGTAACTTGTCATTCTGACAAGCAATGGTTGCAAGCCTGCTACAGTTCAAAGGCCTTGGATACTGGCGCTGCTTCTTTTTTTTTTTTTTTTTTTTTTTTTTTTTTTGGTACTGAGGATTGAACCCATGGGTGTCTAACCACTGAGCCAAATCCCTAGCCCTTCTTTATTTTGAGACAGGGTCTTGCTAAGTTGCTTAGGACCTTGCTAAGCTGCTGAGGCTGGCTTTTAACTCACAATCCTCCTGCCTCAATCTCCTAAGACACTGGGATTACAGGCATGTACCACTGTGCCCAGCTGGTACATGCTTATTTAAAGAGGTAGTTACTATACTTCAGAGTTGAAAGTAAATGAAACTTTATTTTTATATTCTTTCTAGCTTATAAAATTCCAGACATAATGAGATTCAGAAATATTGATCTTATAAACACAAATAGGACCACCATCTCTTCCTTCTCTTCTGATAGAGATTTCACTTCGTAATTGTCAATTTTAATTTCAGAAATGGTGTCACCATGGTTTTCCCACCCACCCATCTATTCCAGGGGACAAAGAGTATGGGGTAGAGATATCTCAATAACTTCAAAAATAACTAATTGCCTATACAGTTGGGTACCTTCTACGTCCTTTCCGAGTCATCTCAGCAGGGATTGATTGAGGAGGGAGGGACCACCCTCCATATGGGCCATGGAGCAGTCAAAAGAACCAAAAACATCACTCATGCTGAGATGAACCATGTAGCTGATTTGAAAGCTTGATGTGGACACAAAAAGTGGCATGTCATCTATGCTTTCATCCTGCCTGGTGTTGCCGGAATATAGAATTCTAAAGTCATTTGTCCAAGCTGACAGGGCTCTTAAGGATCCTCAGGGCCACAGAAATTTAGACTGTGGTCTAATTCCTTCATGATACAGGTAGAGAAAGTGATATGTTGAAGGTCACATGACAGACAGTGGCAGTTTCAATATTGGACACTTTCTACTGACATTTACTCATTCTGTTATGCTTTCCAGAATCTGTAAGGGGAAACAAAGTGCTATAAGAATGCATGACCCATGGAATGAAGGGTGATTAGTCGCTTACTAGAACAGATAATAGGTTAGGCTGCTCAGAACAACATACTTAGGACAAAATAGTGTTCTAATAACTCTTCAGATAGAAAGATGACAGAAGGTATCAAGCTCTACTAATTCTTTTTAAATGTATCTTCATTTTTTAAATAAGCATTGTATTAATTGTATAAAGCAATGGATTTTACAGCTGGGCACAGTGGCACACGCCTGTAATCCTAGCACTTGGGAGGGTGAGGCAGGAGGATCGCGAGTTCAAAGCCAGCCTCAGCAATGGCAAGGCACTTAGCAACTCAGTGAGACCCTGTCTCTAATAAAATACAAAAAAGGGCTGGGGATGTGGCCCAGTGGTCTAGTGCCCCTGAGTTCAATCCCTGGTACCAAAAAAAAAATTAATGGATTTTACCATGATATTTTCATTAATGTATCTATCATGTTTCAGAGCCGTTCTCCCTAATACCATCTCTTCATCTCTCCCTTCTCCCTCTCACCACTCCTTACTTTTCCCCTTTGCTACTAGTTCCTCTTCTACTTTCAGGTCATCTGTAAGTTTCCACATATGAGAGAAAATATGAGATACTTGACATTCTCTGTCTGGCTTATTTTACTTAACATTACGAATTCCTATCCCATTTTTTCCCTGCAAATGTCAGAATTTCCTTCTTTATGGTTGAGTAGAACTCTGTTGTGTATACATATCACATTTTCTTTATCCACTCATCTGTTGACAGGTACCTAGGCTGATTGTATAACTTGGCTATTGTGAACAGTGCCACAATAAAGATAGGTATGTGGGTATCTCATTTGTATGCTGACTTCATTTCCTTTTGAATATAAACCTAGGAGTGGTATAGCTGAATCATATAGTAATTCTTTTTTAAAAAAATATTTTAATTTGTTTTAATTAGTTATAAATGACAGTAGAATGCATTTTGATACAACATAAATGGAGTATAACTTCTCATTCTTCTGGTTGTACATGTTGTAGAATCACAACAGTCATGTAATCCTATATTAACACAGGGTAATAATGTCTGATTCATTGTACTATCCTGTCTTCCTCCTCCTCCCTCTCCTCCATTTACTCCCCTCTGTCCAATCCAAAGTACCTCTATTCTTCCCTAGCCACCCCCACCCTTATTGTAAATTAGCATCTGAATTTCAGAGAAAACATTCAGCCTTTGGTTTGGGGGGATTGGCTTATTTTGCTTAGCATGATATTCTTCAGCTCCATCCATTTACCAGCATATGCCATAATTTAATTGTTCCTTAAGGCTGAGTAATATTCCATTCTAGTATGAGACAACTGTGTTTATGTGGGTTTCTCTCTGTGTCTTCTATTCTGTGACTTTGGTCTATGTGTCTGTTTTGGTGCCATACCATGTCATTTCTGTTAGTATGCCTCTGTACTATAGTTATAGGTCTTGTATTGTGATGCCTCTTGCTTCACTTTTCTTGCTAAGGATTGCTTTGGCTGTTCTGGGTCTCTTATTTTTCCAAATGAATTTCATGACTGCTTTTTCTATTTCTATGAGGAGTGTCATTAGGATTTTAATACGAATTGCATTAAATCTGTATAATGCTTTTGATAGTGTGGCTGTTTTGACAATATTAATTCTGCCTATCCAAGAGCATGGGAGATCTTTCCATCTTCTGTGGTCTTCTTCAATTTCTTTCTTACGTGTTCTGTAGTTTTCATTGTAGAGGTCTTTTACCTCTTTTGTTGGATTGATTCCCAAGTATTTTTGTTGAGGCTATTGTGACAGGGGTAGTTTTCCTAATTTATCTTTTGGTAAATTCATCACTGATGTACAGGAACATGTTTGATTTACAGGTATTGATTTTTCATATGGTAATTCTGTTTGTAGTTTTTTCAAGAATCTCCTTACTGTTTTCCTATAGTGGCTGTACTAGTTTACATTCCTACCATCAGCATATAAGTGTTTCTCTCTCTACATCCTCACGAGCATTTGCTATTTATTTATTTATTTAAATCTCAAGGTAGTTTTCATTTGCATTTCCCTGATGGCTAAAGATGTTCAGCACTTTTTCTATATTTTTTGGTCATTTGTACTTCTTTTGAAAATGTATGTTTAATCTTTGCCCATTTTTGATTGAATTACTTCTTTTTAAATGCCACTTTTATTAGCTCCTTTTAGTTACACATAACATTAGGATTCATTTTGACATAATTATAAAAGCATGGAATATAATTTGTTCTAATTCAGTCCCATTATACTAAGTTCTGAAATAAGCCAGACCATAAGTCAGAGGTCAAATATTTTCTCTGATAAGCAACAGCTAGTCTAAAATTAAAAAAAGAAAAATAAATAAATAAATAAATAAAGGGGGTAAATTCCATCAAAATACAGATCAATGGAGTAGAAGAAGGGGATTGAGGAGGCAGAAGGAAGGTCAGTCAGGATAAGGGAAGAGCAATGGAATGAATCTGACTAAACTTTCCTGTGTATATGCATGAATATACCACAGTGAATCTCACTTTTATGTATATTTACAAGGCACCAGTTTTGAAAATTACTTGTTCTGCTGGGCATGGTGGCATATGCCTGTAATCCCAGCAGCTCAGGAAGGTGAGGCAGGAGGATCACAAGTTCAAGTCCAGCTTTAGCAATTTAGCAAGGCCCTATTCAACTTAGTGAGATCTTGTCTCTAAATGAAAAATAAAAAGGGAGGGGATGTTGTTTACTGGTAAAGTGCCTCTAAGTTCAATCCTTAATATCAAAAAATAAATTAATTAATAAGTAAAAAAATAAATAATTACTTGCTCTTTGGATGCTAAATTTTTTCAGTTCTTCATATATTTTGGATCTCAAACCTTTGTGAGATGAATTGCTAGCAAAGATATTCTCCTATTCTTTAGGTTGTATCCTCACTCTGTTGATTGTTTCCTTTGCCATGCAAAAACCTTTTAATTTGACGTAATCCCATATGTCAATTCTTGCTATTATTTTCTGAGCTATAGGAGTCCTATTAGGAAGTTGTTATGTTAAAATTGTTTCCCCTAAGTTTGCTTCTAATGGTTGGAATGCCTCTGGTCTTATATGTATATATTTGATCTATTTTGAGTTGACTTTTGTACATGGAAGCTCTAACTAGTTCTTATAATTCTTAATAAAGATAGGAAATTGTTGTTCTTATTTAACTGAAGAAATTGAGGCCCAGTTGTATTAAGGTCTAAATCATGGAATAAAATTCAAAATCTGGATTAGAATATATGTTCCATGACTCTTTTTATGTTTCATTTTTGATCCATTTCTGATTCTAATGGGGAGGCCCAGTTTTATTAAGAGAACTGAATACTTATCATACAAAAAGTGGAAAAATAGTTTTATAAAACCTACCATATACAATGTTATTCCAAATTTGTTTAATAAATACAAGTTGAATTACTTCTATGAGATTTTTTTAAAACAAAATTTTTTAGTTGTAGATGGATAAAATACCTTTATTTTATTTATTTATTTGTATATGGTGCTGAGGATTAAACCCAGTGCCTCACATGTGCGAGGCAAACACTGTACCACTGAGCTACAACTTCAGCCCTTCTATGAGCTTTTCTATTGACTTTGTAAATAATTTATTAGATTTATGTGGAGACAAAACTAAAGAGTATGAATGAAGTCAGTCTGCCTGATGTTGAAAAATCATGTAAGGTTTGTCATTTATGTTCTCTAGGTCATAGGCTCCTGTTTCCCACAGTGAGGATTTGGGACCAGATGATCTTTAGGGCTCTTGAAGTCCTTTAGTGCACTTACTCTGAAATTTTATGTTTCTATATTTTGTGCTGCCTTGGGATTTTCTTCTAATGTTTTAATTCTTCTCCTTTTGCTGCAACATTCTTCCCCTCCATTAAATTGTGTGTGTGTGTGTGTGTGTGTGTGTGTGTGTGTGTGTGTGTGTGTTTCTGTGTGAAGTTTTGGGGTATATAAGGAATGAAGAAATAATTTAGTGAAATTACGGTTCTGAATTGGTAACCTCTGTCTGTCACAATTTAGAAGAGCCTCTAAAATTCTAAGTGATTGTTTTTTTGTGTGTGGTGCTGGGGATTGAACCCAGGGCCTTGTGCATGCAGGGCAAGCACTCTACCAACTGAGCTACAGACCCAGCCCCCTGAGTGATTCTTTTATTGAGGAGGCTATTTCCTGGAGCACAGAGGTAGTGGTAGTGAACAAATACTAGACAGCCAGTAATTAATAAACCATCTCCCCAAAACAAAGCAAAATAATATTAATCTCAAATCTTAAATTTTGTTCAGCATTCTAATAATTCTCAATGATTAAGCATAAAATATTTTGTATTTTTTTTCTTCTGATTTACTTCTACTTATATATAGAGATCTCTCAACTTTTTCTTTGACATTCTCCAGGTTTGAAAGTACTGAGTCCAAGAAGATCAAATATTTATAAAAACCAGCACTTGTAAGAAGTCACTTGAGGGCTGGGGTTGTGGCTCAGCGGCAGAGCGCTCACCTTGCACGTGCGCGGCCCAGGTTCGATCCTCAGCACCACGTAAACATAAATGCATTGTGTACAACTAAAGTAAATAAATAAATATTAAAAAAAAGAAATAACTTGAAAGAGAATTCTGGTCTATTTACACATGGGAAGTAAGGTAGTAGAGTATGATCATACATTGTCCCTGCAGTTCTGTTTCTGTGTAATTCAAGTTTTTGTGTTATAATAGTTTTAGATTTTCATAAAAGCTGTAAAAATAATGTAAAAAAGTTACTATATGCCTCATACTGATTTCTTCTGTTATGAACATCTTTCATTAGTATGACACATTGGTCACAATTTATTAACTGATATTGACAAATTGTTATTACCAAAAATCATTAGATCAAATCCAGATTACTCTGTTATACCTAGTCATCATGTCTCCCTAGTTTCTCAGCCTTTCCTTGCTTTTCATGACCTCGACAGTTTTCTTTTTCAGTGCTGGGGAACAAACTCAGGGCCTTGTGTGTGCTAGGCAAGGACTTTTGCCTCTGAACTATATCTTCACCTTGATCTTGATGGTTTTAAGAAGTACAGCCATGTAATTATTTTATAAAATCTCCCTCCATTCATAGTTTTTATTTTAAATGACTAATATAGTTTTAGAAGATTCTATGTTGGTCAAATGTGGAATAAATGTGCCATCCTCACATGGCCTGATTTAGTTGCTTTTTGCTGTAGGACAGACTTCATTTCACTGCAAATGTGTAGTGGGTGGTGTGGGGAGGAAGAGGAGAATAAAGGCCTCCTGCCAGATAATGCAGCTCTTCTTGTAATTTTTAGTTATAGATGGACGCAATTTACTCATCTTTATGTGGTGCTGAGGATCGAACCCAGTGCCTCACACGTGCCAGGCAAACACTCTACCACTGAGCCACAGCCCCAACCCAACACAGTTTTTTTTTTTTTTTTTTTAAAAGAGCAGTCTTCCACATTAGATAAAGGCCAAGCATAGACTTTCTAATGGTAGCTCTTTAGTAACCTCTGTAGGTATGATTCTATTATATGGAAATACTATTTCTAGTCCTTAACAAATAATATTTGAAATAGTCTGCTTGCTGGAAATTTGTCGAGAAATAGTGTACCAGCAGATTCTAGCATATAATCTTGTAGTCATCCTTGATCCTCATCCCCCTTTCTCACCTATTGCATCCAATTCATCAAGTTTTATTAATTTTATCAACCCAAATATCTTTCTGTTAATTATCACTTTCCACATGCTATCATTTGAATATGTGGTATACATCAAAAGTTTATAGAAAGTTCAGAGGTGAAATGATTAGATTATGAGAGCTGTCTTTTAATTGGTGAAGTAATCCAATTGAATAGATTAACTGGGGGATAATTATAGACAGGTAGGGTGTGGCCAGAGGAATGTCATTAGAGGAATGCCCCCCCCCAACACACCCTGCCCTCTCTGCTTCTTGGCTCTCATGAACTGAGCAGCTTCCCTCTACTACATCCTTCCACCATGATGTTCTGCCTCATCTCAGATCCAGGTTTATGGAGTTGGCCAACTGTGGACTGAATCTCTGAAAATGTGAGCCAAAATAAACTTCTCCTTCTCCAAGTTGTTCTTGTCAGGTCTTTTGGTAACAGTGACACAAGGCTGACCAAAACACCACATTTCCAATTCAGTCCAAGGTATCATCAGCTCTAGTTTGGAATACTATAATAGTTTCCTAGGTCTCCCCACATCTGCTTTGGCAGCCTTCCAAAATATTCTTCACACTGTAGTCATCCATTTATTCAATCAAATATAATTACTAAACACTCACTATGTGCCAAGCACCATTCTATATGTTGTTAATAGAGCAGTGAACAAAATAAAGCAAATTTAACCAAGAGGAGAGAAGGGAGTGTTTTTCCTCCCATTAACACAAACTCCAGTTTTTATTTGATTTAGTCTTTACCTTTTAGTTCTAGGTCAAGGAGACCTTGTGGTTTTGCACAAAATGCCCTAGAGATGAATGCTTAGAGATACATGTCTATGTGTGAGGTCTGGAAGGGCCATTAGCAGTCATGGAATCTGTCACTCTCCACACTTGCATGTGGAAAGCAGCAGCAGCAGGAGGGCTTGTCACAACAGATGGCTGGGTCCCACACCAGAGGTCAGGCTTCCCTGGGTCTGGGCAGGGCCTGAAAATTTCATTTCTGTCAAGTTCCCCTGGGAGGCTGGGCTGCTCTTTTGAATGCTACACTTGGAGAACCAGGGATCTAAGCCAGCTTCCACATTTCACAGGTGACTGTGCTGAGGCAGAACCCCAGCTGGTTCTAGGATTGGTTTTAGCACTGAACTACTTGTTAGGACTTTGCAGACTTGCTTAGCTTCTCTGGGCCTTGGTGTTTCTCATCTACAAAATGAGAGGAATGGCCCCTGTTCTGCCTTTCTAGGTGGAGTTGTTTAATTTGTAGAGTGGAAGCAATAGGGTTCCTCGGGCCTTGAGCAACAGCCCTCTGATTAAATTAAAATTATTAATAAGATATGCTATGCTATTTTTCACAATTACTGCAAATATAAAATCAGATTAGCAAAATTTAGTGTGTTTAGTAGCTACAGATGGCTAGTGACTAAAATAATGGACAGCAGAGCTCTAAAGGCTTGTCCTCTTTCTCTTTACAAAAATTATCTTAAACTTCATTTTAAATTTGTTTTTGGCTACAATAAAACAATTTAAAACAAGTTTACCTTTCAACAGGGTAAGGGGGCCAAAACAAACAATTAAAAGAGATTTGAGTCAGAAAATCTGCCATATTTCTCTTTATTGATTTCAAACAAACCCTTCTTTTTAACTTTATTAAGCATTGTCAAATATATCTGCAACAAGTAAGAAAAAGGCATTTTTCATAGGATATCACTTTTAGGATGATGAACTGTATAATATTAGTGTGAAATTCCCACGGGCTTCTGAATAATGAAAAACCTAAACAGTGAACAACAGATTCTTTCTTGTTTTCGATCTTCTTTTCATTCCTCCTAACTGCAGGATGAAATGACAGAAAATAAACAATGACACAACATTAACCAGCACCCCAATGATTTTCTAAATGTAATAGTCCTATGTATATCTTCTGTATTTGTGTGCTATCTATCAAGTAGAGAACATGTTTTCCTCTTTTTTAAAAAAAATCTTTATTTTGTTTGTTTATTTTTATGTGGTGCTGAGGATCAAACCCAGTGCCTGACATGTGTGAGGCAAGCACTCTGCCACTGAGCCACAACCCCAGCCCCACGTTTTCCTCTTAAAGCTTGTATGCTTGGATATCAGAGTTTTTGTCGAACTGATGGCTTCAATCATGTGATCATACCAACCTTGTTTCCCTTGTGCTTAACATAAAAAATTGTGTTGTATGTGTGTGTGCACATGCATTTTGTAGTGTTTTTACTTGAGTGGCCATTCTGGAATTTAAATAAATCTCTTAAACCTCTAGTGGTACCACAAATGGTATTCCCTTACCCTCCCAGATCATTGGTTTCCGTATGTACCCTGTGAGAAAGAGGCTGTTATGAAATACACAACTATGAAAATGCAAAAAAAGAAAATGTTGAGCATCTAAATATACTGAAAGACAAGATATACCTTAAGACTTAATTATCAATTCAGTCAGAAATTATCAGCTCTAAGTTTCTTTTCTTTTGACTAACATAAAATATAAAAATTTCTAGCAAAATGCATATTTAAATATTAACCATTAAATGTGGTCCTACTTGAAATTCATAGCTTTTGGTATTTGTTAGTAGTCACATTCTATAAGCTGTTGCATCCTATTTAGTACAGGAAACTCCATTTAATGGCCAAGTAATAAAGATCCCACTAGTGCCTGGCCCAGCCACTTTAGCTGCGGCTTCTGGTAAATTTTCTTAACAGATATTAGTCTCAGCTACTAAGTCTGATATATTTACCACTTGATAGTAGTCTTACAGCTAGAGTACAAAAGATCCTACAAGAACAGATGAGTAGCCATGAATTACTTTTCAGAACACACTATATTTTATATTACTACCTACATGATTATTCTAGTAACATTCTAAGTTAAATTGAGTTTTTATGTAATTTGAAATAAACTTTTTCTTAATTAATTTACTAGAATTTTAAAAATTAAAGCATTTAGTAACAGATAAATGCAGGATTTTTGAGTGATACTCAAAGCTATACACAGATACCTGAGTTTTCTGGGTTTGCTATCCACCAGATCTGGGTCCTGTTCAGGTCTTCCTTGTTTTTCATTTTTCTTCTCATTTTCTTCCTCTGTTTTTGTCTCTTTCTTAATGACAAAGTCTTCATTGTCTTCATTCCAGTGATCATACTCATATTTAGTTATTTCTTTGATGAAGAATAATACAAACAGTGAGATCACGTACTCATGGAAAAAGTAGCCTAATTCATACCCAGCAGCAGCAGCAGCAGCCGCAGCATCCATCCTCTCCCCTCCGGAGAAGCAGGAGGATAGAAGTAGCTACGAAAACATGGCCGGGCACCTTCCTACTGGTTGACATTACCCTTCCATGGCCCTCACATTTCTGCTGCTTAATCATCCACAGTGTCATGTTCCCCTCTTCCCAGGAAATCTGCCACTTAATGCTGCTGATTACTTCTCCTTTGGGGAAGAAAGGATCTGAGCCATAGGGTCAGTTTGCATTTTCAATGTTTTGGTCAGAACTTTGTTGGGAAAATTCTTGTTTGCCTCAAGGACAAATTCTGCAGTGAAGCCAATTGTTTCCTCAACCCCAGAATCTGTCCTTTTTACCAAGTGCTCCCAAATCATTTTTAGGGGTCAACTTTCTAAGACCCTTTTCACTTTCAAAAGCCATGAACCAAAGAGGAGGTGCACCCTTTGCTTGTTCTTTTCCTTTAGGGTTCTTCTCATTTCCTCCCGAGCTCCCTCCTGAACACCTTATTTCCCACTAACATTCATCTGTGTGCTCGCAAATTGCATTGACAATCTCAGCTCTTATTAAACACAGGTTGGTAGAGGGCAGCATGTTTTCTCAAAACTGTAAAGGTTGCTTTGAATTGGGCTTCTACACTGGCACATTCGGCCTTAATTTGAAGGAGGTCGGGACCCACTACTTCCCTACCCAAGGTTGGTGCCTTCCCTTTTGCTCCTCCAGCTAGCACCTCCGCAGCTATGGGTTCACCAATTCCTCACCTCTCACATCTGTGATCTGCGCTATGATCTCCTCTGCCTGTTCCTCCTCCGCCACCTCCTGTGTCACCTCTTCTGCCTGCTGTGCTGGATGCTGAGTTGCTGTGGCATTTTCTGTTGACTGCTGGGGCCCTGGGTTCAAGGTGGTTGCTTCCAGGTGGCACAGGCTCAAGCCCAGGCTCAGACCAAGGCTCAGGCCCAGCCCCAGGCCCTGGCCCTCGCCTTGGATCATCCAGGTCATGGCCCTCGTTCTCCGTGTCTGGGGCATCTGGAGCACAAGGCACTCTCTTGATCTGGCCTGCACAGGTGAGCGGGATCGGAATCGCTGGTTCACTTGGCCGTGATGGGACTGTAGGAGGATGTGGTCATTGTAGTAGATGCGGTACAGAAGTGAATGGTCCAGATCCAGGAACATGAACCAGAAGCCAAGCATGGGCAACTGACAGGTGTCCACTATGATGTCCTGGCTCTCTGCCAGGTCCCCTCCCTCCTCCTCTGCCTGCCCAACATCCGAGTTTTCCTCGGTATCCCTGCCCTCCGGGGCTCTGGCCAGGATTAGGGCCTGAGCTCCCTCTTCCTCCTTGGGGCCTCCCTTGGGCTCTGGGACCTCCACCACCCCAGGCCCCGCCACCTCGCCTTCGATGGCCTCAGGTGCTGGGCCCAAGTCGCGGCCCATCCCTTCACCCACTCCAGCAGCCCCGATCCACTCTCCCACTGGGCTCATCCGCCTGCTTTGGCCTGCTTGGGTACCGTTTCTAGCCCCTGTAGCAGACATGACACCAATCGGTACCTCAACTGGGGCAACGTTGACATCAAAGATGGTGGCTGCCTAACAGGCTCCCACAGAGGGCGGTTGCCTAGCAGGCCATTCAAACTCAAGCCTGAGGGGAAAGAGGGGGCAAAAAAGCCTCCTTCAGAGAATACAGCTGTCTGTGGTAGTGCCTGAGGAGGCCCTGCAACACCAAGGGCAGGGGGCCAATCCCAGGCCCCAGGAGTTATCAACCAAGTCTGAGCCTCAGAAGACCCCCACTAGGATGAAAACTTCCCAACGGCAGGTGATGAGGCGGGTTCAGAAGTGTCTACAAAGGGTTGTGTCCCCTCATAACGAGCTCTAAGCTCATTTGCTGAAAAGAGAAGATTGACATGCCCTACATCCAATGAATGATCAAGGACCTTAGGTTCTAGATTTGAATATCGAGCATCATCACCTGCCTTTTCTTTGAAGCCTTAGCATATGGGTAAACCCTTTAGGTCCACACCAGTCCTGTCCTTTTGATTTGGTGATTATTGACAAAACTATAGTTGTCTAATATGGAAGTGACACTGAGGCATGTTTATAGTGAGTAGTTCACTGATTTCCACCTGGTCATTAATGGCTCATGCAAGTAGGGATAGTCATAAAAATGTTTTCTAATCCAGACCTCAACATTAATTAAAAACTGGCCTGGGGCTGTAGCTCATTGGTAGAGTGCTTGTCTCACATGTGTGAGGCACTGGATTCAATCCTCAACACCACATAAAAATAAATAAATAAAGATATTGTGTCCATCTACAACTAAAAAAATAAAATAAATAAAAGAAAAAGTAGTTAAAACTTTCCAAGAAGAGACTGATAAGATTTTGTGTGGTTCAACATGGTCAAAACTATTTAGAAAAGAATGGAGAAAGTTCAAATGGATGTATTCAGAATTGAGCATTGAAGAGGTATTAGAAGGTGCTTAATGAATCCTGCCAAATTCACTTCATGCCTCCAAAGAATGAAAAAAAGAGGGATTTTTTTTTTAAAAGACCAGCTCATCTCTTAAGAGCTAAGCATGACAGACATCAAATGGGCAGGTTTCCCAGAATGTTTCTGAGGTAACAGACCAAGACTTCTTGTTGATTTCAAGACCTACTTAAGACTTCAATTGTAAGGAATTCTGAAATTATGGAGAAATCAACTTCAATTTTATTATCATTCTATAAAAAGTGTTTTGAAACACTAATATTATTATTATTTTTTGGTTACCAGAGATTGAACTCAGGGGCACTCAACCACTGAGCTACATCCCCAGCTCTATTTTGTATTTTACTTAAAGACAGGGTCTCACTGAGTTGCTTAGAACCTTGCTTTTGCTGAGGCTGGCTTTGAACTCCTGATCCTCCTGCTTCAGCCTCTAAAGCCAATGGGATTACAGGTGTGTGCCACCACTCCCATCTTAGTCTTTGAAGACAACACAAAACAACATATTTCATGTATCACATTTTGGAAATATAATACCATTAAATATAATTAAGGAGGGCATTTAAATTTTTCTTTTTCTCCTATCTCAATATTGGAGAATGAGGGCTGGGGTAGTAGTGCAGTGGTAGAGTGCTTGCCTAGCATGTGTGAGGCACTGTGTTTAATCCTCAGCACCACATAAAAATAAATAAAATAAATGTGTTCATCTAAAATTTAAAAAAAAATGTTGGGGCTGGGATTGGGGCTCAGTGATAGAATGCTTGCCTAGCATGTGCGAGGCCCTGGGTTCGATCCTCAGCACCACATACAAATAAATAAATAAAATAAAGGTACTGTGTCCAACTACAACTAAAAATTAAAAAAAAATATTGGAGCATGATGTTGTCAAAACTATTGGTTTAAATCTGGAAGGCAATGTAGAAAATCTCAAATCCAAAATCCTCACTATAAAGATTTCAAAACTGAGCCAGGGCTGGGGTTGTAGCTCAGTGGTAGAGCACTTGCCTAGCATGTGTGAGACACTGGATTCAATTCTCAGCACCACATACAAATAAATAAAATAAAGATTCATCAACAACTATATATGTAAACTGAGCCAGAATCCCAATCTGAAGTCTAGAGTCAGCTTTAACATTTGGTTCCTGATGTGATATGGTGAAATTTACTTATTCCTAGGATTCAGTTTTATCATCTGTAAGGAAAATGATACCGTAGCTACCTTAGAAGTTTACTCTAAGAATCAAATAAAATGGTGAAACCCTTTGTATATTGTGAAATACTGTACATGTATATTATTAAATTGATAATAATTTCTGCCTATCCTTTAATTACTGCAGAACAGCTATTAAACAGTTTCTCAAGGTTTCAGGGAACACTTTAATTTGGTTCTGGAAGAGTCAGTTTTTCCCAGCCACACAAAGTTATATACTTCCTCCCTGGTCAAATTGATACTCTAGCTTCAGTCAATTCATTAGATAGGTAGGTAGAATGAGAGAAATTGTATTTAATATATTCACTATGTGTCGAGAATATTTTTTGTGATTTGATTTTGCTTTCTAAGTTAATTAATGTCTCTAAATATGTAGTTTTTCAATCATGTTGCAAAAATCTACCAATACTTTTCATTTCATGGTTTTAACTTTGTTGGAAGTTTCTAAATCTTTTCTCATTCTAAGAAATTTTGTATTGCCTTTCTGGGCGTCTTCTGATTATTTACAATTAACTCCTAATCCATAGTGTGAGATTAAAATTTCAGTTGATTTTTATTTTATGTAGCTCATCTATAGGATCATTTGTTGAGTAAAATGATGTGTGACCATGTTCTGTTTGGAACTTATTTTTTTAATTTTTTTATTTATTCTTTTTAGTTATACATGACAGTAGAAAGTATTTTGACATACATACATGGAGTATAACTTCCCATTCTTGTGGTTATACATGATGAGGAGTTACACTGGTTGTATATTCATATATGAACACAGGAAAGTTATGTCCGATTGATTCTACTGTATTTCCTATTCCAATCCCCCTCCCTTCCCTTCATTCCCCTATGTCTAATACACTGAACTTCTATTCTTTCTTCCCCTCCCCAATTGTGTATGTATGTGTGTGTGTATGCATGTGCTGAGAAGAAAGTGTATTCAGTCATTGATGGATGAAATAGTCTATATATTCCTGGTAGGTCTAAATTATTAATTGTATTTTTTAGTTCTATAGCTTCTTTATTTAGTTTTTGTTTGGAGGATCTATCCAGTGATGAGAGAGGTGTGTTAACATCACCCAGTATTACTGTGTTGTAGTCTATTTCATTCTTGAAATTGAGAAGTATTTTTTGATGTATGTAGCAGCTCCATTGTTTGGGGCATAAATATTTATGACTGTTATGTCTTGTTGATGTATAATTCCTTTAACCAATATGAAATGTCCTTCTTTATTCCTTCTGATTAACTTTGGCTTAAAGTCCACTTTACCTGATATGAGGATAGAAACCCCTGCTTGTTTATGAGCTCCATGTGAATGATAAGTTTTTTTTCCCATCCTTTCACCTTCAGTCTGTGGATATCTTTTCCTATGAGGTGAGTCTCTTGGAGACAGCATATTGTTGGGTCTTGGGCCTTGTTTTTTTTTTTTTTTTTTTTTTTTTAAAGTTGTAGATGGACACAATACCTTTATTTTATTTGTTTATTTTTATGGGTCAAATCCAGGGCCTCATATGTGTGAGGCAAGTGCTCTACCACTGAGCCCCAGCCCCATCCCTGGGTCTTGTTTTTTAATCAAGTCTGTCAGTCTATGTCTTTTTTCTTTTTAAACCTTTATTTTATTTTTTGGAGTTGCTGGTTTAATATAAAGTATTTTTACAACAATTGTGTCTTCATACATGTATTTAGGGTAATCGTGGATAACTCAGTCTGCCATTATTCCTATCCCCTTGCCCCCTCCCCCACTTCCCCCCTCTTTGTTCTATTTAAAGCTCTTTCATTCCTCTCATTCCTTCTCTCTTGCCTTTATAAGTTAGTATCTTCATATCAAAGAGATCATTCGACCTTTGGTTTTTTGGAATTGGCTAACTTCACTTAGTATTATTTTCTGCAACTCCATCCATTTACCTGCAAATGCCATGATTTTATTATCTTTTAATGCTGAGTAGTGTTCCATTGTGTATATATACCAAAATTTCCCTATCCATTCATCTGTTGACGGGCATTGGGGTTGGTTCCACAATCTAGCTATTGTGAATTGTGCTGCTATAAACATTGATGTGGCTGTGTCCCTGTAGTAAGCTGTTTTTAAGTCCTTTGGGAATAGGCCAAGGAGTGGGATAGCTGGGTCAAATGGTGGATCCATTCACAGTTTTCTGAGGAATCTCCATACTGCTTTCCAGATTGGCTTCACCAATTTGCAGTTCCACCAGCAATATAAGAGTGTGCCTTTTCCCCCACATCCTCACCAGCATTTATTTTTGTTTGTTTTTTTGATAGCTGCCAATCTGACTGGAGTAAGAGGAAATCTTAGAGTAGTTTTGATTTGCGTTTCTCTAATCGCTAGAGATGTTGATCATTTTTCATATATTTGTTGATTGTTTGTATATCATCTTCTGAGAAGTATCTGTTTAGCTCCTTGGCCCATTTATTGATTGGTTATTTGTTTCTTTGGTGTTAAGGCTTTTGAGAGCTTTATAAATCCTTGAGGTTAGTGTTCTATCTGATGTGCTTGTGGTAAAGATTTGCTCCCATTCTGTAGGTCCTCTATTCTTCTCACTGATTGTTTCTTTTGCTAAGAAGAAGCTTTTTAGTTTGAATCCATCCCATTCATTGATTCTTGGTTTTAGTTCTTGCGCTATAGGGGTCTTATTGAGGAAGTTAGAGCCTAAACCAACATGATGGAGATTTGGGCCTACTTTATCTTCTATTAGGAGCAAGGTCTCTGGTTTAATTCCTAGGTCCTTGATCCACTTTAAGTTAAGTTTTGTGCATGGTGAGAGAAAGAGATTTAATTTCATTTTATTACATGAGGATTTCCAGTTTTCCCAACACCATTTGTTGAAGAGGCTGTCTTTTCTCCAGTGAACATTTTTGGCACCTTTGTCTAATATAAGATAACTGTAGGTATGTGGGTTCGACTCTGAGTCTTCTATTCTGTACCATTGGTCAACTGGTCTATTTTGATGCCAATACCATGCTGTTTTTGTTAATATTGCTTTGTAGTCCAATTTAAGGTCTGGAATAGTAATGCCACCTGCTTCATTCTTCTTGCTAAGAATCGCTTTGGTTATTCTGGGTCTCTTATTTTTCCAGATGAATTTCATGATTGCTTTTTCTATTTCTATGAGGAATGATATTGGGGTTTTGATTGGTATTACATTGAATCTGTACAGTGCTTTTGGGAGAATGGTCATTTTGACAATGTTAGTTCTACCTATCCATGAACAAGGTAGATCTTTCCATCTTCTAAGATCTTCATTAATTTCTTTCTCTGGTGTGCTGTAGTTTTCATTGTAGAGGTCTTTCACTTCTTTTGTTAAGTTGATTCCCAAATATTTTATTTTTTTGAGGCTACAACAAATGGGGTGGATTTCCTAGTTTCTCTTTCTGAGGATTTGTCACTGATGTACAGAAATGCCTTTGATTTATGTGTGTTGATTTTATATCCAGCTATATTGCTGAATTCATTTATTATATCTAGAAGATTTCTGGTGGAATTTTTTGGATCTTCTATGTATAGAATCATATCATCTGCAAATAGTGATAATTTGAGTTCTTTTCCTATTCGTATCCCTTTAATTTCTTTCGTCGGTCTAATTGCTCTGGCTAGGGCTTGAAGAACTATGTTAAGTAGGAGTGGTGAAAGAGGGCATCCCTGTCTTTTTCCAGTTTTTAGATGGAATGCTTTCAATTTTTCTCCATTTAGGATGATGTTGGCCTGGGGCTTAGCATGGATGGCCTTTACGATGTTGAGGTATGTTCCTGTTATCCCTATTTTTTCTAGCATTTTGAACATAAAGGTATGTTGTATTTTGTCAGATGCTTTCTCTGAATCTATTGAGATGATCATATGATTTTTATCTTTGAGCCTGTTGATGTGATGAATTACATTTATTGATTTCCTTATATTGAACCAACCTTGCATCCCTGGAATGAAGCCCACTTGATTATGATGCACTATCTTCTTGATGTGTTTTTGTATTTGATTTGTCAGAATTTTATTTGAATTTTTGCATCTATATTCATTAGAAATATTGGTCTGAAGTTTTCTTTCTTTGATTTGTCTCTGTCTGGTTTTGGAATCAGGGTGATATTGACCTCATAGAATGAGTCTGGGAGTGTTCACTCTTTTTCTATTTCATGAAATAGTTTGAGAAGTATTGGTGTTATTTCTTCTTTAAAGGTCTTGTACAACTCAGCTGTGTAACCATCTGGTCCTGGGCTTTTCTTGGTTGGTAAGTTTTTTATGGCATCCCGTATTTCTTTGCTTGAAATTGACCTATTTAAATTGTGTATATCATCTTGATTTAGTTTGGGCATATCATATGTCTCTAGAAATTTCTTGATAACTTCGTTATTTTCTATTTTATTGGAGTATAAATTTTCAAAATAATTTCTAATTATCTTCTGTATTTCTGTAGTGTCCATCGTGATATATCCTTTTTCATCATAGATATTGGTAATTTGTGTTTTCTCTCTTCCTTTCTTTGTTAGCATAGCTAAAGGTCTATGAATTTTATTTATTTTTTCAAAGAACCAACTTTTTGTTCTGTCAATTTTTTCAATTTTTTTTTTTAGTTTCAATTTCATTAATTTCAGCTCTGATTTTAATTATTTCCTTTCTTCTACTTCTTTTGGGGTTGATTTGTTCTTCTTTTTCTAGGGCTTTGAGATGTAATGTTAGTTCATTTATTTGTTGACTTTTTCTTTTTTGAAGGAATGAGCTCCATGCAATGAACTTTCCTATTAGTACTGCCTTTAGGGTGTCCCAGAGATTTCGGTATGTTGTATCATTGTTCTCATTTACCTCTAAGAATTTCTTAATATCCTTCTTGATGTCTTCTGCAACACATTGATCATTCAATAGCATATTATTTAGTCTCCAGGTGTTAGTGTAGCTTTTATTTCTTTTTTTACCATTGATTTCTAATTTCATTCCATTATGATCTGATAGAATGCAAGGTAGTATCCCTACTTTTTTATATTTGCTTAGAGTTGCTTTATGGCATAATATATGGTCTATTTTTGAGAAGGATCCATGTGCTGCTGAGAAGAAAGTATATTGGCTCATTGATGGGTGATATACTCTATATATGTCAGTTAAGTATAAATTATTAATTGTATTATTGAGTTCTATAGTTTCTTTGTTTAACTTTTGTTTGGAAAATCTATCCAGTGGTGAAAGAGGTGTATTAAAGTCACCTAGAATTATTTTCTTGTGGTCTATTTGATTCTTGAACTTGAGAAGGGTTTGGTTGATGAATGTAGATGCTCCATTATTTGGGGCATATCTATTTATAACAGTTATATCTTGTTGATCTATGATTCCCTTAAGCAGTATGAAATGTCCATCTTTATCTCTTTTGTCTAACTTTGGCTTGAAGTCTACTTTATTGGATATGAGGATGGAGACCCCTGCTTGCTTATGTAGACCATGTGAGTGATATATTTTATCCCATCCTTTCACCTTCAGTCTATCGGCGTCTTTTCCTATGAGATGTGTCTCTTGAAGGCAACAAATTGTTGGGTCTTTTTTTTTTTTTTTAAATCCAATCTATTAGCCTATGTCTTTTAATTGGTGAGTTTAGGCCATTAACATTCAGGGTTATTATTGGGACATAATTTGTATTACCAGTCATTTTTTTTTATTATTATTTTTGGTATTTAGTTTGACTTGGTTTTTCCTTGGTTGTTTTTTCCCTTTATTGTAGTTCTTCCCTTTGCAGATTTTCATTATTGTTTTTCATTTCCTCCTTGTGGAATACTTTACCAAGAATGTTCTGTAAGCCGGGCGCGGTGGCGCACGCCTGTAATCCCAGCACTTTGGGAGGCTGAGACAGGAGGATCGCGAGTTCAAAGCCAGCCTCAGCAATGGCGAGGCACTTAGTAACTCAGTGAGACCCTGTCTCTAAATAAAATACAAAAAAGGGCTGGGGATGTGGCCCAGTGGTCGAGTGCCCCTGAGTTCAATCCCCGGTACCACAAAAAAAAAAAAAAAAAAAAAAAAAAAAGAATGTTCTGTAGAGCAGGCTTTCTTGTTGTAAATTCCTTTAGCTTTTGTATTTCATGGAAGGTTTTTATTTCATCCTCAAATCTAAAGTTTAATTTTGGTGGATATAAAATTCTTGGTTGGCATCCCTTATCCTTTAGAGCCTGGTATATGTTGTTCCAGGGTCTCCTGGCTTTGAGGATCTGGATTGAAAAATCTGCTAAGATGCAAATTGTTTTTCCCTTATAGGTAATCTGACTTTTCTCTCTTGCAGCCTTTAAAATTCTATCTTTATTTTGTATGCTAGGCATTTTCATTACAATGTGCCTTGGTGTGGACCTGTTGTAATTTTGTACATTTGGCGTCCTATAGGCCTCTTGTATTTGATTTTCAATTTCATTCTTCCTGCTTGGGAAATTTTCTGATAATATTTCATTGAAGAGATTGTGCATTCCTTTGGTTTGAATCTCTGCACCTTCCTCTATTCCAATAAATGTTATATTTGGTCTTTTGATGGTATCCCATAATTCTTGGATGTTTTGTTCATGGTTTCTTACCATCTTCACTGTGAGGTCAACTTGATTTTCAAGATTATATATTTTGTCCTCATTGTCTGAGGTCCTATCTTCCAAGTGGTCCAATCTGTAGGTGATGCTTTCTATTGAATTTTTTAAGTGGATTACTGTTTCTTTCATTTCAAGGATTTCTGTTTGTTTTTTTCTCAAACTCTCTATCTCTTTTTTGAAGTAATCTTTTGCTACCTGGATTTGTTCTCTTATCTCTTTGTTGGTGTGATGGATGGTTGCCTGTATTTGATCTCTTATCTCTTTGTTGGAGAGATCAATTTTTGCCTGTATCTGTTCACTTAGGTCATTTTTAAAATCCCTTATCATTTTAATTATGTATATCTGGAACTCTTTCTCTGACATTTCACCTACTATGCTTTCTATGGTTTCTATTGTTGTAGTATCTTGGTTTGTTTGGGGCATTTTCCTCCCTTGTTTCCTCATGATGTCTATGTGTTTTCCTCTCTTGCAAGGTTAGCCTGAGGTATTACAACTTCTGCCCTTTTGTCTTATAAGGTCCCTCCAGGTTACCCAGAACCTCACTTTTTAGGGAAATATCAATATTAGATTTTTCAGTGTACCCGATGTGTGTCCATATATCAGTTAGTTTCTATTTTTATATTTACAGTTTTGTCACTATAAACATAAATGATGAGATCAGTTATCTTATTCCATATAGTCTCTATTTATGCATGGTGGTTTACAGTATCTGATGAAAGAAGGGGGGACTTAGAGGTTGGCTTAAACGTTTATGAAGTAAGATGTGAGAAAATAGAGGTATTAGATTATTTGACTAGAGAGAGTATAATCATTAGAATTTGGCTGTTAGTAGAATAATCAAGAGATAGACAACCCCGTGTAAGATTCCCTGTTAGTTCACAACATCATAACTGGTTGCACCTTTTGGTGCATCCTGGTCTCTAGGGACCTTAGTGATGTCTTACCCAGACCTTTTTGTTGTTCCTTGGTAGTAGTGTCGCTAACTCAATTTTGTGGCAGTGGTAGCCTCAGGCCTATCATTATATTGGTGTTGGGTTGAGTAGATAAGGGATCCCAAATTCGGTGTGTCTGGCCAGTCATGAGTTTCCTCTCCAATTTGTGGGCATGGAATGAGCCTCTCTCTCCAGATCCCCTCCTGGCCACAGAGTGGTAGAGCAGGCAGTCTGGCTTTCTTCTCCCCACTCTCCTCCTCCTGGGTCTCCTCCCAGTCTAGTTATTTCGGTGGTGGTTGGGCAAGTGGGCAGCAGGGCCCTTCCACAGGGTGAAGCCTGCAGTTCCTGGTCCTGGCGATGGCATGAGCTGGCGGCCAGGGGAGCTGGTGGCTGGGTCGCTCCTTCCGGTGGGTGGCTACTGCTTGTTCTGGTCACAGCTGGGCAGGTGACAGTTCCCCAAAGAATGGATGGGGCCCTTCCTCTGGTAGGGCCCTGTCTGCAGTGGGGAGATGCTATTCCCAGGCCTGGAGGTGATGACTGGGTAAGCCAGTGTCCAGGTGAGCTGATGGCTGGGTTTCTCCTTCAGGAGGGTGCCTACCTCTTGTTCCGTTTGCAGCTGGGCAGGTCACAGTTCCCCACAGATTGGATGGGGCCCTTCCTCTGGTTGGGCCCTGTCTGTAGCAGGGAGCTGCTATTCCCAGCCCCGGAGGCGATGACTGCTTACCTTTATTTTGTTCATTTATTTTTTATGTGGTGCTGAGGATTGAACCCAGTGCCTCACACATGCAAGGCAAGTGCTCTACTGCTGAGCCACAACCCCAGCCCCAGTCTATATCTTTTGATTGATGAGTTTAGGCCACTTACATTCAATGTTGTAGTTATTATTTTTTTGAGAAAAAGGGAAAAAGAAGGTTTTTTTTTAAAATATTTTTAGTTGTATATGGACACAATACCTTTGTTTATTTAGTTTTTTTCTTTTTTTTAATGTGGTGCTGGGGATTGAACTCAGTGCCTCACACATGCTAGGCAAGTGCTCTACCACTCAGCCACAACCCCAGCCCCTGAAAAAGGTTTACTGCTTTGCTAGAAAAGGAGAAACACAGGGGTCTCCTGTCCCAAAGTCTATGATTTTGCCCATTAGTAGGAACAGGGAGCTTTAGAAGAGATGATTCAAAGGCTATATTCCCTGTGTTCTCTGTTGGAGTTGTAATTCACTTGTTAACTTGGGAGATAGTACTAGAAGATCTGAGAAATGACTATCTCTAAAATATGGATTACTTCATTTCTGTGGTGGGTATGTACTCAAGGATAGATAAATCTGCCTAAAATGTGGATGAAAGGTAATCTTGTTTTCCCTGAGATTAGGTAGGGAGAGAAAGTAGAGAGGAGCAGGGAGAGAGGAAGAGAAAGAAACATGTCCATTTTAAAAATAAGTTGCAGTGGCAGAGCAGCAAGGATTATATTCAAAGCATAAAGTGGACCATTGTTACACTTCCCCAATGTCAACTTCTACATTCCATTTCTATGGAAAAATGCTCACCATTATTATTGAGAAATGATTTTTATGTGGTGCTAAGGATTGAACCCAGTGCCTCACATGTGCTAGGCAAGTGCTCAACCACTGAGACCCAGCCCCAGCCCTTGACTTTGATCTTAATTTGAGACAGACCTGCTTCTTGTACACAGACCTTTAGTGGGCAACAGGACAGCAGACAGTTAATTAACTGGATAAGTAAATTGCATGAACTCAGGCCTCTGAAACTCAGAGCAGCCTACCCTCCTGACTGCTAATCAATCACCCACATGCTACACCTTGTGTAAGACAGAAAAGTAGTGACTGCCATCCCTGGTGACAGGGTTCTCAGAATCTAGGTGGGAGAAAAGACTGTATATTGTAAATGGTGAAAAAAAGAACAGCTCCTGATATCCCAGGCTTGTCTGGCACTAATAGCTAGGCTAGGTCATTCTCCTATAGGACACAAACAATTAGATAGAGCACTGATATCAGACAACATGTGACTGTGATAAAAGAAGACAAATCAAAGTCACTTTATAATTCCACTTAGAAATAAAATAATGTGACGAAATACTAAACATCTCCCACTCTTGGCTAAAATATGTACCTGCCACTTCTTTAGCAGTTATAACTTTATCCTGGCTCTTGTCTCCTCTCCTTATAGCTAAAATTTATTGAATTACCAATTGAATTGCCCCCACTTTCTGACACTATTTAATTTAGAGCAAATCCTCATTTCCTTCAAAACTTCCCCAAATCACCCAGCCTTTTATTGAGACACCACATGGCTCTCCATGGTATTTGTTCTCCCTTGATGTGGTGAGTAATAAACCCAACTTGTTCAACTACAGGTATGTTCCTAATGATGTTTGGCTAGAGGACATTGACAATGTAAAACATTTCCATCTTTACAGTGTGATATAGTGACACAGTCAAGTGAGTCAGGAGGCATCACTATTGGTGGGATTTTCCTTAGGTCAGGATTCCCAGAAGAGGGAGGACTTGGACTCAAAAGATGGGGAACCTGCCCTGACTCAGGATCACAGTAAAGGAAAAATTATTATCACATGGCTTTTGTTAAAATGTGCTTATTACTTCACAAAAGCCTAACACTTGAGGTAGAGTAAAGAAGCAGTGTTTCCCCTGGTCACAGGCAGACCTAGGGGATTTGATGGAAATATGGTGGTGCCATACATGATGGTGCACACCTGTAATCCCAATGGCATGGGAGGCTGAGGCAGGAGGATTGCAAATTCAAAGCCAGCCTCAGCAACTTAGCAAGACCCTGCCTCAAAATAAATAAATGGGCTGGGGATGTGGCTCAGTGTTTATGGGCCCCTGGGTTCAGTCCCTAGTACAGAAAGAAAGAAAGAAGGAAAGAAAGGAAGGAAGGAAGAAAGCTAGAAAGAAAGAAAATAAGGAAAGAAATCTGGTGGTGAGGACAGTACCTAACAGGGCACCCCTATTTCCTAATGCAGTGCTATAACCAGGGCTGCCTCTACTTTTTCATAGCAAAATCAATTACGACCAAGATAGTTTTTATTTGTTTGTTCTTTTCATGGTACTGGGGATTGAACCCAAGGGAAATCTACCACTGAACTGCAACCCCAGACCCGGGACAGAGTTTTATATTATATTTAAAAATAAAATCTGTACAGGTATTGTTTTAGTCAGTCTTTCTGTGACCAATCTATTCAATAAGAAGATCTTAGAGGTGGGCTGCAGTTATAGCTCAGTGATAGAGTGCTTGCTTAGCATGTGTGAGGCACTGGGCTTGATCCTCAGTACTACATAAAAATAAATAAATTTGTCCATACACAACTAACTAAATAAATAAAAAGAAAATCTTAATGGAGGAAAAGTTTATTTTGGTTCACAGTTTCAGAGTCTTCGTCCATGATCAGCCAACTCCATCACTCTGGGCTGGAGGTGAGAGGCAGAACTTCATGGCAGAAGGAGGAAATCATCTCAGAACATGGCAGCCAGGAAGCAGAGAGAGAGGGCTTTGCTCACCAGGAACAAGATATAACCCCAAAGGCAAGCCCCCAGTCACCTACTTCCTTCAGTTGCACCCTACCAACCTATAGTTACCATCCAGTTAATCCATATCAGTGGATTAATCCAATGATTAGGTTAAAACTCTCACAATTCAATCATTTCATGTAAATATTCTTGCATTGTCTCACAGTAACTTTTGGGGGATACCTCATTTTTGAACAGTAATAGGTGTCTCTCCAGGTCATAAAGAGCTGGGCTGTCCACTTGAGGCTGTAGGACAAATTATTCAGACCATAATCATTTACTGAGCATGTGATGAGCACTGACCATGTGCCTGTAATTATGTTAGGGGTTTGGGTCTCCCAGGTGCTTAAGATCCATGGTTTGCTCAATGTAGTTCTTGTTCTAGATGGGAAGACAGACGCTTGGATGACAAATGTACTAATAGAGATGAGCACAAGGTGCTATGAGAGCTTAAGAGAGAGAATGATTAGCTAGGGTGCAGAGGATGGCAAGTAAGGTAGGTTAGTACCTAGGAAAGTGCTCAAGAGGAGGCATTTCAGCTGGGTCCTAAAACTAGAAGTCCAGCTGGCAGTGAAGATGGGGTGGAGGTCACTGCAGGTAAAGGAAGCAGCATGGACAGTGGCAGAGAGATGTGTGTGTGTACTTACACAGAGCAATGACACTATTGGAGCCTTGGACAGAGTTGCAGATGGGACTTTAAAAATACCTGGGGTGCTAGGCATGGTGGCACACACCTGTAATCCCAGCAACTCAGGAGACTGAGGCAGGAGGATCACAATCTTAAGGCCTGGGCAACTTAGTGAGACCCTGAGTCAAAATGAAAATTAAAAAGGGCTGGGAGTGTTACTCAGTGGTGGAGCACCCCTGGGTTTGATCCCCAGTACTGCAGAGAAAGAAAGAAAGAAAGAAAGAAAGAAAGAAAGAAAGAAAGAAAGAAAGAAAGAAAGAAAGAAAGAAAGAAAGAAAGAAAGAAAGAAAAGAAAGAAGGAAAGAAGGAAGGAAGGAAGGAAGGAAGAAAGGAAGGAAGGAAAACAGATGGGGCCATGTACGATTTATTAAGGAGTTTGCCCGTTGTCTTGAAAAGTAGCTCTTCTGCCTCTCAAGGAACTATTGAGGTGATAGGGCAGAGTTACAATAGGGTGTGGTGCATTTAAGAATAGATAGTATGGTGTGGGTGTGTAGCTCAGTGCCTGAGCTCTTGAGTAGCATGTGTGAGGCTGTGATTTTGATCCCTATCAGTACAAACAAAAGAACAAGTAGGGTTCCAGGTATGGTGTCACACGCCTGTAATTCCAGTGACTCAGGAGGCTGAGGCAGGAGGATCAAAAGTTCAAAGCCAGCCTCAGAAACTCAGCAAGGCCCTAAGCAACCCAGCAAGACCTTGTCTCTAAATAAAATACAAAAAAATGCTGGGGATGTGGCTCATTGGTTAAGTGGCCCTGGCTTCAATGCCCGGTACCAAAAACAAACAAACAAACAAACAAACAAAGAATGAGAAGGGTAAAGGAAAGATCTACTAAGGCCCCTAAAGATCTTTACAGCAAGTGAACCCACACTTTTTCTCTTTATAAAAGTAACACATATTCTTTGTAGAACTGATTGAAAAAAGAGACAGGCTAAAACAGAGAAGCAAAAATCACACATATCTCACTCACACAAATCAATAAAATTAATAAGCCAATAGAAAAACGAACAAAGGACATGGATAGATAAGTCATAAATGCAAATGGTTTTTAACATATAGATAAATGCTTTTTAAAGATAGATGCTCAAACTCAATACAAATTAAAACTGTATTGAAGCAATAATGATCATCAGTATTAAATGCTCTTTAGAGATTGAGTGCTATTTTGAGTACATACGTAGATCATATTTATTCTTTGCAACAACCTTACAACCTAGTGATGTGCAGTATGATATTCTTTCCATGCTAGGCACTGGCAGTGAGCCACAGTTTCCAGTCAGCCATGTGATCTTGAAGGTGAACAATGAATACTCTGTAATGTACTATGTTGCTAAGCTATAATATTCAGTAGATTAAGTCTATTAAATGCATTTTATTTACTATATTTTCAACTTACTATAGGCATATTGGGATATAACACCACCCTAAGTTGAGGAACATCTGTATTATCTGTCTTTTGCAATTGAAGAAACCCAAACAGAGAGGTTTAGTAATTTTTCTAAGGTCACACAGAACCCAAATTAAGAAAATAAAAATAAACCTTAATATCACTATTCAGAAATAATCACTGTTATTTGGCATACAGTTCACTTTCATTTTCCAGGTTGCTACGAAGCTATGATTCTTAATTCCCTCTATTAGTCTGCTTTGTGTTTTTGCAATGAAATACCTGAGACAAATAACTTATGAAGAGAAGGCATTTGTTTAACTCATAGTTTTTGAGGTTCAAAGTCCAAAATTGGGCTGATGGAGGCATTAATTTGGCTTATGGTGGAGGTGGTAGACAGCTGCACATCATGGTGGGAGTGTATAGGAGTCAATGGGCACGTTTCAAACTGGAGCAAAGAGGGAGAAATTGGACTCCCAAACTCCATTGAGAGTTCATGCCCCAGATGACCTAGGGATCCCCTACCAGGGCACACCTCCTACAGGTTCTACTTCCTCCCAATAGTGCCACCCTGGTGACTAAGACTTTAATATATGGAGATTTGGGTAATACTCACCAAAGCCAAACTGTAGCACTTCCCTCTTTGTCTAGGAATTCTTTCTCCCCCACTCCCTACCCTACTTAGTTGTAGAAAGTGGGATAAAATATTAAGCTTTTGTTTGTTCCTTATCTTCTCCATCATGATCAAGTTGCTCAAGTGGCCTTGCCCCCTAATCAAGACAGGAACTCCACCAGAGTGTAGATGGTAAAAGATGATGGGTAGTCCCTTGGCACCATCTTGTTTTTCTGGTACTGTCCAGATCTCCATCTCTGGCTAGTTCCTCACTTGATTCCTTCTGTTGGCCTCTCCTTAGCTACCTCCTCAGCATCAAAGTTAATGCCTTCAACACTCCTTTCAACATTGTCAGTTTCCCTTTCTTTCCCTTCATCCTTCACACCAGCCCACATCTGGTTGGAATGGAGTTAGTTTTCTAATTTCATCACACATGGTGGGAGAACCCAGCAACCTCCTCAATAGCTATGCTTGGGAAATGACAGCACAAAAAATTGCAAAAATCAAAATAAATCCCCAAGGGCTGGGGGTATAGCTCAGTTGGTAGAGTACTTGCGTCACATGTGCATACAAGCCCCTGGGTTCAATCTCCAGCAACAGCAACACACACACACACACACACACACACACACACACACACACACACATACCCAGCGCAGTAAGTACTAAACAAACAAACAAACAAACAAATCAAATCAAAGGTGGTGGGCTGAGGGCCTAGGTCATTGGTAAAGAGCTTGCCTAGCATGCCTGAGGCCCTCAGTTCCATCCCCAGCACCACAAAAATAAAGAAAGCCCAACAGAGGGCTGGGGCTGGGGCTCAGTGGTAGAGTGCTTACCTGGCACGTGTGAGGCACTGGGTTCAATCCTCAGCACCACATAAAAATAAATAAATAAAAATAAAGGTATTGTGTCCACTTACAACTAAATATATATATATATGTGTGTGTGTGTGTGTGTGTATACATATATGTATATACATATATATGTGTGTGTGTGTGTGTGTGTGTGTGTGTGTGTGTGTATGTATTCCAACAGAGATGGTGACAGTGGCTGCTGCTGGGTTGAAAGCCATATGATGTGGCTAAGGCAGCAGCCACATCTGCTGGGTGACCAGGATTATACAGGGGTGGCTGAGGAGCACAGACCTTGCCTGCCACAGAAGTCCAGGTGACTGCAATACAGGACAAGAACACAATGTCAGGCTGGCGATTCCTTGTCAGTCTTGAGCTGGTTTTAAAATCTGGCCAAGGTCTAGTGGAGTAAGTGCAGAGGGGCTCAGGAAAGGGTAGCAGTCACCCCCTGCCTTATCCTCAAGCAAGTTTCTCCAGCTGGTTCTGGAGGCCTCTAGGTCTCAGCTCCTTTGCTGAGAAGAAGGTGCAGAGGAAAAGAAGGTCGTGTTGTGCTCATCCCCTATGCCTATTTTCTCCAGATCACTTTTGGGAGGGGAGCTCATTGCCCTTCTCTTCACACAGAGCCCAGGAAGAAAGCCTTAGTACAATATGCACCTGACTGCAGACAGGTAGCTTTAACAGACATAATAGGCATAAATTCAACCAAAGGGAGAGAAGGGAGTGTTTTTCCTCCTGTTAACACAAACTCCAGTTTTTATTTGATTTAGTCTTTACCTTTTAGTTCTAGGTCAAGGAGACCTTGTGGTTTTGCACAAAATGCCCTAGAGATGAATGCTTAGAGATACATGTCTATGTGTGAGGTCTGGAAGGGCCATTAGCAGTCATGGAATCTGTCACTCTCCACACTTGCATGTGGAAAGCAGCAGCAGCAGGAGGGCTTGTCACAACAGATGGCTGGGTCCCACACCAGAGGTCAGGCTTCCCTGGGTCTGGGCAGGGCCTGAAAATTTCATTTCTGTCAAGTTCCCCTGGGAGGCTGGGCTGCTCTTTTGAATGCTACACTTGGAGAACCAGGGATCTAAGCCAGCTTCCACATTTCACAGGTGACTGTGCTGAGGCAGAACCCCAGCTGGTTCTAGGATTGGTTTTAGCACTGAACTACTTGTTAGGACTTTGCAGACTTGCTTAGCTTCTCTGGGCCTTGGTGTTTCTCATCTACAAAATGAGAGGAATGGCCCCTGTTCTGCCTTTCTAGGTGGAGTTGTTTAATTTGTAGAGTGGAAGCAATAGGGTTCCTCGGGCCTTGAGCAACAGCCCTCTGATTGGGTGTGGAGCCCTCGTGTGGTCATCAGAGCCACTAATTTAATCCTCTTCCCCTCTGGCTGGTGGGCCTGAGTTTACTCTCTGCTTTCTGTTTTGTGGAGGACTGAAAGAGACAGACACATGCTTTCAAGTTGAGGTATACACCATTTTCCCTTCTTCTTGTATTTTCTTCAATTTGCATTTTCTTTTTAAGTTTGTTTAAATTTCTACCTGTATTTTTCCTTTTTTCTATAAAAAGTTCACTAGTGTTTTCATTTGTAATTTCTTCCGTTGTTTTTAAATTCACACAACTTAAGACCATTCAGGTGTATATTTTCTTCTCATTTTTAGCATGAATCTTTTTTTTTTTTTTGGTACCAGGGATTGAACTCAGGGGCACTCAACCACTGGGCCACATCCCCAGCCTTTGTATTTTATTAGAGACAGGGTCTCACTGAGTTGCTAAGTGCCTCGCCAGTGCCGAGGCTGGCTTTGAACTCACGATCCTCCTGCCTCAGCCTCCCAAGTGCTGGGATTACAGGCGTGTGCCACCGCGCCCGGCTAGCATGAATCTTTACCATGTACATCCTTTTCCATCTGGAGTTAAAAGTTATGCATTATGCACTCAGGTGCCTTTATTTTTCTAAACAGCTAACTGCTGCCCCTATTAGTTGAGTAAACTTTTTCTTCATCCATCATGTGAGGCTATACTTCTTAGCACTTTCTAGGAGGGTAGAATAGGTGGGAGAAGGAGAGGGATTTGTGTCTACCCTATTCTTTATCAAATACAGAAGCTGAGGCCTGGTGTAGGTAACTTTTTTTCTTCAACATCATGCTAGTTTAATGGAGAAATCAGGTCTAGAACCAAGATTTCTGGACTCCAATGTGAAGTTGAACAACTGCTTGTTGTCACTTCAACTTAATGATGGACGTTGGTCAACTGTAAGGAAGTGTGCCTTGATTAATTGGGGCAGCTATTCTCTCCTCATTTTTTAGTATGTGGGAGTATGACCTTTGCTATTTGCTGTTTCAATAGATGCTAATAACAATTTTTTGGGGGGATACTGGGGATTGATCCTAGGAACACTTTTTACCACTGAGCTATATTCCCAGTCCTTTTTATTTTTTTTTTAATATTTATTTATTTACTTTAGTTGTATACAATGCAATGCATTTATGTTTATGTGGTGCTGAGGATCGAACCCGGGCCACGCACGTGCGAGGCGAACACTCTGCCGCTGAGCCCCAGCCCCAGCCCCTCCTTTTTATTTTTCATTTTGAGACAGGGTCTTGCTAAATTCATTAGGATTTTGCTAAGTTGTCTGGGTTAGCTCAAACTTGGAATCCTTCTCTTGGTCTCATGAATTGCTAGATTGCATGACCATGTTTTTTAAATGTGAAATCATCTGAATTTAATAACTACTTGGACAAATACAATATGCTTTCAGCCCACATGTGACCATAGGTTGCTAGTTTTTGACCTTTTAAAAAAAATACTTTTTACATTGGCATGGCAGTTGCATCCTGACTTTTGTTCTAGTTATCTGAAACATGGATCATCCAGCTAATATCAGAAGAGAAAAATTTCTTTATTCCTTTTCCTTTCTTACCCTCTTATTAACCTGACCAAGCAACCTGGAATTAGTTTTTCAGTAAGATACCACGTGAACTAGATAGTCTGAATTAATGGTTTGTTTATGGCATGTATGCCATTTCTGATGTTTCCCTAATATTATTTACTTGATATATAATCTAGGATTAGACTAATACATGATAGACTGCCCTTTATTATGGTTCCTGGAGTAATGAAGATCCATAAACGTGAAAATCCATAATCGACTTGGGGAGATAATGGAAATTGAAGTGTGCTAGATTTACAGGAAACTAGAGAAGTGATTGTATACTAAGTGCCCCTTCCTTTCTTTTAGATCTACCTTAACTCAGTGATGGCCCTGACAACATTTCTTTTCCATTCTCATCTACGAAACTTTTTTTTGGAGGTACCAGGGATTTAACTCAGGTTCTCACCCATGCCAGGTAAGTACTCCACTACTAAGTGACTCCATCTTTATCCTTATGTGTCAGAAATATTTGAATCTTCTGACTTTCTGAATTGCTGTTGGCAAACAAATGTGCTATTAATGTTTAGAAAGTGGATCTTTGGTGCATTGTGTAATTAGGAAACCAATACCTCTGGGAAGACTAAGAGACTATAATATGGAGAATAAAAAGACCAAGCATTTAAGGGATAGTGTGATTTTGTTGTGTGGGTAGGAAGAGAATTTTTTTGTAGGGGGGAGACTGGGGATTGAACTTGGGGGGCATTCAGCCACTGAGTCACATCCCTAGCCCTATTTTGTATTTTATTTAGAAACAGGGTCTCGGTGAGTTGCTTAGTACCTCGCTTTTGCTAAGGCTAGCTTTGAACTCACGATCCTACTGCCTCAGCTTCCAGAGCAGCTGGGACTACAGACATGTGCCACCTTGCCTGGTGAGAATGTTTTTGTATCACTATTCCTCTTGGATATTCAGCAAGGCCTTTCGGAAATGGTTCAAATGAAGAAGAAAACAGAAATGGTTCAAATGAAGAAGAAAACCTAATGCATTTCTCCCAACTTTGTTAGTATGTCCTTGCTTTAAGACACCTTTCTTGGAATATTGGCTCTTTGCTGAGTACTCTTGAGTGAGCCATATGTAAGCATCTCTGAAAATGTTTTCAAAAATGCGAATAATAACAGTATCTCTTTAATGGGATTACTGATAGGGATTTTAATAAGATAATCCATAGAAACTCTTAGCATTGTACCTGGCACACAGTAGTCTATAAATATTAAACTGTCATCATCATTTCTATAGACTCTTGGAGGGTGGGGAAGAGTAGATCAGTAATGGCATGGAGGAGACTGCATTTGAGTCAGGCCTTGTAAAATGGACTGGGTTTTCATAGGTGGTGATAGAAGAGAACAACACAGAATGATCTATTCAACATCTATTATTGAACATCTACTATGTGGCCCAGCATTAATAATTTATCAGTAAAGGGCCAAATATCAGTTATGCCATGTATTCACTCTTTATGATTCTGACTCATACCACATGGTACTTCCAACTCTGCTCCCACTCCCTTAGCACTCCTGTTAGCTACTCATGCTGCCCTGTATAACCCTTTCCCTTTTTTGGTGGGAGGAGTGGTACCAGGGATTGAACTTGGGGATACTCGACCACTGAGCCACATCTCCAGCCCTATTTTGTATTTTATTTAGAGACAGGGTCTCACTGAGTTGCTTAGCACCTTGCTTTTGCTGAGGCTGGCTTTGAACTCACAATCCTCCTGCCTCAGCCTCCTGAGCATCTGGGATTATAGGTGTGCACCACTGTGCCCAGTCCTGTATAAACCTTTCTTAATTACAATCTGATAATGGTTGATTCTTGAAAGGAGAGGCATTTGCAACTACTCCAACCCCTTTCCTTGTACTTGGAGTTGTTTGAAAGTCATTCTGTCTTTTCCTCACTGATTCCCAGTTGTGAGATGTATTCTTGTCTTTTTCCCTATATATGATTGCCATGAGTTTGAATTCACTTGTTATGACTAATCACATCTTAGTATATTACTTCATTGGTGTTAGTTCATCCAGTTAATGATTCTACTTTACTTCCTCAATTAAGTCATCAATTATTCCTTTTTAATTTTCTAGTAATTGCCTTAGGATTTACAAAATACATCTTAATTTGATAGTTTACTTTAAAAATATTATGCCCCTTGGGGCTGGAGTTGTAGCTCAGTGGTAGAGCGCTTGCCTGGCACGTGTGAGGCACTGGGTTCGATCCTCAGCACCACATAAAAATGAATAAATTAAAGGTATTAAAAAAGATACAATAAAGTTAATATATATATAATGCCCCTTGCTAGGCATGGTGGTACATGCCTGTTATCCCAGCTACTTGGGAGGTTGAGGCAGAGGACTGTAAGTTCAAAGTTAACCTCAGCAACTTAGTGAGACACTAAGTTGCTTAGGGTCTCACTATCTCAAAATAAAAAAAAACAAAAAGGACTGGGGACATTGCTTGGTGGTAAAGTGCCCCTTGGTTAAATGTCCCTTACCAAAATTTATATATATAAAATTATATAAAAATAATCCCTTCACTTATACTGTAAGAATCTTACAACAAATATTCTTTCATTTTTCTCTTTGTGCTGTGGATTGAACCAAGGAATGCTTTACCACTAAGCTAATATAGTCACCTTTTATTTTGAGATAGGGTCCCGCTAAGTTGCCCATTTAGTCTGAACTTGTGATCCTCTGCCTCAGTCTCCCCAGTTGTTGGAATTGCAGTTATGTGCCACCATGCCTGTCTTCATTTTCTTTCTCTTGACCTTGTGTGATTTTATCATATATTCTACTCTTACATATGCTTTCAGCCCTATAATTATTACTATTTTGTGTTAGACTGTCAATTATTCTTTAAACAATTAAAAATAAAAAAGTCCCTTCATTTTTACCATTCACTATGCTTTGTTTAGATCCAAACAATTTTTGTTTCATATCATAAAAAGAACTTAAACATTTCTTGTAGTGCCAGTCTTCTGCAAGTGAATTCCTTCAGCTATTTTTTTAGGGGGTGGGGTACCAGGGATTGAACATAGAGGCACTTGACCACTGAGCCACATCATCAGCCCTTTTATGTAGTTTATTTAGAGACAGGGTCTCACTGAGTTGCTTAGTGCCTCACTTTTGCTGAGGCAGGCTTTGAACTTGTGATCCTCCTGCCTCAGCCTTCTGAGCCACTGGCATTACAGGTGTGACCCACCATGCTGGCTCCTTCAGCTTTTGAAAAATATGTTTCAACTTTATTTTGATGGATAGTATTTTTGATGGCAGGTTTTCTTCCATTTCAATACTTTAAAAACAATACTACATTGTCCTCTGGCTTGCATATTTTCTGATGAGAAGTCTGTATTCTTGTATATATTTATCTTTTTCTGTTTTGGTTTTTGGTATTTAAGATTGAATATTTAAGATTGAAATCAGGGCCAACTCATGCTAAGCATACACTCTACCATTGAACTACATTCCCCTGCTGCTATCTGTATTTAATGTTTCCCTTCATCATCTTTAACCTGGCTGCTTTCAATGTTTTCTTCTTATTTTTAGTCTCCAGCAGGTTGACTGTGATATGATGGGTTTTATTTGTTATTAACTTTGATTGAAGTTTATTGAGCTACTTGGATCTGACATTAATATTTTTGGAAAATTCATGGCCATTTTCTTTTCAAATATTTCTTCTGCCTTTTTCTTCCTCTTTTCTCCTTCTGGGACTTCAGTTGCACACATAAACAGTTTGATATTGTACCACTGTTCGTCTGTGTGCCATTCTTGACAAACCTCTGTTTCCTCTCAGTGTTTGGCAAATACACATTGTTGGGCATTGCATTGAATCCTCTTAAAAATATATTGAAGTCTTCACCTCAAGAACCTCAGAATGTTAGTTTATTTGGACATAGAGCCTTTATAGAGGTAATAAAGTTCAAATGAGACCATTAAGGTGAACACTAATCCAATATGACTGGCGCTTTATAAAACTGGGAAATTTGAACAGAGACAAGGAGAAGACCAAGGGAAGATGGTGTCAGAGAATGGAATAATACATCTGAAAGCCAAGGAATCCCTAAGGTTGCTAGCAAGCCAATATAATCTTAGAGAGAGGCATGAAATAGATGTTCCCTCATAGTTCCCATAAAGAACCAAGTCTGTTGACAATTTGCTTTCAGACATTTAACCCCCAGAACTGTGATATAATACATTTGTTGTTTAAGCCAAACAATTTGTAGTGCTTTGTTACAGCATCCCTAGGAAACTAATACATTTTGGCCCATACCCAAGTTTTTTAAATTTTTTATTTATTTATTTTTTTGCCTAAGCTGCTTTCAGTATGTCAATGCTTATTTTTTTATTTGACTCCTTTAAATTTCCTTATCTTTATTAAAATTCCCCATCTGTTCATGCAAGTTGTTTACCTTTTTCACTAGCACACTTACTATATTAGAACAACATTAACACAATGAGCTCTTTAGCATAACAAAATAATAGTTTAAAGTCCTTGTATGATAGTTCTAATAGCTTGTCAATCTGTTTTGGCTGGTTTATCTGTTGACAATGGGCTGTTTTTGCTTTTCTGTGTATGCCAAGTTTTTGATTGAATGTTGAACATAATATTTGCTGGAAGAGTGGAGACCAAAGTAAATTTTTTTAACATTTTATTTTTTTAGTTGTAGGTGAACACAATATCTTTGTTTTATTTTTATGTGGTGCTGAGGATCGAACCTGTGCCTCATGAATACTAGATGAGGGCTTTTCCTCTGAGACACAACCCCAGCCCCAAAGTAAATATTATTTATGCCCGGAAATGTGCTGCTCTACTTTGGTCAAGCCATAATGTGTGATTGAATCAATGTAGCCAGGAGTTAAAGTGGATTTAGTTTTTGTCATTTTTATCTTTGGGCATCACAGTCTTCAAATTCTTTTTTTTTAAATTTTTATTTGTTCTTTTTAGATATGCATGACAATAGATTGCATTTTGGCATATTACATACATAGAATATAACTTATTCTAATTAGGATCCCATTCTTGTGTGTATACATGTTGCTGCCTGAAGCGGAAACCGCCTTGGAGCAACGACCGCCGCAGGAAAATTCGGAGGCAGGATGAAAATGAAAAAAAGGTCTTTTATTCTTCTTCTCTCTCCGGCTCCAGCAATCACTCCAGACGCTCTAACTCCAACCACCACCTTCTTCTTCTTCCCACACACACTAACCAAACTCACCCAGTTATATACATATCGCTTTAACAAGGACACGTGCTTACAGCTCGAGCTTACAGGTGCGTCACGCAGTGTTCACGGGCATACAAAGATTCTTTGGATAATGTATTACTATCAGGTGGAAACTAGAACATCTTTTATGGCTCTCAGCTAACCGCAATCTTTAGCTATCTCCTTGATTATAGGCTCCTTCATATACATGATGTGAAGTTTCACTGGTCGTGTATTAATTTATGAACATAGAAAGTCCTATTCATTCTACTGTCTTTCCTATTCCCATCCTCCTCCCTTCCCTTCATTCTCCTTTGTCTAATCCCAAGTACTTGTATTCTCCACCCCCCTACTCACTTATGTCTTCAAATTCTTACAGTGCTAGGGTGATGTTATATTTTACCTAGAGTGGTGGCTGGATGGCCAGATGGTTTCCCTTAGTGTTCAGTTCTCTCATAGGTTAAGCCATCCCTGGCTGCCTGCATAATATTTATCTCCATGTTCTTGCCTTTCCCATAGTGATAGTCTACCATTTTATATTACTCCATACTAGACTAATTTTATGAATATTGGTGGATGGTTCTCCATTGTTCTGATCCAGTCTAGTCTTAAGACTGTTAGATCACTCAATTTACAGCTTTTGTAGCAGCTTCAACTGCTACAAAAAAAAGTCTATGAAATCTGTGGGAAAAATAAAACTCCTTGCAGAATTCAGAGCTCTTCTGTCCCCTCTATCCCACTCCCCAATTCCCCCTTACACCCCTGAATTCTAGTTATTTTGCCTCTTGTAGCTACAGGAGCATGAGCAGTCATGTCTTCTGAAAGTATGTTCCACTGTGTGTGTGTGTGTGTATGTTGTGTGTGTGTGTGTGTGTGTGTGTGTGTAGTATTGAGGATTGAACCTAGAGCCTCATGTGTGCTGGGTAAGTACTCTACTACTAAGCCACATCCCCAGCCCTAGAAGTATTATTTTTGTGTATGTGTTGTGGATTGAACACAGAGATTAATTACCACTGATGTACATCTCCAGCCCTATTTAAATTTTGACCCAGGGCCTCACTAAATTGTTCAGGCTGGCCTTAAACATGTGATCCTCTTGCCTTAGCCTCTCAAGTCACTGGAATTACAGGCATGTGCCTGTATATATGTGTGTATGTTCTTTAATCAGGGAAGGCTTTGTGAAAATAGTTTTGCTTGAGCTGGTGTCTTAAAAATGGGCAAAACTTCCATAGATAGAAATGATAGAACAGGGATTCCGTAGAGAATGACTAAGAACAAAATAAAGTCAGCATTGGAAGAGGTATGGTGTGCACTTCTAACAGTAAAACAGTGTTTGGAGAATGTAATGTAGGTGGCCACAAAATCCTCTCACTGGTGCAGTGATGGAATTATGCCATTTGACTTAGGACTGTATTTGTACCCTATGTTGGCAAAATAGACTGTTTATTATCCAAGCATAGCGTTTGGGGATGTGAGGCTATTGTATCACCTATTAACAAGCCCAAAGTGTCCCAAAGGGATATCCCCATATTCCAGTGGAAGAATAATTTTGGTTAAAATAGTCATAAGAGCCATGAATTTAGTCGTACAAATTGTGAAACAAATTAATTGTCCTATTTGCTTTGTCATAGCATAAATAGTTCAAAAATTTTTTCTCTAATTTAGAAACCCAAGAATAAGAAATCATGAGCATCTAATTCACAATAACTAAACTATGGAACCAACCTAGGTGCCCTTCACCAGATGAATGGATAAACAAAATGTGGTACATACACACAATAAATACTATTCAGCCATAGAGAAAAATGAAATTATGGCATTTGCTGGTAAATGGATGGATCTGGAGACTATCATGCTAAGTGAAATAAGCCAATCTCAATAAACCAAAGGCTGAATGTTCTCTGTGATATGTGGATGCTAACACACAATAAGCGGGCAGGAGAGGGAAGAATAGAAGTTCATTGGATTAGACAAAGGCGAATGAAGAAAAGGGAGGGGCAATGGCAATAAGAAAGACAGTAGAGGCCAGACACGGAGGCACAAGCCTGTAATCTCAGCAGCTCAGGAAGCTGAGACAGGAGGATCAAGAGTTCAAACCAATCCTCAGCAATGGGGAGGCGCTAAGCAACTCAGTGAGATCCTGTCTCTAAATAAAAAACAAAATAGGGTGTGGCTCAGTGGGTAAGTGCTCCTGAGTTCAATCCCCAGTACCAAAAAAAACAAAAAACATACAAAAAACAAACAGTAGAATAAATTTGGCATACCTTTCCTATGTTCATGTATGAATACACCACAGTGAATCTCCACATCATGTTCAACCAAAAGAATGTGATCCTAATTAGAATGTTATACTCCATGTATGTAACTCTACTGTCATCTATATCAAAAAGGAACAAATAAAAAATAGAAATTACAAGCATCAAATTGTAGAGAGACTAACCTCTACAGTATCACATTGGGTTCCATCCTTCTCCATGCCACCCCACCCATCTGCCTATGTCTCTTGGTAAGAACAGTGAAAAGGGGGATGAACACGTTACAGAAGTGAAGAGAATCAAATTTGTTCTGTTTCTTCTCAGCTGATTAAAACAAAAATCTTCAGAGGATGGAAATAATTCAAAACCTCTAGGTTTCCTGGATTTGTTTTTTGAAAGCAACTTATCAAGATAAACCTTATTTCTACTTCTGTAGTACTTGGATCAGAAAAGACAAAGTAAAATAAGCGTGGTAAATTTAAAGAAAATTATTTTTAAGCTTCTAAGAAACAGGTTTTAAGAAAATTGTGGCATAGTAATTTCTGGTTTTAACCCAAATCCAACTACTTCATTGTTTAGTAACATCCCCCCACCATTTTTCCTGCTTTTAAATTAGTTGGGAGGTGAAGATAGTGGGTCACCACACCTTTGGTATAATGATATTGCTGGAAAGGTGGCATTTTGATGCCCAGAAAACCTCTTTGCTGATGCAGAAACAGAGATGTGATATGAGATAAGGGAAATTCCAGCTGCCTGAATGTATTCAAGCATATTATATGTTTATGTCCAGAATTAGGTTTCTTTCAAACCTTTTTTGCTGTTCTCTCTTTGGCTTTGCCAACTGAATGGATGAGGAATTCAGCCTCCTATGCTAGGCTTTATCCTAAGGGAAAGGGATGGCATACTTCCATTTTTTATATAAATAGGCTGATTTTCTATTTCTCTAAGCCTCCATTTGGTTCACTAGAAGAAAATTAAAAATACAATTGATTAGGTCAAACCCTGCAGCATACTGTACTGGGCCAAAGATGCAGTATGTGTGATTGCTTTTTGTGTGTCTGTGGTGTTAGTTGTGTTTATTAAAAATAACAATAGCAGTACTTTATTAGGTTTTAATTTTATAATAGTCAAAAGTACATTACGTTTTATTTAATCCTCATAATAATTGTGGTGTTGGTATTGTTATTTCCATTTTATTTTCTATTTTCTCATTTATTTTTATGGTACTGGGGATTAAACCCAGTGATGCTTAACCACTGAGCCAGATCCCCAGCCCTTTTTTATATCTTATTTAGAGATAGGATCTCACCAAGTTGCTGAGGCTGGCTTTGAATTTGCGATCCTCCTGCCTCAGTCTCCTTATTTGCTGGGATTATAGGCATGTATTTCCATTTTATTAAAATATAGAAACTGATAGATAGGCTTGGGCTGATGGGCCACCTCCCCCATGGGAATTTCCATGAGGAGCAACCTGGTTTCATTTTCCCTAGGCAGGAGCCAATCAGCTTAAAGGTCGCTCTGTTCCCGAGGCAGGAGCCAGTTGGCTTAAAGGTCACCCTGTTCCCTGGGAAAAGAGCCAATAGCGTTAAAGGTCACTCTGGTACACCCCCCCCACCAGAAATCCCTATTTAAAGCTCCTGCCTGCCTGGAGCTCAGACACAACAGCTCATCCCTGCTGAGAGGAAGCAGCCACTGTAACAGCTCCAGACCCACCATCTCTATCTAGCTCGACAGCAGCTGCCCAGCAGACAGCTCCAGAGACCACAGCCGGCATGACCAGGCACCTACCTCCATCCAGAGCTTGCACACTCCCCTCTCCCTGACTCCTCTCTCCTACCAGAGCTTGCACACTTCCCTCTCCCTGACTTCTGTCTTCCCGTACTTCTTCTACCTCCCACCAGCCATAAGGGCTGGTGAATAAATCTCTTGGCTGCACGGTTGTCTCCAGTGTGATTTTTGCCCTTCAGAAATAACCTCAGAGTAGAAGTTACTTGCTCAAGGCCCACAGTTGGTATTGTAGCTAGAATTTTTGTACAGGCAGCCCTGCTACAGATTCTCTATTCTTAGGCAGAGATTGTTAATTTTTTTCATTAAATGGTCAGATAGGAAATATTTTAGGCTTGACAGGCTATATGGTTTCTGTTGCAACTACTCAATTCTCCTGTTGTACTAGAAAAGCAGTTATAAACAATACATTAACGAATGGGTGTGGCTGTGTTGCAATAAAACTTTACCCAAACAGACTGAGGTCAGGATGTAGCCTGTGTTCTATAGTTTGTCCAAAGGCTGCTCTTAACCTTTATGAAATTCTGTCTCATTGTTAAGGATTAATGATTCACAAGTAGCCAAGGTGCTTTCCACTGGAGACATACAATACTCTTAGCCTTACAGAATACCAAGTGAAGCTGGGTGCAGTAGTGCATACTTGTAATCCCAGTGGTTTGGGAGGCTGAGGCAGGAGGATCACAAGTTCAAAGTCAACCTCAGTAATTTAGTGAGGCCCTAAACAACTCAGTGAGACCCTGTATTTTAGAAAAATATATAAAAAAGGGCTGTGGATGTGGCTTAGTAGTTAAGTGCCTCTGGGTTCAAACCTCAGTACCAAAACAAAACAAAACCAAGTGAAAAGAATACTTAATATTCATAATCTTTTAGTTTTTAGTTTTTTTTCTTTTTAATGGTTCTTTTTAGTTATATATAACATTAGGATTTATTTTGACATAAAAGCATGGAATTTAGTTTGCTATAATCCAGTCCCCAGTACCTCTTCTTTCTCTCCCTTCCTCCATTTACCTGTTCCCTTTCCTGTATTCTACTGATATTTTTTTAAAAAAAACAATTTTTTAGTTGTAGAGGAACACAATACCTTTATTTTTATTTATTTATTTTTATGTTGCGCTGAGGATCAAACCCAGTGACTCACACGTGCCAGGCGAGTGCTCTACCACTGAGCCACAACCTCAGCCCTTTATTCTACTGATTTTTTTTTTGCTATTTACTTTTTTTTAGTGTCTTGTGGCTATACATGATGATGAGATTCACTGTGGTATAGTCATATGTGTACATAGGAAGTTAAGTAAGATTCATTCTACGGTTCTTTCCTATCTCATCCCTTATCCTTCCCCCTCAATCCCCTTTATCTCATTCACTGATCTTCTATTTTGATAGAATCTACCCCCTTTACCCTTTCTCCTTTTCTTTTCCCTCTTTTTAAAAAATATTTTTAAATCGTTGATGGGCCTTTATTTTATTTATTCATATGTGGTGCTGAGAATCGAACCTAATGCCTCATACATGCAAGGCAAGTGCACTTCCACTGAGGTACAACCACAGCCCATCTTCTCCCTCTCTTTATTTTGGACTAGCTTCTGTATATCAGAGGAAACATTCAGCCTTTGACTTTTTGGGTCTGGCTTATTTCACTTAGCATGATAGTCTCCAGTTCCATCCATTTACTAGCAAATGCCACAATTTTATTCTTCTTTATGGTTGAGTAATACTCCTTAAAAATATGAAATGCTTCACTAATTTGCATATTATTCTTTTGCAGGGCCCATGCTAATTTTCTCTGTATCATTCCAATATTAGTATATATGTTGCCAAAGTGAGCACATAACCTTTTTAAAATGAAAAAAAAAAATTCCATCTGAATCTACAATATCATTATATGGGTGCTTGGGTGTACATGGGGTCACCCATGAACAAATGGGTATTCAAGTGCACATGGCGTGTGTGTGTGTATATTTGGATGTGTGTTTAGGTACTTAGTTATGTGTGCATGTGTTTGGTGTATATAATTTCAGTAGGTCTTTTTATTTTTCTCTATATATGAACAAATAATAGAGGCAGGGGATGAAGGGGGAGGAAAAAGGGGAGGGAAAGTGTAAGAACTGGGGAGTGAAGTTGACCATATTATGCTATGTATGAATACAACACAATGCATTCATTTTCAGGGGAGTACTGGGGATTGAACCCAGGGGTGCTTTTAACACCGACCTGTACCCCTAGCCCTCTTATTTTTATTTTGAGACTGGGCCTCCCTAAATTACTGAGGCTGGCTTTGAACTTACAATCCTCCTGCCTCAGCCTCCCAAGTTGCTAGGATTATAGGCATGTGCCACCACACCTGGCCATTCCATGTTTATTTATAACTATAATGTGCCAATTAAAAATAAATAGGAAGGGCTGAGGGTGTAACTCAGTGGTAGAGCCCTTGCCTGGTGTGTGTGAGGCACTGGATTTGATCTTCAGCACAGCATAAAAATAAATAAATAAAATCAAGGTATTGTGTCCATCTACAGCTAAAAACTTTTTAAAAAATGATAAATAGGAAGAGCAATAGAACAGAGGAAGGGGACTGGGGGAGGGAGGAGGGGAGGGAAAGTAGAAGTACTGTGGACTGAAATGGAGCAAACTGTTATATGCATTTATGAACATGTCAAATGAATTCCATTATGCATAACTATAATGCAGTAATAAAAACATTTTAAAAAGGCACACACTAAAATGTTAACTGGTTATCTGTTGGTTTGACTTAGTGGATGTTTTGAACTTTTTTCTATAATTGTGATGAATTTTCTAATTTTTCTATAATGAATATTTATTACTAAAGAGAATCAGTACAAATCAAAATTATAAGTTAATCAGATTTTTTTTCTGGGCAGGAGACAGAGGAGAAGAGTGTAGAGGGCACACCATTGCATAAAAGCTAGGACCAGGAGAAACAGACTTCTCAGGCACCTTCCAAGGTTTAACACATAGGACAGTTAGAAATGTTTGTTTTTCAGGTCCATATTTATTCTCATTACCTTATATATGAAAATGAATTTGAACCCTTTAAATAGTTTTCCTCTTTACCCATCACATTAAGTTTTGTCAGAAGGCACTAAAGAAACATTAGAAGAGGAAAGCCTTTTGCTTCCTGATTCCTGTGTGCTTTTCCAGGGCAATTGGCTTCCCAGTTTCCAGCTCCTTTAATGTGGGTGGCTTCCCCAGTGCCTGGCTTCTACAGAGCATGAAGTCTAACAGCTGTCAGCTAAAAAGCTTTCCTTGGCCACTGCCCTCTTAGGTGATTTCACGGTAGAGTGCCTCTGATAGGACATTACCTGTGAACTCAATGAGAATGAGTTTCTGGCAATTTCCATAGGGCAGATTTCTAGCAAGTTTTCTTGACATCTAGTTAGCTATGCCTGTGCCCTCTTTATCAATGCCTGGATCTTAGCCCTAGTGCAGAAGTGAGGGCATGGAGGAGTAGGAGTCAGAGGAACTTTTCTTTGGGCACTGTTTCTTAGCCTTAGGGGTAGTGGTTGTTCCTATATATGTAACAACAAGCAATCCTTTATTGCCCTGATCACCTGTTTTAGTTAATAATTCCTTGAATTTTTATTTGTTACAATAGTTGAATCATTTATTTCTCCTTGTGGATACACCAGGGCACTGAACCTGGCTGCTTAAATCTGGGAACATTAGACAGACTTTTCTTGGTCAACCAAGAGGAAGGCGACTTCAATAGGAAAGTGCACATACACCTTTCTGACAGTCATAGAAGGGCTGAATCCAGTAGGTTTATAATCCAGAATTAAGTGTCATTGCTTTCTTCTGAGCTGCATGAAGCTGCTTTCAGAATCTCTTTTCCACGTTTCACATTGCATAATTAATATGGACTTTATATCTTCAAGTTAGTGTCATGCATGTGGTTGAATATCTTTTTCTAATATAGCAATGTTATATAGTAGCATGTATAGATTTGGGGCCAGGCAGATCTGTTTGAATTCTGGCCTAACAACTTAGTAGCTATATGTCCTTATACACTAGTAAATAAACTAGTTTTTCTGAGTCAGTTCAATTTCCCTCTTATGTAAACTGTGAGACAAAAGTAACTACTTAAAATTTTTTGTAGTTGTTAAGGATTAAGAACAATGAGTATAAAGGTCCTAATATGGTTCTTCATACATAACAATTGTATTTTACAAATACATAATAAAAACTGCAGCTACTAATAGTAGTAATAGCAGTAATTATTCAGTGTGTATAGAACATTACATCCTAAGTAATTGAAGAGAAAACAAAGGAGAAGCAAGAGTTATGATCTGAATGCTGAAGTCAGACGTTTTTTAGAAGCAGATGGTAACCTGTCAGTGTAAAACAATATTTTCCTAGTCCTCTTCTCAGAAAGTCCCACATCTGCAGCCTTTAATTGGGCAGTGAATAGTCAAGATGGAGTCCAGGAGTAGGTATTGGGAGCATCACTGGTCTTGTTAGGCCCTTACTCAGCACACTGGGCTGATGTGTAAGTGGGAGGGTCTGGATCTTAACTTTTAACTTTATAAAGCATGATAGTAACTCCAAATTGGATAATGATCATATGATGCCAATAGTCACATCTCCTGCTGCTCTGTGTAAGTATGTTAACACTAATTCAGATTATCGTTGCTCCTCAGGAATAAAGAGAAGGCTAATTTGGTATGCAAACCAGGGTGTATGTGTTTGGAGAGTAGCATGTATCTTTTAGCTGGGCTCCTGCTATGATTGAGCCTTCTAAAATAAAACCAAATGTGCATATTACTTGGCTTCCTTCTCTTACATGTGACATAAGACAGATTCCAGTTCTTGCCTGGGACACCATGTCCTGGCTGAGCTTCTGGTGTGTCACATCTGCCTCTGTGCATGTCTCTATACTTGTCAGCAAAATTCATCCATGAAGGAATGAGCTAAAATGAAAGTGATTTCTGCAGTTGAAGTTCTAGCAATGACCTTTACCAGGTCTGGCTAAGTAGGTTATGCCTGGATGGGGCTGGTCTTCTGTGCAGATAGAGTATGTGGTATTCTTTGGATTAAGTTATTGAGGACTCTTGAGAACACTGACTGCTTGATCTGTTTAAGATTCTGTGATAAATGCAAATAAATCAATTCATTTTGATATTCAGAAGACTGAGGCGAATGCTATTAGTCTTATAGATGAGAAACTGAAGCTCACGTTAGGGACTTATTACTATTTATATAGTTAATAAGTGGCATTTGTTCAATGGAGATTTTCTTTAGCATCTGTGTGCCCAATACTGTTCCAAGAGGTAAGGATATAGCAGAAACCCAGAGACAAATATCCCTGCCTTCAAGGAACTTGTGTTTATAATGGTTAAGGACAATAAGAATTTAAGTAATACTATATAGTGATAAGTGCTAAAGAGATGTATATAATAGAACAGGTGAGCAAGGAGTGTGTGTGTAGGATTGCAACTTAGGGTGATCAGAAAAGGCCTCACTGAGCAGGTGGCGTTTGAACAGAGCTCTGAAGGAGTAAGCTGAGGGTAGGTACAGGGAAGAGCATGCCAGGCAAAGGGATCAGAATGTTTCAAAGGCATGAATGCAGAAATATGCCTGGCATGGTCAAGAAACAACAAAGAAGTTAGCAAAATTGAAGCAGAAGGGACAGCAGGTAACAGTAGTCCAATTATGTAGGACTTTATAGCTACTGTAGGGATCTGGCTCTTACTGAGAATAGAGAGTTTTGACAGACATGTGCTATGATCTGACTTGTTTTATTTTGTTATTTTTATTTACTTATTTTTTTGGTACTGAGCATTGAATCCAGGGGTGCTTTACCACTGAGTACATCCCCAGTCCTTTTTATTTTTGTTATATTGAGAGAGGGTCTTGCTAAGTTACTCAGGTTGGTCTCAAACTTGTGATCCTCCTGTCTCAGCCTCCTGAATCACTGGACATGGACCACTGTACTTAGCTGACTCTTGCTTTAAAGAGATCAACCTGTCTGTTGAGAAGAAACTGGGATCAAGAGGTTCTAACAAGGGGCTGGGGTTGTGGCTCAGTGGTAGAGTGCTTGCCTAGCCTGTGTGAGGCACTGGGTTTGATTCTCAGCACCACATAAAAATAAATAAATAAGATAAAGGTATGTTTTTTTTTTTTTAAAAAAGAGAATACTTAAGCTATGATTCAGACTAGGTGGCACATGCCTGTAATCCCAGCAACTTGGGAAACTGAGGCAGGTGGATCACAAATTCAAGGTCAGCCTCAGCAACTTAACAAGACCCTGTCTCAAAATTAAGAGGACTGGGATATATATCAGTGGTAAAGTGTTCCTGGGTTCAGTCCCCAGTACCAAAAAAAAAAAAACAAAACAAAAACAACAACAACAACAACAAAACAGCTTGATTTACCCTCTGCAAATTAAAAAAAAAATGAACAAAAGGTGCATATATTTGTACATGATGGTTCTTGTTTTGGTTTTGTTTGTTTTGGGTACTGGGGATTGAACCCAGTGACACTTAATCACTGAGCCATATCCCTAGCTCTTTTTATTATTATTTCTTTTTATTTTTGAGTCAGAATCTTGCTAAGTTGCTGAGGCTGGCTTTAAACTTGTAATCTTCCTGCCTCAGGCTCCTGAGTCTGTGGGAGTACAGGTGTGAGCCACCATGCCTGGCTGTGTATGTTGTTTTGATACAGGCATACAATGTGGAATGCCAAAATTGAGCTAAAATAACATATGTCAATTCACATTTGTGTGTGTGTTGAGATACTCAAAATCTCTTTTAGTAATTATAACTGAAATTTTGTATGCTTTGATCAAGCTTTCTGAAATCCCATATGCCCTCAGCCTCTGGGAAACACCATTGTTACTGTCTGCTTCTATGAATTTGACCATTTTATTTATTTATTTTTTTATTTTTGGCAGTGCTGGAGATTGAACTCAGGGCCTCACACATGCTAGGCAAGTGCTTTTGCCACTGAGCCACATCCCCAGCCCCTAATTGACTATTTTAACATCTACATACAAATGAGATCATGTGGTATTTCTGTGCCTGGTTTATTTCACTTAACATAATATCCTCCAGCTTTATCCACTGTTTCACTAATGGCAGGATTTCTTTCATTTTAAAGGCTGAATATTATTCAACTGTATATATACAGGACATTTTCTTTTTCCATTCATCTGGTCACGGACACTTAGATTGATTCTATATCTTGGTTATTGTGAACACTGCTGCAATGAAGATGGGAATACAGGATACTTTTTCAATAAACTGATTTTACTTCCTTTGGATATATACTCAGTAGTGAGATTGCTGGATCTTATTGTGGTTCCAGTTTTAATTTAATGAGAAACCTCCATATTGTATTGTATAATGGTATATTCTGTGACTTTTCCACTAAGAGTGTAAAAGGTTTTCCTTTTTTCCACATCCTCACTAATACTTAAAGTGAGATGATAGTTCATTGTGGTTTGAATTTGCATTTCCCTGATGAATAGTGATGTTAAAGCCCCTCTTCTTATATTTGTTGATCCTTTGCATGTTCTTTTATTCAGATTTCTGTCACTCTGACAAAATATTTCAGATAATCAAATTAGAAGGAAGAAAGATTTATTTTGGTTCATGGTGTCTTGGCCCTTATGCTTTGGGACCTATGGTAAGGCATTGTATCATGGCAGGAGACCATAGAAGGAGAGGCCTGCTTAGATCATAGCAACCAGGGAGAAATAAACCAATCCCCCCCCCCAAAAAAATGGGGCATGTTTCCTATATTCTTTTCAAGGGCACTTTCTCATTGTCCTAACTTCCTTCAACTGGGCTCCTCCTCCTAAAGGTTTCCCCACTTACCAGAAGTGCTAAAAGCTGGAATCAAGCCTTCAATACAGAGCCTTTAGGTTACATTTAAAATAGAAATCATAGCATGTTTTAAATGAAACTATGTCTATTCAGAGTTTTTGCCCATTTTATAGTGGGATTATTTGTTTCTTTTTTATTGAGTTGTAGGAGTCCCTGATGTATTTTGGATATTAACCCCTTATTGGATATATTGATTACAAATATTTTTGTCCAATCTGTAGGTTATCTTTTTATTGTGTAGGTTACTTCCTTTGCTGTGCAGGTTTTTAGTTTGATGTAATTCCATTTGTCTATTATTATTATTGTTTTTATTTTTGATGCTGGGATGGAACTCGGGAGCATGAACATTGAGCTACATCCTTAGTCCTTTTATTTTTAATTTTGAGACAGGTTCTCCCTAAGTTGCTGAGGCTGCCCTTAAACTTGCCATCCTCTTGCCTCAACCTCCGCAGTTGCTGGGAATACAGATGTGCACCACCACACCTGGCCAATTTTTGCTTTTATCACCTGTGCTTTTGGTGTCTGACCCAAGAAATCATTGCCAAGGGCAATGTCAAAAGCTTTTCATCTGTTTTCTTCTAGGAGTTTTCCAGTTTCACATCTTACATGTAAGACTTTAATCCATTTGGAGTTGATTTTTGTGTCTGGTGTGAGATAAGGGTCCATTTTCATTCTTCGGCATGTGAATATCTAGTTTTCCCAGCAAATTTATAAAAGAGACTGTCCTTCCCCCATTGTGTATTCTTGGCACTGTTGTTGCAGATCTTCTGACTACATATGTGTCTGTTTATTTCTTGGCTTTTTATTCTGTTCCATTGGTCTCTATGTCTTGATTTTTTTTTTTAATTAAAGGGACTCAGAAAGGATCTGTGCAAGGGAGGGATGCTGAAGCTTAAGCTTCATTAGCTTCATGAGGAACTGCCTCTGACTGAGTTACTATGGTTTCATTGTATGCCCTGAGAACAAAGAGATGAATAATTTATAGTAATTAGTTTTTAACATCTAGACTATTCTAAAGTTTCTCTCTGGTTTTCCTTCTTATCTCTTCCAATCTTCCCAGCATACATTCTGTGTATGTGTGTGTGTGTGTGTGTGTGTGTGTGTCACTGGGGATAAAACCCAGGGCCTTGTGCATGCTAGACAAGCACTCCACTACTGAGCCACATCCCCTGCCCTCATTTGCTTTCAGTTGCAACTTTCCATTGGCTGCAGGAGATGATCTATTTTATTAGGCATCAGAATCAGTGGTGGGAAGGGAATTCTTGTACAAAATTCAGATTCCATGGTGTCATCCCTAAGCCTACTGAATCAAAGTCACTGGGATTTTTATGTAAAATTCTTCATTTAAAGTCTCTCCAGTTGATTCTGATGCAGATAGCCAAACTTTAATAGTAGGTAATGGGCTATGGCCAAAACTCCTTAATATGGGATATCATCCATCCAGTGTATTGGTCTAGCTGAACTTTTCAGCTCCATCCTTCCTATTCTTCAATGTAGATCCTTCATGTTACCCATTGTTCCCCAAATATGCTTTGTGCATTCTTGACTGTACCTTGATGAATTTGTTTCACTTTGGCCTGAATGCCCTTTCTCTCCTTAATACCTCTCTGAATGATAGCCATTCCTTAAGTTCAGGTCTAGTCTCTTTCTTGATGCCTTTGCTTAACAAATAGCCCACAGAGATCTCTCTAGTCTCCAAGCTTCGAGAGCACTTATCAACAACCTTGTCATATTTATTACATTGTTCTTACTTCTCAGACATGTCTGTTAACTAGACCAAGAAATATCTCTGGGAAAGGTCCATTTCTTTAACTTTTTGCATCCCCAGGGATCTTTCTTGCCTACCACATAGCAGGCAGAAAACCAAAAGGAGGCAGCAGCAAGAGTTATATTCATAATGGACTACATTTCTTGCCCCTTATATTCTCATTTAGTAGAGCATAACAAATTCCCAAACAACTGCTTTTCAATGAACCATACAAATTTGGTTCATAAATACCAGTTCCAGAAATACATTGCAAGTAAACACCTTTTTGGTTCAGATGCTCATGACACATGAAGGTATTCTGTGATATACTACTGGATACTGGCTGCTGTTTTAGTACATATTCCAGGAATCAAATTATTTACTGCTATGATTTTTTACATTTTTATCTAAGGTTATGTTTTTATATTTTGTTACCATTAAAGAAGTTTGTTTGCATGGTGAAATAGTGTTCTCTTAGACTATTTGGAAAAGAAACACCATCACCAAAGTGTGGTCAGCCATCTGTATCCATTGGTCCTGTATTCATGGACTCAAACAGACTCAGGAAATATTTTAAAAAATTGCATCTGCAGCTGGGCATGGTGGTGCATGCCTGTAATCCCAGCACTTTGGGAGGCTGAGGCAGGAGGATTGTGAGTTCAAAGCCAGCCTCAGCAATGGCGAGGCACTTAACAACTCAGTGAGACCCTGTCTCTAATAAAATACAAAAATGGGCTGGGGATGTGCCCCAGTGGTCGAGTGCCCCTGAGTTCAATCCCTGGTACCAAAAAAAAAAAAAAAAAAAAAATTGCATCTGCAATGAACATTTACAGACTTTAATATTGTCATTTTTCCCTAAATAATACAGTGTTACCAACTATGTAACATTTGTAACATTTTATTGTGTTAAGTATTTCAAGTAATCTACAGATGATTTTAAAGTAGACAGGAAGCAAGTAGGTTATATGTGCTATATGCAATTTACGTTCCATTTTATTTAAGATCCTTCAGCATTTGTGGATTTTGGTATCTATGGATGGTGGAATGGGGGCATGGAACCAATCCCAAGAAAATACCTAGGAAGAGCAAAGAGCAATATACTTAAAGATTGCACTGGGATCTGCTATTTTTGATATCATACTTATTAGGGTATAAGATAAGATGGTTTTAGAGTTAGTCTTTCAGCTTGTCCAGAAATGAATGAGTATAATATTTACATATGTAAAGAGGAAAATATTTGGGGCTGGGGTTGTAGCTCAGTGGTAGAGCATTTGCCTAGCAAATGTGAGGCACTGGGTTAAATTCTCAGCACCACATAAAAATAAATAAATAAATAAAACAATGGTATTGTGCCTATCTACAAATAAAAATATTTTAAAAAGAGGGAAACATTTAAGCACGAATGTATTAACCATAGTCAGACAAGGAAATTGTAATCTCGCTGGAGGTGGATGTATTTGTTAGTTTTTCATCACTGGGACAATACATGAGAAAAACAACTTAGAGGATAAAATATTTATTTTGGCTCATGTTTTTAGAGGTTCTGAGACGGGCAAATGACAGGTAGTCAGCTTAGATAATGAAAGATGGGGTGTGGGGGGGCTAATTCAAAGGAAAAGAAATGGAATGCTAACCTCTGGATAGCATGTCCCTGCTCAACCAGTTGCTAACATCTCTAGGGGAGAGGAAGGATCCCTACTTCCAACACAAACAATTGCTCCCTGCAGCTAATCTTTCCTGCCTTCGGGCAAGTCCACCAGCAAGAACAAAGGATTACAGGTGTTTGTCACCCTACTGGGCTATTGAATGACCTTCTTAACACAACTGGGGGGAGAGTGTATGGGTGGGGGCAAATGGGAGAAATAGACAAATCAGGGTGATTCTGCTTGTCTCAGTCCAGAGGAGTCTAAATTAGATTGAGCCTTGAGATGGAGCAATCAATGATGCTGACAACCTTAGTTCATAATTAAGCCAACCATGAGGCAGGACATCTTGGCAAAGCAGATTTGTTTGTTTTTGTGGTGCTGGGGATTGAACCCAGGGTCTCACACATGCTAGACAAGCACCCTACCACTGAGCTACATCCCTAGCCTGCCTTCACAAAGCAGGTTTGACACAGGGATGTTTTAGTTTTTATTTTTTAAACTTTTAATTTTTTTTTTTTTTTTTTTTTTTTTTTTTGTGTGTGTGGTACTGGAGATTGAACTCAGGGGCACTCGACCACTGGGCCACATCCCCAGCCCTTTTTTGTATTTTATTTAGAGACAGTGTCTCACTGAGTTGCTAAGTGCCTCGTCATTGCTGAGGCTGGCTTTGAACTCACGATTCTCCTGTCTCAGCCTCCCAAAGTGCTGGGATTACAGGCGTGCGCCACCGCGCCCGGCTAAACTTTTAAATTTGAAATAAAAATTCATAGGCAGTCTCAAAATGAGTGTAACTTTCACCCACTTTCCTGCAGTGGTTGCATCTTACATAACTACAGTAAATTATTAAAGCCAGGAAAACCTTGCTGTTGCCACTGCCATCACCCAAACCCTACTTAGCTCTGTTTCCTCTGCTGCCACCCACTCCAGACACAGAATATCAGTTCATGGATAAAAATGAGCTGGTGCAGAAGGCCAAACTGGACACGAAAATTGAGCACTATTATGACAAGGCAACTTGCAAGAAGTCTGTAAATGAGCAAGGAGCTGAACTATCTAATGAGGAGAGGAATCTTCTCCAGGTTGCTTATAAAAAATGCTGTAGGAGCCCCTGGGTCATCTTGGAGGGTTGTCTTAAGTATTCAGCAAATGATGGAAGGTGCTGGAAAAAAGCAGCAGATGGCTGCTTTTTATCCCTATATCTTTATATCTCTATATATATCTCTGTATCTGTATTGATATCTATATATCTATCATCACAGGTAACTCTTAACTTGATCTCAATTTTCTCTGTATTATTAAGCCATATGATGCTTTTCTTCAGCACCTTCCATCATTTGCTCATTACTTGAGCAAAAATATGTATATTACAGATATAGATATAGAGCTATATAGCTCTATATCTATATATACTGTCTATACTGTCTCTTTTGGAAACTTATTTTTTTTTTTTTTTTTTTTTTTTTTTTTTTTTGTTACTGGGGATTGAACCCAGGGGCATGCAACCACTGAACTACATCCCTAGCCCTTTTTTATATTTTATTTTGAGGTATGGTCTCACTGAGTTGTTTAGGGCCTCGCTAATTTGCTGAGGCTGGCTTTGAACTTGTGATCCTCCTGCCTCAGCCTCCCAAATTGCTGGTATTACAGGCACGTGCCACTGTGCCTAGCTCAGAAACGTTGCTGATTCCCAGTTCCTCACAAGCAGAGTCTTCTATTTGAAAACGAAAGGAGACTACCTTCATTACTTACCTGAGGTTGCTACTGGTGATGACAAAACCAGGATTGTGCATCAGTCACAATAAGCATTGAAGGATACGGAAAACCGTGTCCCCCAGGAAGGACAATGGGCCCTGAGCATGTGTTGATGTGTCTGACTCTGGACCTACATGGAGGAATGCTTATCTTGCTCATTGTGCAGCAGGGAAGTCCTAACACAGAATGCTATGTTTTGGGGCAAAGTGCTGTCAGAACACTGGCAAGCACCATTTCCTTGCTCCTTTGACAAGAAGTTATTTCCCCATTGGTGCGAGGTTGGCCTACATGGAAGTTTCTAGATTCTTGATGTCTTAACTCCTGTAAGATGATATGTTGTGTATCACCTCTGGCCTATCATGACTGTTATATGTTAATTGGCACATACCCACTATAAAAGCTATTTTTGCTGTGCAATAAAGCAGATGCTGTTCTCTGAAACCATTTATGGAGGGGTTTCTCCACACACTCAAGCTCCCCACAGTCAGTGCTGGAGGGGCAGGCACCAATCAAGCACATACAATTTCCCTTATCTATAATCATTCCTTCAGTTGCTGAAGGTGTCTCTGCTGTTTCCGAAATTTCTCCTGCAATAACTCAGCCAAAATTCACCTGCCTGCCAAAAGCCTGCCAAAGGTAGTGGTCTCCTCCCATGACCTAGCTCTGCTAAGGACCTATATAACTCTGACCTCTGTTGCAGACCTCCCCACCATTTTCTACCCTGAAAATGTACCCCTCCAATGCCTGGCTGATTGATTACACTGCTTAATAAAAGGCATTGCTGATCCATTCAGGTCTGCTCCCATTTTGGTCATTTTTACTTACAAGCATACCAAGAAAGTTTTGAAGTTGGCAAAAAGGAAATGCAACGAACATATCCTCTCAGATTGGATCTGGCCCTTCTCTGTGCTCTACCATGTGATGCTAAACCCCCAAGAGAAAGCCTGTTCTCTTGCAAAGACAGCTTTTGATGAAGCCATTGTTGAACTTGATACATTAAGTAAAAAGTCATATAATGACAGCACACTAATAATGCAATTACTGAGAGACAGCTTGACATTGTGGATACTGGGCACCCAAGGAGATAAAGCTAAAGCAGGAAGATGGGAAAATTACTTGCCCTTCCAACTTTTGTCTGCTTCTTTCTAAAATTCACATGGAGATCATTTATCATCCATGCTGTGTCACAAGTAGTTTTTGGTTTATGACTTATGACAGGTTTATGCTAGTTTTATTTGGATTTCTTTGTTTCCCATGTGGTTTATTTATTTATTTTTTTATTGGGATTGAACCCAGGGGCACTTGACCACTGAGCCACATCCCTAGCACTATTTTGTATTTTATTTAGAGACAGCATCTCACTGAGTTGCTAAGTGCCTCAGCATTACTGAGGCTGGCTTTGAACTCACAGTCCTCCTACCTCAACCTCTGGAGCCTCTGGGATTACAGGTGTGTGCCACCAAGCCCAGCTCCCATGTGGTTTTTTATGTTTAATATTAGGGGAGCAGAGTGAGTTCACATTTAGGAAATTATCTGTTTTCATCTTGAGGTGGTCAATATGGAGATGTGGATTTCTTTCCTTTCTTTCTTTCTTTCTTTTTTTTTTTTTTTTTTTTTTTTTTGGTGCTGGGGATTGAACCCAGGGCCTTGTGCATACAAGGCAAGCACTCTACCAACTGAGCTACAGCCCCAAACCTGAGATGTGGATTTCTTTATACAAGTTGTGTTTGTCATAGTACTCTTGGTACATTGTGGCTTCACAAGGGCCAGTGTTAAAACTGCTTTCGTATCTAAGCAATGAAAACTGCCTACATATTGGTTTGTCATTGTGGGGAATAAAAGGAAGCACTGGTTCCAGTCATAGGCATAGTGTGGGTACTAGCACTTACAAAGGTGTGGTAGGAACATGCATCCTACATGTGTGACTCAAGCATTTCTCTGGAATGGTCAATCTCAGTGTGCATACCTTTGACTATTGTTGCAAAAGTGTACCTTTAGACAAAGTGGTGACTCAGTTTACTCTGCATAGGAGCAGAAACTTTTCATGTTCCATTATTGTAAAAATTACCTGATATCTGCATTTTCTTTTTCTTTTTTTTTTTGTTACGTTTTATTTGTTTTTTAAAAAAAAATTTAAATTTTTATTCTAATTTGTTATACATGCTTGCAGAGTGCAATTCATTTCATATTACATATAAAGAGCACAAATTTTCAAGTCCCTGGTTTTACATAAAGTATTTTCACAACAATTGTGTATTCATATAAGTACTTAGGGTAATGATGTCTAACTCATTCTACCATTATTCCTATCCCCTTGCCCCCTCCCCTCCACACTTTGTTCTATTTAAAATTCCTTCATTCCTCTCATCCCCACACCCTTGCTTATAAAAAGTCAGTATCTTCATAACAAAGAAATCATTGGACCTTTGGTTTTTTGGGATTGGCTGACTTCACTTAGCATTATTATCTCCAGCTCCATCCATTTACCTGCAAATGCCATGATTTTATTCTCTTTTAGTGCTGAGTAGTGTTCCATTGTGTATATATACCAAAGTTTCCCTATCCATTCATCTGCTGATGGGCATCAGGGTTGGTTCCACAATGTAGCTATTGTGAACTGTGTGGCTGTGTCCCTGTAGTAAGCTGTTTTTAAGTCATTTTGGTATAGACCAAGGAGTGGGATAGCTGGGTCAAATGGCAGTTCCATTCCAAGTATTCCTAGGAATCTCCATACTGCTTTCCAGATTGGCTTTACCAATTTGCAGTCCCACCAGCAATGTCTGAGTGTGCCTTTTCCCCCACATCCTCGCCTGGATTTATTGTTGTTTGTATTTTTGATAGCTGCCGTTCTGACTGGAGTAAGATGAAATCTAAGAGTTGTTTTGATTTGCATTTCTCTAATTGCTAGAGATGTTGAACATTTTTTCATATATTTGTTGATTGATTGTAGATTATCTTCTGAGAATGTCTGTTTAATTCCTTGGCCCATTTATTGATTGGTTTTTTTTTTTTTTTTTTTGGTGTCAAAGTTTTTGAGAGCTTTATATATCCTTGAGGTTAGTGTTCTATCTGATGTGCTTGTGGTAAAGATTTGCTCCCATTCTGTAGGTTCTCTATTTACCTCACTGATTGTTTCTTTTGCTGAAAAGAAGCTTTTTAGTTTGAATCCATCCCATTTATTAATTCTTATTTTTAGTTCTTATTGAGGAAGTTGGGTCCTAATCCAACATGATGGAGATTTGGGCCTACTTTTTCTTCTATTAGGTGCAAGGTCTCTGGTTTAATTCCTAGGTCCTTGATCCACTTTTAATTTTGTGCATGGTGAGAAATAGAGATTTAAATTCATTTTATTACATGAGGATTCCCAGTTTTCCCAACACCATTTGTTGAAGAGGCTGTCTTTTCTCCAATGCACATTTTTGGCACCTTTGTCTAATATAAGATAACTGTAGATATGTGGGTTCGTTTCTGTGTCTTCTATTCTCTACCTTGGTCAACTGGTCTATTTTGGTGCCAATTCCTTGCTGTTTTTGTTACTATTGATTTGTAATACAATTTAAGGTCTGGAATAGTAATGCCGCCCACTTCACTCTTCTTGCTAAGAACTGCTTTGGCTATTTTGGGTCTCTTATTTTTCCAGATGAATTTCATGATTGCTTTTTCTATTTCTATGAGGAATGATATTGGGATTTTGATTGGGATTCCATTGAAACTCTATAGTGCTTTTGGAAGAATGGTCATTTTGACAATATTAATTCAACCTATCCATGAAGAAGGTAGATCTTTCCATCTTCTAAGATTTTCTTTAATTTCTTTCTTTAGCATGCTATAGTTTTCATTGTAGAGGTCTTTTACTTCTTTTGCTAAGTTGATTCCCAAGTATTTTATATATATTTTTAAGGCTATAGTAAATGGGGTGGATTTCCTAGTTTCTCTTTCTGAGGATTTGTCGCTGATGTACAGAAATGCCTTTTATTTATGTGTGTTGATTTTATATCCAGCTACTTTGCTGAATTAATTTATTAGTTCTAGAAGATTTCTGGTGGATTTTTTGGATCTTCTATGTATAGAATCATATCATCTATAAATAGTGATAATTTGAGTTCTTCTTTTCCTATCCGTATCCCTTTAATTTTTTTCATCTGTCTAATTGTTCTGTCTAGGGCTTCAAGAACTATGTTAAATAGGAGTGGTGAAAGAGGGCATCCCTGTCTTGTTCCAGTTTTTAGAAGGAATGCTTTCAATTTTTCTCCATTTAGGATGATGTTGGCCTGGGGCTTAGCATGGATGGCCTTTACGATGTTGAGGTATGTTCCTATTATCCCTATATTTTCTAGCGTTTTGAACATGAAGGGTGCTGTATTTTGTCAAATGCTTTCTCTGCATCTATTGAGATGATTTTTATCATTGAGTCTATTGATATGATGAATTATATTTATTGATTTTCATATGTTGAATCAACCTTGCATCCTTGGAATGAACCCCACTTGATTGTGATCCACTATTTTTCATATGTTTTTGTATTCAGTTTGCCAGAATTTTATTGAGAATTTTTGCATCTATATTCATTAGAGATATTGGTCTGTAGTTTTCTTTCTTTGTCTCTGCCTGGTTTTGGAATCAGGGTGATATTGGCCTCATAGATTGAGTCTGGAAGTGTTCCTTCTTTTTCTATTTCATGAAATAGTTTGAGAAGTATTGGTGTTAGTTCTTCTTTAAAGGTCTTGTAGAACTCGGCCGTGTATCTAGTCCTGGGCTTTTCTTGGTTGGTAAGTTTTTGATAGCATCATCCTCTATTTCTTTTTTCTTTTTTCATCCTCTATTTCTTTGCTTGAAACTGATCTATTTAAATTGTGTATATCATCCTGATTTAGTTTGGGCATATCATCTATTTCTAGAAATTTGTCGATTACTTTGATATTTTCTATTTTATTGGAGTATAAATTTTTTAAATAATTTCTAATTACCTTCTGTATTTCTGTACTGTCCATTGCGATATTTCCTTTTTCATCATAGATATTGGTAATTTGAGTTTTCTCTCTCCTTTTCTTCATTAGCATAGCTAATGGTTTATCGATTTTATTTATTTTTTCAAAGAACCAACTTTTTTGTTCTGTCAATTTTTTCAATTGTTTTTTGTTTGTTTGTTTCAATTTCATTAATTTAAGCTCTGATTTTAATTATTTCTTGTCTTCTACTTCTTTTGGGGTTGATTTGTTCTTCTTTTTCTAGTGCTTTGAGATATAATACTAGTTCATTTATTTGTTGACTTTTTCTTCTTTGAAGGAATGAACTCCATGCAATGAACTTTCCTCTTAGTACTGCCTTCATAGTGTCCCTGAGATTTCAATAGGCTGTATTGATTTTCTCATTTATCTCTAAAATTTTTTCAATCTCCTTCTTGATGTCTTCTGCAACCCATTGTTCATTCAGTAGCATATTATTTAGTCTCCAGGTGTTGGAGTAGCTTTTGTTTTTTATTTTATCATTGATTTTTAATTTAATTCCATTATGATCTGATAGAATGCAAGGTAGTATCTCTACTTTTTAATATTTGCTTAGAGTTGTTATATGGTGTAATATATGGTCTGTTTTAGAGAAGGACCCATGTGCTGCTGAGAAGTGTTTTGGCTCGTTGATGGATAATATGCTCTATATATGTCAGTTAAGTCTAAGTTATTGACTGTATTATTGGGTTCTATAGTTCCTCTGTTTAGCTTTTGTTTGGAAGATCTATCCAGTGGTGAAAGAGGTGTGTTAAAATCACCTAGAATTATTGTGTTGTGGTCTATTTGACTCTTGAGTTTGAGAAGAATTTGATTGATGAACGTAGATGCTCCATTATTTGGGGCATATATATATTTATAACAGTTATGTCTTGTTGATGTATGATTCCCTTAAGCAGTATGAAATGTCCATCTTTATCTCTTTTGATTAATTTTGGCTTGAAGTCTACTCTATTTGATATGAGAATGGAGACCCCTGCTTGCTTACATAGACTGTGTGAAAGGTATATTTTATCCCATCCTTTCACCTTCAGTCTATGGCTGTCTTTTCCTATGAGATGTGTCTCTTGAAGGCAACATATTGTTGGGTCTTTTTTAAAAATCCAATCTATTAGCCTATGTCTTTTAATTGGTGAGTTTAGGGCATTAACATTCAGGGTTATTATTGAGACATAATTTGTATTACCAATCATTTTTTTAATTTTTATTTTTGGTATTTAGCTTGACTTTGTTTCTACTTTGGTTGGTTTTTCCTTTATTGTAGTTCTTCCCCTCGCAGATTTTCATTGTTGTTTTTTCATTTCCCCCTCGTGGACTATTTTGCCGAGAATGTTCTGTAGTGCAGGCTTTCTTGTTGTGAATTCTTTTAGCTTTTGTTTATCATGGAAGGTTTTTATTTCATCATGAAAACTAAAGCTTAATTTTGCTGGATATAAGATTCTTGGTTGTCACTCCTTATCTTTTAGAGCTGGTATATGTTGTTCCAGGATCTCCTGGCTTTGAGGGTCAAGGTTGAAAAATCTGCTGTGATCCTAATTGGTTTTCCATTATAGTTAATCTGATTTTTCTCTCTTGCAGCCTTTGAAGTTCTATCCTTATTTTGTATGCTAGGCATTTTCATTATAATGTGCCTTGGTGTAGATCTGTTGTAATTTGTACATTTGGTGTCCTATAGGCCTTTGTATTTGATTTTCAAATTCATTCTTCCTGCTTGGGAAATTTTCTGATATTATTTCATTGAAGAGATTGTGCATTCCTTTGGTTTGAATCTCTGCACGTTCCTGTATTCCAATAAATCTTATATTTGGTCTTTTGATGGTATCCCATAGTTTTTGGGTATTCTGTTCATGGTTTCTTACCATCTTCACTGTGAGGTCAACTTGATTTTCAAGATTATATATTTTGTCCTTATTGTCTGAGGTCCTGTCTTCCAAGTGATTCAATCTGTTGGTGATGGTATCTATTGAGTTTTTTAAGTGGTTTATTGTTTCTTTCATTCCAAGGATTTCTGTTTGTTTGTTTTTTTTTCTCAGACTCTATCTCTTTCTTGAAGTAATCTTTTGCTACCTGTATTTGTTCTCTTATCTCTTTGTTGGTGTGATGGATGGTTGCCTGTATTTGATCTCTTATCTCTTTGTTGGAGAGATCAATTTTTGCCTTGCCTGTATCTGCTCACTTAGGTCATTTTTAAAATCCCAAATCATTTTAATTATGTATATCCAGAACTCCTTCTCTGACATTTCACCTAATGTGCTTTCTATGGATTCTATTGCTGTAGTATCTCGGTTTGTTTTGGTCATTGTCTTTCCTTGTTTTTTTATGATGTGTATGTGTTTTCCTCTCTTGCAGGGCTTCTTCCCTATTGTCTTATAGTGTCCCTATAGGTTATTTGAAGCCTCACTTTTTAGGCAAAGATCAACATTACAGCATTCAATGTATCCAACGTGTATCCATATATCAGTTAGCTTCTATTTTTATATTTACAGTTTTGTCACTATAAACAGAAATGATAAGATCAGTTATCTTATACCATATAGTCTCTATGTTTGCATGGTGGTTTACAGTATCTAATGGTAGAAGGCAGGGACTTAGGAGTTGGCTAAGATGTTTATGAGGTAGGTTGTGAGAAAATAGAGGTATTAGATTATTTGACTAGTGAGAGTATAATCATAAGAATTTGGCTGTTAGTAGGAGAAACAAGAGATAGGCATCCCCATGTAAGACTCACTGTTAATTCACAACAGGATAACTGGTAGCACTTCTAGTAGAGCACCCTCTGGTGCAGCCTGGTCCCCAGGGACCTTAGTGATGTCTTACCAGGACCTTTTTCTTGTTCCTTGATAGTAGCCTTGGTATGTCAGTGGCAGCCTCAAGCCTATAATTATCTTGATGTTGGGTTGTGTAGCTATGGAACCCCAGTGCAGAGTGCCTCTCCCAGTAGGCGTGGGTTGCCTCTCTGAGTTGCAGGCATGGGGCGGGCCTCTCTCTCCCAATCCCTTCCGGGCCTCAGTGTGGTGGAGCAGGTGGTCTGGCTTTCCTCTCCCCTTTCTCGTCCTCCTGGGTCTCCTCCCAGTCTAGGTGTGGTGGTAGGGGTCAGGCAGGCAGGCGGCAGGGCCTTTCCTTAGGCCAGGGCCTGCTTCTCCTAGTCCTGTGGGGGAGTGGTTGGGTGGCAGCCGGGCAGGCAGGCGGCTGGGCCCTTCTTCTGGCCGGTGCCAACTGTTCTTCCTGGTTGCAGAGTGGGCAGGCAAGGGTTGCACAGGGGTTGCACAGGGTGGGTGGGGCCCTTCCAGTGCCTAATGCTTCTCCAGGTTGAGGCTTGGGTGGGTGGGGGTCCTACAGGCAGTCAGTGGGGCCCTTCCTCCCGACACATTTTATTTATATTTAAATATTTTAGGAAATGTAAGAAGAATTGTAAAAGGAAAGATGTAGTAAATTGATTGGTATTAATTACTTCTTGCATATCAAGCACAATAGTAAACAAAAAATCCTAGGTGGGCATAATGGCACATGCATGTAATTCCATTGACTCTGGAGGCTTAGGAAGGAGCAAGTACCTATGCAACTTAGAGAGACCCTGTCTCAAAAAGCCTGGGGATGTGGCTTAGTGGTTAAGCACCTCTGGGTTTAATACCTGGTAACAAAACATGTATTTAACTTTTTTAAGTGTTTTTGTTTACTTTATGATTGTTTTGATACTTGCCTGGTATACATGCACTGTTAAAATAATTACAGGGAAATGACTCCAGATGATGGCTACCTTTTTTAATGTCTTGTGAAATTTTCATATACAATCCAAGCATAATTATTAAGAACATGTATTAAGTTCATGTGGGGGATAAAAGTTTTATAAATGTACTTTCAACTACTTTCTCTATAGCTTTTCTTTTTTATTGGTTCTTTTTAGTTATATATAACAATAGGATTCATTTTGGCATAATTATAAAAGCATGGAATATAATTTGTTCTAATTCAGTCCCTAGGCCCTTTCCCTCCTCTCCTCCCTCCCCCTGTTCCTTTTCCTCTATTGATCTTTCTGCTATTCATGTAAACTATGTTTTGGTTTTTGTTGGTGCACAATAATTGTACAGGATAGTGAGTCTTATTGTGGCATCTTCATACATGCATATAACATAATTTCATCAACTACACTCCCCAACACCTCCCTTTACCCTCCACTCCTCCCTTTCCTGGTCCCTTTCTTTTACCCTAATAGTCTTTTTTCTGTTTCAAGTATCAAATATTTTCTCCCATGTGGAAGCTAAAGGAGAAAAATGTTTTGGTTTTAAAGATTCTTAAGGGAAACTATACATTCTTGGAAATTCCTTGTACTCTCTTGGCAACTAATGAACTTTTACTAAGTTTAACTGCAAAGTTTATAACAAAAAATACTACTAACATAACTATCCTTCTAAACCATGTCCCATATTCTCCCTTCTCTCTCCAAAAGGAAATGAATTCTTTTTCCTAGGGAAGGGTTTGATAGGAAACAAGTAATAATTTCCATTTAAAATTTTGATATATGGAATTTTCTCTTTTCTTTCTTTCTTTCTTTTTTTGTACCAGAGATTGAACCCATGAGTGCTTAATCACTGAACCACATCCCCAGCCCTTTTATTTTTTTTTTTATTTTGAGACAGGGTCTCACTAAGTTGCTTAGGGCCTCACTAAGTTGCTGAGGCTGGCTTTGAACTTGCAATCTTCCTGCCTCAACCTCCCAAACTGCTGCGATTACAGGCATGTGTCACTGTGCCCAGCAGATAAATGTCATTTTCTTACTTCAAAGTCACAATGTTTTTTGGTGCTGACGATTGAACTCTGGGGCACTTAACCATTGAGCCACATTCCCATCCCTTTTTTGTATTTTATCTAGAGATAGGATCTCACTGAGTTGCTTAGGGCCTCAGCCTCCCAAGCCACTGGGATTATAAGTGTGCATCAGGGTGCCCAGCAGTCACAATGTTTATTACCCATCATGATATTGGATACATAGTATAGTAATAACTGCAAGCTTTATGCTTCCAAAATCACTTTTGCTTTTTAAGAATTTCTTAGCCGGGCCCAATGGTGCATACCTGTAATTCTAGTGAGATGGGAGACTGAGACAGTAGGGTCACAAATTTGAGGCCTGCCTCAGTAACTTTGTGAGTCCCTGTCTCAGAATAAAAAAAAGAGCTGGGGATGTGGCTCAGTGGCAAAGTGCCCCTGGGTCTAATCCCAGGTGAAAAAAAAAAATCTTAATACTCTATTAGCTTGCATTTTACTTTTTTTTTTTTTTTTTTTTTTTGGTGGTGTTGGTGACTGAACCCAGGGCCTTGCATATGCTATATAAACACTCAACCACTGAGCTACATCCCCAGCCCCTGCATTAAATTTTGATCCTTAATTTTTTTTTGTGGTGCTGGGGATTGAACCTTGTGCATGCAAGGCAAGCAACTGAGCTATATCCCCAGCCTCTTGATCCTTAATTCTTTGTCAAATGTATGAGATTACCTTCCTTTCCTGGCCTTCTGCCTTGTCATCAACTATTTTAACTTGGTGGCCATGTACTTGGGGAAAAGGCTGTAATCTTTCTGGCTCCACCCAGTGTCTGAAATACCCTGCAACCTCATCCTCTACTTTAGCACCTTTCTCCTCTGTTGATGAGATGGCATTTATCTCCCTTTAAACCCTACCTATCTTGAATGGTCTTTCATTGCCTCCTTTTAAAATTCTTTCTCATCCTCTCTTCTCTAAATAATGGTAGAGCTAAGTTATACCCAGAGCTCACCCTACAGAATATTTTTTCTCAGTACTTTACAGAAAGCACTGAACAAAAATGGTATTTTGAAAAGAGGTGTATTTTTTTTCCTTTTAGAATGTAAGTTCCTCAAAAGCAGGGCATTGTTTTCTGTTCATTCTGTTGTGCCTAGTATATTATAAATGTTCAATAAATACTGATGATGGAAGGCATTGAGTCTTTTTTTAAAGTTATACTCTGTGTATGTAATACCTTTATTTTATTTACTTATTTTTATGTGAGGCTGAGGATTAAACCCAATACCTCACATGTGCTAGGCAAGTGCTCCACTTCTGAGCCACAACCTCAATCCCAGCAGTGAGTCTTGATAAGAGTAAGAAACTGAAATCCCAAGTACTGTTTTGTGACTTGTTTTATCATGATATCAGATTAAATTGGAAACTGTTGGCCTTTTTGGACAATTGTGCCAAATATTGCATTCAAAGTACAATGGAGGTCTTGGGGTTTTTACTTCCAGAATAAAAGATCTCAGGCATAATGCATCTTCACTTAGAGCTCTTTTTTACCTATTGATTTCTCCTGACCCCCAGGCCAAGGAGATGAAATAACGGTTTTTATATCTAAGGAGAATTAGGTCAGTACACAGAAGATGGAATCTCATTTGAATAAATTATAAATAAAAACACCCAATACATTTTCCTATTAGCTATTTATATGCAGTACTCATCTACTTAAACTACTTTGGTTCTGAAATTAATTGTGATAATATTTCACTAATAAGTTATTTAATATTTTGTACATACTAGTGCCTGTAGTAGAAGGAAGATTCCCATCCTGAGATTTTATTTATTTATGAGTACTGAGGATTGAAGCCAGTGATGTTTTACCACTGAGCTATACCCACCAGAACTTTTTATTCTGTTCTGAGACAGGATCTCACTAAATTTCCTAGGGTGACCTTGAACTTGACGTCCTCTTGTCTTGGTCTCCCAAGTCACTGGGATTACAGGCATACTCCCACTTAAGGTATTTTCCCTTGGAATTTGAATAATAATTTTGTTTCTAACCTAAAAGCAGTAAACATATATTGGTACAATGTGTATGCATAATTATATCATTTTTATCATGTGTAGATTCATGTGATCTAAACTGTAATTGAGATACAGAAACACTCAAGCACCATGAAAATCTCTGCTGTGCTGCCTCTTTATAGTCATACCAACTGCCATCCTCCACAGTGTCTCTAACTTCTGGCAACCACTAATTTGTTCCCCATCTTCATAATTTTGTAATTTTGAGAATGTTATATAAATGAAATTGTATAATATATGGTCCTATGATATTAGCTTTTTAAAATAAAACATGTACCTTAATTCCCTTGAGGTCAATTCACTCAGTTGGATATGTCATGCTGGGTGGGGTGGCACGTGCTTGTAATCCCAGTTGCTCAGTAGTCTGAGGCAGGAAGATAGCAGGTTCAACGCCAGCCTCAGCAATTTAGCAGGGCCCTAAGCAACTTAGTGAGATCCTGTCTCTAAATAAAATATAAAAAGTGTTGTGACTCAGAGGTAAAAGATTCTGGGTTCAATCCCTAGTACCCAAACAAAACAAAACAAAACAAAACAAAACAAAAAAAAAAAAACCACGTATCAGTAGTTTAATCCTTTTATCATTTAGTAGTAATCTATGGGTATGCCATGGTTTATATCACCATTCACCTATTGAGAAACATTTAGCTTATTTCCAATATTTACCATTACAAAGCTGCTATGAATAATTATGTATAGTTTTTTGTGCAGACATAAATTGTCAGTTTTAGGGGATGAATACAGAGGGGTGTAATTGCTGGATTGTATGGTAATCATGTTTCACTTTTTAAAAGAAACTTTGAAACCTTTTCTACAGTAACTATACCATTTTATATTTCCAGTAGCGAAGTATTAGAGATTCAGTTTCAACAAATCTTACCAGCATTTATCACAATTTGGGAGTGGACGTTTCTTTCTTTATTTTATTTTCTTAGTTAAAACAAATGTGGTTTATTCAGAAAAATATCCCAAAAGTTAACTAAAAGTTTAGTATTTGGGCATTGTAACTTGTGAGTTCCTTTTCTTTTTAATACTGAATCAGAAACTTAATTCAGATTTTCTTAGTTTTTCTCTATTGTCCACGATCCCATGATTACATTTAGTCATCATGTCTCCTTAGGTACTTCTTGATTGCAAGAGTCTTGTGAAAAATTGTAATTATTAACATATGTTAATGTTAATTGTACATATTAGTGACTTTCACATGATGTTTCCATACATGTGTATATTATGCATTATCATATCCATTTTATGGTTTTATGGAGACATTATTTACATATCATAAAATGCACCCATTTGAAATGTAAAACTCACCAGGCTTGGTGATGCATGCCTATAACCCCAGCCTCTTGGGAGGCTGAGACAGGAGGATCCCGAGTTTAAGACCAGCCACAGCAATTTAGCAAGGTCCTAAGCAACTTAGCAAGTCGCGGTCTCAAAAAAAAAGGGGGTGGGGGGCTAGGGATGTGGTTCAATGGTTAAGTGTTCCTGGGTTCAATCCCTGGTGTCCCCCTCCCCCTAAAAAGTGCAAACTTAGTGTTTTTAGTACACACAAAAACAGTCATATCTCATTGTGGTCTTAATTTACATTCCACTAATTGAGAATGTTGAATATCTTTTTGTGAGCTTATTTATCCATATCTCCTCTTTGGTGAAATGTATTCTTGTAGTTTTTCTAAAGTTAATTTTATGATCGCTTCAAAGAATCAGCCATTTATTTGTTTTCAATTTCATTGATTTCCATTCTTAATTTCCTTTTATTATTTTGTTTCTAATTTCTTAGATTATCCATTTGAGATTTTTCTAATATAAGCATTTACTGCTATGAGTTTCCTTTTAGCACAGATTATCCTATATCCCTCAAAGCTTGGTATGCTTACTTACATTTTTATGTAATTAAATGTATTTTCTTTTCATTGATACTTATTTGACTTGGGGATTATTTAGAAGCATGTTGTTTTGTTTCCAAATATTTGGACATTTATCTGTTATCTTTATATTATTATATTCTAGTTTCATTCCAGAGTGTATAACTACTCTGTATGACTTAAGTTTTTAACATTTGTTCAGGTCTGATTTTAACATAGGATATGGTCTATCTTGTTACATGACCTATGTACATGTAAAAAGATTGTATATTCTGTTGTTGAGTACAGTGTTCTATAAATGTCAATTAAACACTTGATTGATTATGAAGTCAAAATTTTACATTCTTACTCTTTTTTTCTATCTAGTTTTGTCAGTTATTGAAAGAGGTATGTTCTAGAACTACAATTATTAGTTTGTCTACTCCTTTCACTTATCTGTATTTCACACATTTTTTAGCTGTTATTTATTACATAAATATTTAGGATTATATTATGTCTTCTTGTAGGATTGTCACCTTTCTCATTATATAATACTTCTCTGTGTCCTTTGGAGTTATTAGTAGTTGCTCCAGTGCTTACTATATCAAAATTTGTTTCAAATTTATACCTATTTAATCCCAATGAGATATAGAAAGGTTACTCCTATGTAGTCTGTTCTTTTTCCCTCTTTTTGTGATATCATTGTTATACATATAACTACATATATATTTAAAAAGCAACACATTGTTATACTAATTATTGTATATAATTTTAGTCTTAAACTGAAAAGAACAAAGAGAACATGTATATATTTATAACATTTTTATATTTACTAATTTTGGTTGATCAGTGTTACTATCTGGAATATCTGGAATCATTTCTTAATCCAATACAATTTCACTATCCAACACTTTCTTTGTGTGTTTATTTATTTATTTATTTATTTATTTTTTTGGTACCAAGGGTTGAACTCAGGGGTACTCAGCCACTGAGCCACATCCCCAGCCCTATTTTGTATTTTATTTAGAGTTAGGGTCTCACTGAGTTGCTTAGTGCCTTGCTTTTTGCTGAGGTTGGCTTTGAACTCATGATCCTCCTGCCTCAGCCTCACAAGCCACTGGGCTTACAGGTGTGCTCCACCACACCTGGCTTTCTTTGTGTTTTTATTGGCAAATGTTTTACATTACTGTGTTATATAACTCACTATACAATTATATACATGTTGCTTTATACAATTCCTTTTTTTAGTTGGTTAAGAGAAGAAAGTAGCCAGGCATGGTGGTGCAAACATGTAATCCTAGTGATTTGGAAGGATGAGGCAGGAGGACTGCAAATTCAAGGCCAGCCTCAGCACTATGGTAAGGCCCTAAGCAACTTAGTGAGACTCTGTCTCCAAAAATGAAAAGGGCTGAGGATGTAGCTCAGTGGTAAATTGCTTCTGAGTTCAATTCCCCTGTACCCCACCACCCAAAAAGGAACGTGTGCATTTATACTGTATTTTAAAACATAATTATCTTTATAAGTGCTCTTTGTGCATTTGAAATACTGTCTGGGATCACTTGCTTTTAGAGTAGCATTTCTTTTAAGCTGGAGGATTTATAAGGAACAAATTCTCTGCATTTATCAAGGAATATCTTTATTTCATAATCATTTTTAAAAGGTGGTTTTGAAGATATATGATTCTCAGTTGTCAGATTTGTTTTCCAGCACTAGAGATCTAACCTAGGGCATGTCAGGCAAGTGCTTTACCACTCAGTACATTGCCAGCCCCAACTGGCAGTATTTTGTTCTTTTGAGTAATTTGATGTGTTTCCACACTGCCTTCTGGTCCTCCATTTTTCTGATGAAAAGTCATTTTATTAATCTTAACTGGGATTTCCTTATATGTGACACATTTTCCCTCGTTGCTTTCATGATTTTCTTCATGCTTTTGGCTTCTCACATTTTCATTACATGTCATTTTGTGCAACCGTTTGCTTTTGTCAGACTTTTGATACCAGTGCATTATCCAGTTAGTGTCCAAGTGTGTTGTATCCTGGAAAGAGAATTGAGGAAGACCTCAAAAAATAACAGATATGGGGCTGGGGTTGTGGCTCAGTGGCAGAGCGCTTGCCTCACACATGTGGGGCACTGGGTTCGATCCTCAGTACCACATAGAAATGAATAAACAAAATAAAGATATTTAAAAAATAAAAGTAACAGGTAAAGGGGCTGGGATTGTGGCTCAGCGGTAGAGCACTCGCCTTGCACGTGCGCGTCCCGGGTTCGATCCTCAGCACCACGTAAACATAAATGCATTGCATTGTGTACAACTAAAGCAAATAAATAAATATTAAAAAAAAGTAACAGGTAAAGCACAGACTTTTTGAAAGTAAAAATAACACTCTGTAAAGTAGAACCCAGTGGGCCCAGGAAGTGAGGGGACCAAGGCCCCAATATCTGACCAATCTTGTTTTTTATTTGCTGTGGCTCTTTCCTCTTCCCAGGGGCCTAATTGAAGTCCTTGCTCCATTATTTCCATAGGTTATTTTATTTTCACTCAATTATAATACAGTTTCCATTGGTTACTTGATTTTTCACCTGATTAGAATACAGAACCTGTGGTGGGAGTTGCCATGGTAATGGGACTTACTCTAAACAGGGACATGATGACTTATCTCCCAGTCTTGTATTCCAGCTGGAATTTTTCTTGTATGCTCCTTCTGCCATCTTAATGTCCCTAAACACCTACATCATTTTAAGTTGAATTTCTTGGATGTATAAAGCTTTTCTTCAAATTTGGGGACTATTCAGTCATTCTTTTTTCCAGTACTGGGAATTGAATCTAGAGGTGCTTTTCAACTGAGCTATATCCCCAGCACTTTTTTATTTTTCATGACAGACAGGGTCTTGTGAAGTTGTCGAGGCTGGCCTTGAACTTGGCAATCCTCCTGCCTCAGCCTCCTGCTTCTCTGGGATAGACTTATGCTACCACGCCTGGCTCAGCCATTATTTCTTTAAATATTTGTTTTTGCTTCTTTCTTCTCTTCTTTTGCAACTTCTATTATGTACATGTTTGTGCACTTCATGGTGTCCCACATTTCTCTGAGGCTCTTCATTTTCTCGCATGTCTCTTCTTTGGAATTCATAGTATCTACTGACCTATCTTCAGGTTTGGTAATTATTTAGCTTGCTAGTTCAAATCTATTGTTGATCATGTGGAAAGTAGGGTATGCCCTGCTCTGAATTACTCTTTGATGTATAGGACAGCAATTCTCAGACAGTGCCCAAACCTGAGCAAACCTGTTACTCCATTTTGTAAAACAGTAATTTGCCATTAGCTGCTCTTTTTTTTTTTTTTTTTTTGTACTGGGGATTGAACCCAGGGGTGCTTAACCACTGAGCCACATCCACAGCGCTTTTTTGTATTTTATTTAGAGACAGGGTCTCACTAAGTTGCTTAGGGCCTTGCTAAATTGCTGAGGCTGACTTTGAATTTCTGATCCTCCTGCCTCAGCCTCCCAAGCCACTGGGATTACAGGCATGCTGCATCTGGCTTGGCTAGCTACTCCATCTTGAGTACAAGTGCCAACGTAGAATGACTTCATACCTTGTTTGTACAAGTAAACAATCACCTTCTACCTGGCACAAGCCATAAGACAGATTGATAAATAACTTACTCATGCCAATTATCAAACTAAATCAAGGAGTAAGTACCTGGACACGTGGACATCCCAAGTCATATCAAGAACACCAGACATAAGAGCTTATCACCCCCCATCAGATGAGAACCCCTTGCTGGAGACCTATAAAAGGAGGAGCACCCCAAGACTGGACATGGTGGCACCTTGACCCTGTCATCAGGAGCCTTGTTCAGGAAAATCGCCACTGCAATGAACCACCAATCTCCTGTCCCTAATGGGTTTCAACAAAGTGTGTTTTCTCCAGCCTGTGATGACTACACATGGCCTGCTCCAAGCTGACACCTGGAGCTAACACTCTGAAACTGAAACTATCATCAGTCTGGACCTTCTGCTTTGACAACTTTGTGGAACTGGTTCCTTAAAATCCTTTTCTGACCACCTACAGTGACTCTTTGTCTCTGCATCCATATCTATTTCTGCCTGTTCTCTTGGCACAGCATCCTGTAGCCCTGAGGCCACTTTAACCCTCTCTTGGCCTTTTTTTTGTTTTTGTTTTTTTATTTTGGTACTGGGGTGAAGGAGCCCTAATTAGGAAGGGCTGTTGCAGCTAGCTGGAAGCCATAAGTTCCACCTGATATGTATGTGACGCACCTGTAGGCACCCGCAAAGCTGAAGGTATATAACCGGGTGAAAGCGGTCCGAGTTAGGAGAACGGAGAATTCAGTCAGTCGGGCAGTCACTCGGTCGGTCAGAAGAATCAGAGCGGCCAGAACGTAGGCAGAGCGGTTACAGAAGAGAAACCAGATAGAAGACAGAAGAGAAACCAGATAGAAGAAGTAATGACTGGTCAGAGTTAGGCCGAGGCTCCTGAGGAAGACAGAAGACAGAAGAAAGAAGAAGGAAGAAAGAAGAGAGAAGAAAGAAGCTCTAAGCTAAGAAGAAGCTAAGCTCTACTCTAAGCTAAGAAGAAGCTAAGCTCTATCTTTCTTTCTCTCTAAGACTCTAAGCTAAGAAGACAAGAAGAAAAGCTCGCTTTAATCTTTCTCTCTAAAAATCTTTCTTTCCCTCTCTAAGCTCTCTCTAAGAAAGTAGAAGTAAAAGTAGTAAAAGCTTTACTCTGCCTCCGAGAGATTTCCTCCCGGTTTTCGGTACCAGGCAGCTTACACTGGGGACTTAAGTCAGAGGCACTTAAGCAGTGAGCCACTTCCCCAGCCCTATTTTGTACTTTATTTAGAGACAGGGTCTCACTGAGTTGCTTAGTGCCTCACCTTTATTGAGGCTGGCTTTGAATTCATGGTCCTCCTGCTTCAGCCTCCTGAGCTACTGGGATTTTATGGAGCTTCGTGCATTCAAATTAGTAATATGGATATAATACGCATCAACAGAACTATAATGCACTGATTGCTGGGATTACAGGCTTGCTCCACTGTGCCTGGCCCTTTCTTGGTCTTTCTGTGAGCAATTTAAATATCATTGTGTGGAGTATGTGTGCCTTGAGTGTTTAGATATTAGAAAGTAAGATTGGAATAAAAGAACTTGTGTTTGCAGGCTTATGACTACCAGGTGACCCACAAGTATCCTGTGATCTGCCACTGATGAACATGGTCTAGCCTGTGAACTTATTGTTATTCAATAAATACTGAGACTATGGAAAGACACAAATGTTTTTAATCTATGTTAATGACATAGCACATTCAGGACAGAGCCCCTCTAATTTTTCCTTTCAGTTAAAATGATTTTAGTTCCAGAATTTCTCTTTTGTTTTTCATAGTTTCTACCTCCTTATTTATATTCTGTATTTAATTCATTGACATCATATCTTCCTTTACTCATTTAACCATGGTTTATTTAGTTGTTTGGATATGTTTAAAATGGCTGCTTTAGGGCTGGGGTGTAGTTCATTATTACAGTGTATGCCCAAGGCCCTGGGTTCAATCTCCATCAACACACACACACACTCTCAAATACAAATGTCTGCTTTGTAGTCTTATTAAATCTGACATCTGCCTGCCCTCATAGACATTTTTGCTGCCTGCTTTTCCCCCATATATGGGTCAGGTTTTGGATATCTTGCAATTTGTTTGCTAGAGACATTTTGAGTAACATATTATAGCAACTCTAGTTACCTCTATTTCTTGCTGCCCCCCTTGTTATACTTATTTGCATATTTATTTCCTTAATGGCTAGCTAGATTAGTTTAGTGAATAGTGTTTGCTCCCTAGTGTGAAGCCTTGCCATTTCTCAGAGGAGGCAGCTTGACTTATACACATTCGCATGCAACTGGAATGACCATTGTTTTAGTAAGTTTCTGTCTCTTTCTCTGACCACACCCAGCTATAAAACTCATTGATTGCTAGCTTATTTTCATCCCCCATACCTATGATTGCACCTAGGGAACTCTACCAGTGAGCTACATCCTTAGTCCTTTTATTTATTTATTTTCTTTTTATAGACAGACAGGTCTCTCTAAATTGCCCAGGCTGGTCTGGAACTTGTGGTCCTACTACTTCAACCTCCTGAGGTGCTGGCATTACAGGTGTGGGCTATTTCCTCTGGCTATTCTATTGTTTTCCAAATGCTCTGGGGCATATATTTTCCCAAAGACTGATCCAATTCAGATCCTTTTAGGGGATGGTTTTTTAAGGTTATTGTTTGAGATTTCTTCTGAAGACAGGGTTAGTTTTCTTAGCTGTGTCTATCCTTGGTTCTTTGTCTCCTTTTAATTACTTTTTATCATTGTTTCCTTCAGGAAGAGTTTCTTAGCTCTTTGCTTTATGCCCTCTTTCCCTCCATAGACAAAATTTCTGAGGCTCTGGAACTGGAATTGGGACTGGGATATTCTTTTTATGTGATATCCCTGCTTTTGGAGCTGGACGCTCAACAGAGTAGCACTTATACCCTATGGTCTTCTCAGTTGTTCTCTTTGTAAGGAAAGAAGTGAATGAATGGAATAAAGAAAGGAGAGGAGGCTCAACAGTAACACAGGTTTATTCAGAACAATCTTGTGGATAGGGGCCAGTGGAGACTGAGACCCTTCTTCCCCTTATAGCATGGGATAGATATAGAAGAGTGAGGGACGGTGGAGGGAGGGGGATTTTTTGTGGTTAGGTCATTGCTAGAGGGAAGGGACCTTGTGGTGTCACCTTCATAAGGAACTAGGTGTTTTTAGAATTTCAGTCTCTGATAAAAATTTCCCTTCTTATGATGTTGGAGTATTTCAGGTTTCTTTTTGTGATGATGGAGTATTGTTTGGCATTTAGGTCATGTTGAGTTGGAACACCCACAAGATGACTCTTATTCTGCGGTGTAAGATGTGCTTCAAAATGGTGTTTGCCTATGTCAAATTCTACCTAACACTTTTCTGCTGTGGAGCCTCTCCTTCACGAATGAACTGGGACAGAAGTGATAGGGGTCCTAGTACTATCGGTATGGCCAGCTCTCCATGAGTGAGAGTTGAGCATACAAGGGAACACTTACCTCTTGGTAACACTCATTCTCAGCTTAGCTTCATCCACAGATAACTGAAGGCAGGATGAGAAATGCTTATTTCCTTCCCCTTCCAGGAAGATCCTTTGGCCTGCTGTGTCTGTCTCTATGACAATAACTTATCAGGTATCAATCAATTTAAAAGAAGGAAAAGTTTTATTTTGGCTCATAGTTTCAGAGGTTTTAGTCCATGGTCATTTGGCCCTGTTGCTTTGGGCCTGTGGAGAGGCAAAACATAATGGAGGAAGGAGGTATAGCAGAGGAAGCTGTTCACCTCATCTTGGCTGGGAAGCAAAGAAGAGAGAGGAAGGAGGCTTGTTGTGAGGCAGTCCAGTATGTCACAGAAAATGTGGGCATGGCAGAGGAAGCTGCTCACCTCACCATGGCTAGATGGTAAAGGAGAGAAAATCAGGGATTGCAGTCCCAATATCCCCTTCAAGGGCATATCTCCAATGACCTACTTTCCTTCCCCTAGTCCTCATTTCTTGGATTCCTTCATTTCCAAGTATTGCCACAGGCTGGCAGCCAAGCCTGGCGCACCCAGATCTTTGTGGGATACTACAGACTCTAACTATAATATCTTCTGACTGTGAACTGTGAGGAGGGAAGAGAACCCTTTGTTCTTGGTTATATCTATACAGATTTTCCATCACAGAGCTGGGACAGGGAAGGGATGTAAAATGTGAATCAAACACCACAGATTTTCAATGTTCTCACCAAGTTTTAGTAGGTTTCTTTCTTTCTTTCTTTCTTTCTTTCTTTCTTTTTCTTTCTTTTTTTCTTTTCTTTCTTTATTTCTTGCAGTACTGTGGGTTGGTCCTAGGGCCTCATGCAAGCTAGGCAAGCACTGTACCACTGAACTACATCCTTAGTCCCTGGTAGAATTTTTTTAGGTTGTAGATGGACACAATCAATATCTTTACTTATCTATTTGTATGTGGTGCTGAGAATTGAACCCAGTGCCTCACACATGCTAGACAAGTGCTCTACCACTGAGCTACAACTCCAGCTTGTTGGTATATTTTTTTTAATAAATGATTTTTCATTTGCTATATGCCCTTACGAGCATTACCAGAGAAATCAAACAGGTGGTTTTTGAAAAATATTTTTCTCCATCTTTACTGGTGAGTCTGCAAAACTCCTTAAGTTGTTATGCCACAATTGGAAGTGACATCTAACATTTTTTGAGTGTATCATTTTGTATATAATGTTAGTGTTTTCTCTAAATTTAACATCATATATACTTACCAGTTAGCCGGTTTCAACATTTTATCAGCTTGAGTTGTAGAAACCTTCCCTTCAGTCAAGTCTTGTTATTCTCCTTATAACATAATTACCTTTAATGTTTCCTCTACATACTTTGAGAATTATATCGGAAAATACTATGATTTAACCATTAAACATGATTCATAAAACATAAGAGAACATGGGAAAACAAAAGTCTTTAATGGCGTACAGTACCCAAATTTTAAGTTCGAGTGCCCCTTTTGTACTTTTTTCTTCCTTCCTTCTTGATGTTCTATGATTCCTTCTTTCATAATTCCCTTTCTGTTTCACAAATTTTCTTCGGTTATTCTTCTAGGGTCAGCCTACTGTGAACAACTATTTTCTTTCAGCTGAGATTGTCTTGATTTCTCCTTTCATTCCCCCTAAGGATGTTTCCAATAGATACAGAGTTTTGGTTTTATAGTTCTTTGCTTACAGTGTTCAAAAAGTGTGCTACTTTGTTTTGGCCTTCATGATTTCTAATGAGAAAACTGTGGTCATTTGAATTGTTTTCTCCCTATAAGTAAGGTGTTGTTTCTCTCTTGCTAAATTTAGTTCTCTAATTTCAGTTTGTTTGTTATTTTTAAACTGGGGATTGAAATCATGGGCACTCTACCATGGAGCCACATCTCCATCCCCTTTTAATTTTTATTTAGAGATAGGGTCTGGCTAAGTTGCTTAGGGCCCTGCTAAGTTTCTGGGGCTGGCTTTGAACTCACAATCCTCCTAACTCAGCCTTGAGCCTTGGGGATTACAGGCATGCCCCACTGTGCCTGGCTGAGAGTTATTAAATCAGACAGCATCAGAACAATAACATTAATCAAAACACAAAGAATACTTTTATCACTACGTAATGTACATAGGGTCATTCCTTACTTCATCCTATCCATGACATCCTTGGAAGTGGGAGCTCCTTTATCTATCTGAAGGAAAACAGAATTGCTTAAGATTAATAGGTTTCCTAATGGTTGTTGAAGAGACCTTTTGTTGAATCTTCTCCTTTGCCTTCTCCTTAGATGGTACCCTTTAATGATTCAAGCGATTATCTGAGGAGAAAAGATATGACATTTACACCAATGTGGAAATAGAAACAAATTGGGAACCTGTAGCATCTGATTTATCCTTGTAGCAAATGAAGACTTAGCTCTTGTACTTATCCTGAAAGTGCTTTTTATTAGAGTGGAGATAGATACAATGATTAGCTTTGAGGTCAATAATAGTAAACTGTAGTCCAAGGCTATAAAAGTTCCTGAAAGAGTGTCTTAACTGGAAGAATTTATGACCACACCAAAGTAACCTAAGGGTAAATAGTTTGCCACTTTCCTGGAAAGGCAACCACTATTTTATTGTTCATAGGATTTCCTTCCCTTCTCTTTCAACATGAAATGATGCCTTTTACCATCGGCCTCTTGACTTCTATTGCTTAGGACTGTCAGTTGAAAACAAGATGGAATACCAGGGTTGAGCTGCTTTGAGCTGTGCATATTAACTGAGCCTATTGGATAAATGTTGATATACATGATATAAAATCTATATCTCCTTTACTGTCAAAATCTATGAAGAAGCACAGTGTGGTTGTACATGCCTGTAATCCCAGCGGCTTGGAAGGCTGAGGTAGAGGGATCATGAGTTCAAAGCCAGCCTCAGCAACAGTGAGGCACTAAGGAACTTAGTGAAACCCTGTCTCTAAATAGAATACAAAAAAGGGGGACTGGGGTTGTAGCTCAGTGGGAGAGCACTTGTCTAGCATGTGTGAGGCACTGGGTTCAATTCTCAGCACCACACACAAATAAATAAAATAAAGGTCCATCAACAACAAAAAAAATATTTTTTTAAAATTTCTAAAAATGCAAAAAAGTGTTGGGGATGTGACTCAGTGGTCTAGTGCACCTGAGTTCAATCCCTGGTACCCCCACCCTCCGCAAAAAAAAGTCCACAAAGAGAACTTTCAGATGTGAATGGCAAGGAATAAGGAGTCCATGATTTTCAGTCAGTAAATTTACTTGTACAGTATGATTTTAAAAAGAGAAATGAGTTTTAAGATGGTACCCTCAATGAATTTTCTATTTATCCAGTTGATTTCCACACCCCCCCCCCCCAGTATCATAGTGGAACTGTTAAGAGCTCCAAATTTGGAGCCAGACTATGTGGCTTCAGTACTTGACTTTGCCATTAACTACTTATGACACTTTGGGTGAGTCATTCCAGAGCCATTGTTTTTTGGTGATAAAATGAGCATCAGGGTAGCTCCTATCTCTTAGCATGTTTTATCCCTTTTGGATATCAGTAATATGTAGAATTGGATAGTGCTTCAGCTCTCAGGGACTTAATAGTGGTACAAAGGTCTCAGTTTCTTATTAGTCAGGATTCTCCTCAGGGAATAAGGATACCCATTTATTGTTACTTATTAATGTTATCTAGAATAACTTGTTTACAATTATAACATATATCCAAATAAAGCATGAATAATTTGGCTTTTTTAGCCTTCTTGAACAGAATATGATCACTATTATTTGTATTTAGGTATAGTTAGAAAAATATTTTCATCCTAAGTTTCTAGAAGATTATTTTATATTTTTATTTTCCTTATATATGAGTTTTTAAAAAGTTTTAACACATAAAAATTGTATATATTAACCCTATTAAAACACACTGATCAAAGCCAACCTCCCTTTCTCAACCTCCCCCCATACCCCATACCCTTTTCAATCTCTAGCAATCACTATTCTACTTCCAAGTTAACATTATTAATTTCTATATATGGGAGAGAAGATGCATTACTCTTTCTGTGTCTGGCTTATTTCACTTAACATAGTATCCTCCAGTTCTACTCATTTTGCTGCAAATTATAGGATTTCATTCTTTTTTGTAGCTACTATTCTACTGAATGTGCTATATATAATACATGTTTTTAAATCTATTCATCTTTTGATGATGATTCCAATCTTGCCTATTGTGAATAGTGCCAGAATAAACATGAGAGTGCAGGAATCTCTTTGATATGCTGATTTCATTTCCTTTGGACATATACACAATAGTGGGATAGCTGATCATATGGTAGATTTATTTTTAGTTTGAGTGTCCATACTGTTCTCCATAATAGCGGTAATAATTTACATTTTCATCAACCTAAGAGTTTGTTTTTCTCCACATCTTCATCAGCATTTGCTATTTTTTTTGTCTTTTTGATCACAGCTATTCTACTGGGTTGAGATGGCATCTCAATGTAGTTTTGATTTGCATTTCCCTGATAGCTACTGATATTGAGCATTTTTTTCATATATTTGTTTGCCATTTGTATTTCTGTTTTTGAGAAGTGTCTTCAGGTAACTTGCCCATTTTTATTTAGATGCCATTTTTTGTTAAATTGTTTTGTATTACTTACATATTCTGGATAATAACTCTTTCAAATGAATCATTGGCAAATATTTTCTTTCATTCTGTAGTTTGTCCCTTCATTGTATTAATTATTTACTTTGCTGTACAGACCTTTTCAATTTGATGTACTATTCCATTTGTCAATTATTACTTTTGTCTTTTGTGCTTTTGCAGTCCTACCCAGAAAATAATTGCCTGAACTTACCTTACAGTTTTTTTTTTATAGTTGCTTCAGAGTTTCAGATATTATATTTAGTTCTCTGATCCATCTTTAGTTATTTTTTTCTACAGAGAAAGTGGTTAGGTTTAATGATAAATATTTTTGAAAGATTAGAGTAGGGAGAGATGTAACAGATCAAAAACTATGTTTAAGCCAGGTGCGGTGGTATGTGCCAACTACTTAGGAGGCTGAGGTAAGAAGAATGTTTGAGTCCATGAGTTCAGGGCCAGCATAGGCAGCATAGACCCTGTCTCCTAAAAACAAAATAAAGATAAATTTCTTAAAAAATAATATTTATTTGCTGGGTAGACTGGCCCACGCCTCTAATCCCAGCAGCTTGGGAGGCTGGTGCAGGAGGATGGAGAGTTCAAACCCAGACTCAGCAAAAGTGAGGTGCTAAGCAACTCAGTAAGACCCTGTCTCTAAATAAAATACAAAATAGGGCTGGGGATGTGGCTCAGTGGTTGGTTGAGTACCCCTGAGTTCAATCCCCAGTAACCCCAAAAAAGTAATATTTATTTAAAAATGTTCTAGTTGGAAATATTGACTTGAAATTAGTCATTTTTGTGCCAATTTTAATTCACTGAATTATATCTGAGGCTTATGTATAGTGTTTCCTTTGATTTATTAATTCACCAAAATGTACTGAGTCCATATTGTATATCAGGTACCTTACTATACTATGGTTATAAAACTAACAACCAGCCTCGCACGGTGGTGCATGCCTGTAATCCTAGTGGCTCAGGAGGATGAGAGGAGAATCATGAGTACAAAGCCAGCCTTAGCAAAAGCAAGGTGCTAAGCAATTCAGTGAGACCCTGTCTCTAAATAAAATACAAAATAGGGCTGGGGATGTGGCTCAGTGGTCAAGTGCCCCTGAGTTCAATCTCTGGTACTAGAAAAAAAAATATAACCATATAGGTAAGGCCTCTGCTTTCATGGCCTTCAATCTTGTGAAGAGGAAGAATCAAAAAGGTAAACAATTTTGGGCTGAGTCCTGAAATAAGCAGTATGCTTTGACAAAGAACAAATAGAGGGGTTTGTTTCAGTATGATTTGGCAAGGAGTCTATGTAGGAGAAACAAGTAAGCTGAGATTTTAGAAAAAAAAGTTGTTCAAATATGACTTAATAGTTAAGATATTTAAAAATTGGGGTGAAAAGGATTCTAGGAATTGGTATGTATCACAGGGAAGAACTTTGTGCCGTTTTACAACTGAGAGATCACTGACACTTGAGTAGAAAGTATGCTGATGTTAGTTTTTCTTTAAAGGTTTGGTAGAATTCATCAGTGAAGCCATCTGGTCCTGGGTTTTTCTTTGAGAGGTGTTTGATTAATGGTTCAATCTCCTTAAGTGTTATATTTAGTTTTTTTTGTTTTGTTTTTGTTGTTTTGAAGTACTGGGGATTGAACCCAGGGGCCCTTTACCACTGAGCTACATCCCTAGCCCTTTTTTTCATTTTAAATTTTGAAACAAGGTCTCACTAAGTTGACACAGTTGACTCAAAATTGTAATCCTCCTGCCTCAGGCTCTTGAATTTCTAGGATACAGGCATGTCCCACCACACTTGATTGTATTTAGGTTTTGTTTCTTCATGAGTTAGTTTAGTAATTTGATAAATTATAAACATAACATTGTTCATAATAATAATAGTATAGTTGATTTTATTTCTGTAAAGTTTTGGATTAATGTTGCTTCTTGCATTTTTATTTTTAGTTATTTGGATCTTTTCTCTATAGAGTAGGTTAAAGGCTTATCGATTTTGTTGATCATTTCAATGAACCAAATTTTTACTTCATTGGTTATGCCCCCACTTCTTTATTTTATTTTTTTATTTTTTTGGTACTTGGGATTGAACTCAGGGGCACTCGACCACTGGGCCACATCCCCAGTCCTTTTTTGTATTTTATTAGAGACAGGGTCTCACTGAGTTGCTAAGTGCCTTGCCATTGCTGAGGCTGGCTTTAAACTCATGAGCCTCCTGCCTCAGCCTCCCAAGTGCTGGGATTACAGGTGTGTGCCACTGCACCTAGCTCCCCTTCTTTATTTTATCTACATCTGCTTTAATCTTTATTTCTTTTCATCTGTTAATTTTAGGTTTGTTTTACTTTTATTTTTCTAGTTCCTTATGACATAAAAGTAGGTTATTGATTTTTGACATACAGCTCTTGTTTGGATGTACACATTTAGAGCTATAAATATTACTACTTTTAATTCCTTCTATAAGTTTTTGGCATGTTGTGTTTTTTTAAATTTTTTTATTTGTTCTTTTACACACACACACACACATTAATTGTAGGTGGACACAATACATTTATTTTATTTTTATGTGGTGTTGAGGATCGAACCCCATGCCTCATGCATACCAGACAAGTTCTCTACCACTGAGCCACAACCCTACCCCCTTTTTGTTCTTTTGCATGTTGTGTTTTCATTTTCTTTTTTCACCTTTTTTTAAAAAAGAGAAGTAAAAGCTTATTTTAGCTTACAGTTTCAGAGGTTCAGTTCACAGTTGACTGACTTTATAGGTCTGTCCTAAGATGAAGTAGAATATCATGGCGGAGGGGCATGGGATGAAAGCAGCTCAGGACATGACTGCCAGGAAGCTACAAGTGAGCACAATCTTAACCGCATAGACACAATCTCGGTGACCTACTTCTTGTAACCACATCATACCAATTTACCATTCCCCACCAAGTCAATTCATTCATGTGGATTAATCCACTGAAAAGATTATAACTCTCCTAATCATTTCATCTCTGAACATTCTTGCATTGTCTCACACATAAGCTTCTAAGGGACTCCTCACATCTAAACCATAACATTCTATCTCTGACCACAAAAGCTCATGCCCATCTCACAATGCAAAATATAGTTAGTCCATATATAAGAATCTCCTTAGTCTTTTTTTTTTTTTTTTTGTGTGGTACCGGGGATTGAACTCAGGGGTTCTCGACCGCTGGGCCACATCCCCATCCCTTTTTATGTATTTTATTAGAGACAGGGTCTCACTGAGTTGCTAAGTGCCTCGCCATTGCTGAGGCTGGCTTTGAACTCGCGATCCTCCCGCCTCAGCCTCCCAAAGTGCTGGGATTACAGGTGTGCGCCACCGCGCCCAGCTGCTCCTTAGTCTTAACAGTTCTACTATTGCCTAAAAGTCCAAGTCCAAAATCTCATTTGAGACTCAAGGCAAACTCTTGGATGTTTACTCCTGTATAGCTCAAAATCAAGTTATATATCCAATATAAAATGGTACAGAGGGCTGGAGTTTTGGCTCAGTGGTAGAGCACTCACCTAGTACGCGTGAAGCACTGGGTTCGATCCTCAGCACCACATAAAAATATAAAGATATTGTGTCCACCTGTATTTAAAAAATAAAAATATTTTTTTAAAAATGGCACAGAGTAAATATTTCCATTCCACAAGGGAAAAATAGGAGTATAGAAATAAGGGATGTGACCAATGCAATACAAAAATCCAGTTGGGGTGTTGGGGTTGTGGCTCAGTGGTAGACCATTTGCCTAGCATGCGTGAGGCACTGAGTTCAATCCCCAGCACCACATAAAAAAAAAATCCAATTGGGCCAGGCATGGTGGTGCACACCTGTAATTCCAATGACTTGGGAGGCTGAGACAGGAGGATTGTGAGTTCAAAGCCAGCCTCAGCAAAAGTAAGGTGCTAGGCAACTCAGTGAGACCATGTCTCTAAATAAAAAACAAAATAGGGTTGGGGTTGTGGCTCAGTGGTTTAGTGCCCTTGAGTTCAATCTCTGGTACCTCCCAAGAAAGTAAACCATGTAAATGATCTCCAAAGGCTTCTGAACTACATGTTCAGTTTAGTTACAGCAAAGGCCCTACTTGTAGTATGAATTACTGTTTTAGTTTGCTTTATGTCACTGTGATCAAAAGACCTGACAAGAACAACTTTGAGGAGGAAAAGTTTATTTTGACAGGGTCTCACGGAGTTACTTAGCAGCTCACTTTGTGTGTGTAGTGCTGGGGATTGAACCAAGGGCCTTATGCATGCAAGGCAAGCACTCTACCAACTGAGCTACAACCCCAGCCCAAAACCTTGTTTTTACTGGGGCTGGCTTTGAATTGGTGATCCTCCTGCTTCAGCCTCCTGAACCACTGAGATTATAGGCATGTGCTAATGTGCCCAGTTTGTTATTCTTATTTTGAGACATGGTCTTACTAAGTTGTCAAGGCTAACTTCCAACTTGAGATTCTTCTGCCTTAGGCTTCTGAGTTACTGGAATTACAGGTGTATTCTGCCAAGCCCAGTTTTATTTTCATTTGTATCATCATATTGTCTGATTTCTTTTACCCATTGGGCTTTTTAAAAGAGTATGTTGTTTAATTTCCAGATATTTATTAATTTTCCAATTTTCCTTCTGTTATTGATTTCTAGTATTATCCCACTCTTTTTTTGTTGTTGTTGTTCCAGCAATTGAACTCAGGGGTACTAGACCGCTGGGCCACATCCCCAGCCCTTTTTATGTATTTTATTAGAGACAGGGTCTCACTGAGTTGCTAAGTGCCTCGCCATTGCTGAGGCTGGCTTTGAACTCGCGATCCCCTGCCTCAGCCTCCTAAATTGCTGGGATTACAGGTGTGCACCACCGCACCCAGCGTGTTATCCCACTCTTGTATGATAAAGGTACTTTATATTACTTCATTGTAAAAAATCAAATTATTGAGAGTTGTTTGCCTAATGTATGCTCTATCTTGAATATGGCATGTGTACGTGAGACAAATGTATATTCTGCTATTTGGTACTATGTTCTATATATCTGCTGGACATATTTGAGTTACAGTGTTGTTAAGTCTTCTATTTTCTTATTGATCTTCTGTCTAGTACTATATCTGTTATTGAAAATGTGTTATTGAAATCTGTGTAGGTTGTAGAACAGTCTCTCTTTTCAATTCTGTCAATTACTTCATGTATTTTGATCTTTAGTGTATGTCTGTAATTGTTTTATATATCATATATATATATATCTTCTTGATGAATTGTCACATTTATCAATGTATAAGTTTCTTTCTTGTCTCTTGTATTGATTCAGTCTATTTTGTCTGCTACAGAATTAGTATGCTACTTAAGTTCTCTTTTTAATTTTTTTTAGTTGTACATGGGCAAAATACATTTATTTTATTTATTTATTTTTATGTGGTGCTGAGGATTGAACCCAGTGCCTCACACATGCTAGGCAATCACTCTACCTTTGAGCTATAACACCAGCCCGTTAGTTCTCTTCTATTGTTTACATAAATATATATATTTCTATCCTTTTATATTTAAGTTGTTTGCATCTTTGGATTGAAAGTAATTCTATTGTTAACAACACATAGATGAATCATTTTTTAAAATCCATACTGCCAATCATGTCTTTGAATGGGTGAATTTAGCCCCTATATAAAGTTATTAATAATATGGAAACATGTATTCCTGTCATTTTGCCAGGTATTTCCTATATTTTTTATATAATTTTGTTTCATAATTAGTACAATTCTGCATTTTGTGTTTTTCCTATTATAAAATTTTTTGATTGTTTGAGTTTTTTTTTTTTTTTTTTTTTTTTGTTAGAGCATTATAGTTAATTCATAGTATTTGGGTTCATTGTGACAAAAACATGCATGCAATGAAGATTTGTCGGATTTCAGCTGAGAATCCAAATGGTCCTGGGCTGTTCTTTGTTGAAAGATTTTTAATTGCTATTTCAATTTCATTACTTGATATTGGTCTATTTAGGTTTTCCATAGCTTTCTGGTTCAATCTGGGTAGGCTATATGTGTCTAGAAATTTATCAGTGTTTTTTAGGTTCTTTTTATTTATTTATTTATTTTTGGTACCAGGGATTGAACGATTGAACTGAGGGGCACTCACCACTGAGCCACATCCCCAGCCCGATTTTTATTTTATTTAGAGACAGGGTCTCACTGAGTTGCTTAGTGCCTTGAATTTGCTGAGGCTGGCTTTTGAACTCATAATCCTCCTGCCTCAGCCTCCCAAGCTGCTGGAATTACAGGCATGTGCCGCCACACCAGGCCTTTTTTCTAGATTTTCCAGTTGATCAGAGTATAAATTTTCAAAATAATTTTTAATTATTTTCTGGGTTTGAGAAGTGTTTGTGTTATTATCTCCTTTTTCTTTTTTTTTAAATTTAAAATTCTAATTTGTTATACATGCTTGCAGAGTGCAATTCATTTTGTATTACATATAAAGGGCACAATTTTTCAATTCACTGGTTTTACATAAAGTATTTTACACCATTTGTGTTTTCATACATGTTCTTCGGGTATTGATGGCTAACTCATTCTGCCATTATTCCTGTTCCCCACCCCTGTGACCCCTCCCCTTCCCTCTCCCACTTTGTTCTTGTTAAAGCTCTTTCATTCCTCTCATCCCCCCTCCCTTGACTTTATAAGTTAGTATCTTCATAATAAAGAGATCATTTCATCTTTGGTTTTTTGGGATTGGCTAACTTCACTTAGCATTATTTACTCCATCAATTTACCTGCAAATGCCATGATTTTCTTTTCTTTTAGTGCTAAGTAGTGTGCCATTGTGTATATATACCAAAGTTTCCCTATCTATTCATCTGCTGATGGGCATTGGGGTTGGTTCCACTATTATGAATTGTGCTGCTATAAACATTGATGTGGCTCTGTCCCTGTAGTAAGCTGTTTTTAAGTCCTTTGGGTATAGACCAAGGAGTGGGATAGCTGGGTCAAATGGTGGTTCCATTTCCAGTTTTCCAAGGAATCCCCATACAGCTTTCCAGATTGGCTGCACCATTTTGCATTACCACTAGAAATGTATGAGTGTGCCTTTTTTCCCCACATCTTCTCCAACATTTATTGTTGTTTGTGTTCTTAATAGTTCCCATTCTGACTGGAGTGAAATAAAATCTTAGAGGGCATATCATATGTTTCTAGAAATTTGTTGATGCCTTCATTATTTTCTATTTTATTGTAGTATAAATTTTCAAAATAATTTCTAATTATCTTCTGTATTTCTGTTGTGTCTGTTGTGATATTTCCTTTTTTCATCACAGATATTGGTAATTTGAGTTTTTTCTCTCCTTAGTTAGCATAGCTAATGGTTTACCAATTTTATTTATTTTTCCAAAGAACCAACTTTTTGTTTTGTCAATTTTTTCAATTGTTTTTGTTTGTTTGTTTCAATTTCATTGAATTCAGTTCTGATTTTAATTATTTCCTGTCTTCTACTGCTTTTGGGGTTGATTTGTTCTTCTTTTTCTATGGCTTTGAGGTGTAATGTAAGTTCTGAATGAACAATGGGTTGCAGAAAACATCAAGAAAGAGATTAAAAAATTCTTAGAGATAAATGAGAACACAAAAAGAACATATTGAAATCTCTGGGACACTATGAAGGCAGTACTAAGAGGAAAATTCATTGCATGGAGTTCATTCCTTTTTCATTTCTAATTTTTTTTAAATTTTAGATTATTTATTTACTTATACATAATGCACAAGTATATCATCTTTTTACATACAACTGCTTGTATACAAAGTATATAAGTACCATTCAGAATTTTTTATTTATGTTTTCTCTCTCTTTGGTTAGTTCAGCTATGAGTTTATCAATCTTCCTTATCCTTCCAAAGGATAAACTCTTTTTTGCGTTGATCCTGATAGATCTGAGAGAAGTTAGGGATGGAAAAATAAGTTCAATAATAGTTAGTATACAGATGGTATTAAAGCTGTGGAACTAGATGAAGTATTTTTCAAAGAGAAAAGGGAAGAGCAGAAAATGCCAGAGCAAACTCTGTGAACTTGAAAACCTAACTTCCCTATTTATGGATAATTTTGTGTTTATCCTTTAAGTCTTATGAATAGGCAACATAACTGTCACTTGGTTATCTTCCCTGGTTTTCCTTGCTGAAGGCACTAAAGTGAGAACTGCTTTCCTGTTTGCCAAATCTTAAAACAAGTCCTTTTATTTTAGTTCTAAAGTTCTTTCTCAATTTCTTCATGTTTTTAATATTTTTAAAAAGTTATATATATATATTAGTTCTAGTTGGACACAATGCTTTTATTTATTTATTTTTATGTGATGCTGAGGATAGAACATAGTGCTGCACATGTGCTAGGCAAGCACTCTACCACTGATCCACAACCCCAGCCCCAAATAATTAATTAATTATCCATTAATTTAAAAAACATCCCCCCCAATTTAGTACTGACATTAATTTTCTTCTGGATATCATCTCTCAGTAGAAAAAGGAACAAAGCCTGTGTTTGCATTTGGTGATTCCTTAGATGCTGTTATGGTTTTGATATGAGGTATCCTCTAAAGGCTCATGTGTGAGATATAATCTCAGAGAAGGTTTAGAGGTGGAATGATTGTGTTATGAGAGCCTTAGCCCAATCAGTGGGTTAATTCCCTTGATAGGGATTAGCTGAGTGGTAACTATAGGCAGGTAGGGTGTAGCTGTAGGAGGTAAGTAATTGGGGGCGTGGCTTGGGTGTATATATATTGTTTCTGGAGATTGGAGTCTTTCTCTGCTTCTTGGTACCTTGTCTGCAGCTGCTTTCCTCTTCCACACCCTTTCATTATGGGCTCAGAGGAATGTAGTTGGCCATCTGTGAAATGAGACCTCTGAAACTGTGCCTCTCAAAATAAACATTTCCTGCTCTAATTATTCTTGTCAGGTCCTGTTTTAGTCACCTTTTTCATAGTTGTGATCAAAATACCTGACAAGAACAATTAGAGGAGGAAAATTTTATTTTGGGGCTCATGGTTTCAGAGGTCTTAGTCCATAGATGGCTGGATCCATTCCTTGGGACTTGAGGTAAGGCAGAACATCATGGCAGAAGGGTGTGGTGGAGGAAAGCAGGTTCAGATAGGGCGAAGAAGCAGAGGAAGATCTCCCCTCCTGGACAAAATATATATATCCCAAGAGCACCTAAACCATAAGAGGTCCTTTGGTAGCAGTAGCAAAAAAGTTAATTTCAATAGATGAGGATGATAAGGGCAAAAATTTGTGCTAATTAATATCAAGGTCATATAAAGCACATATGTGGCATATGTGAGCTACATGTGTTATTATTTGATTGTGGCTTATATTCCTTACATCACTAGCTTTCTCTCAAAAGCATATTTTTAAACACATGGGATGAGGGAGTGGAGATTATTCTTTTTCTTGTGTGTGTGGGTGAGATGTTTCTTAGAGGAACAACTCTGCATTCACATTTGTTTGAGGGAAGGCCAAGATTGCTACCTTTATATCTGAATCATGCTATATTCTGACCCTTTAAACATATTTTTGTTTGTAGGAGGCAGATGGGTTATGAATAACCATGCTATGCCTATGCTGAAAGTTTAAAAAACATGTAACTATAGAAGCTAATTGAACATAGTGTACCACTTGCTTTTTGCCTAATGTCGAATTCCTGTTTTTTATTGTATGTAGCCTGTTTTGTCCTTGCCTCCCCAACCTGCTAACCACCTGAAACCAGATCTGTATTGATATCTGAGAAATAGATCATTGGCTTAATTGAGACTGTGAAATCTCCATTAGAAAAAGCAGAATTGGGAAGGTGGGAGGTATTTCATGACTATGGAGCAGATGCATGTCCCAGCATAGTTACAATATGACTTGAGCCATGTGGATAACATGACTCCTAAAATTTGAGTGGGTCTCATGGAGAAAACTGTCTTCCTTGGACTATTCCTGTCACCCTCTTCTTCTGCCTTCTATTTCTGCCTGATTTATAGAAACTGGAAAACAAATTCACTAAACTCCTATCAAATTGTGTTCCTAATCATCTCACCATGGCAACCCCATCATTGCCTAGACATATGCTATATGTAGTTCTTTTGAGATCCCATGTGTTTGTTAAACAAGCCCACACAAATCTTCTGTGGGGGTTTTAACGTTTTAACAGTCCTCATAGAAAAGTCCCCCATTTGATTCTTTTTTTTTTTTTTTTTTTTTTTTTTTGGTACCAGGGATTGAACTCAGGGGCACTCAACCACTGAGCCACATCCCTAGCCCTATTTTGTATTTTATTTAGAGGCAGTGTCTCACTGAGTTGCTTAGCACCTCGCTTTTGCTGAGGCTGGCTTTGAACTTGCAATCCTCCTGCCTCAGCCTGTGGAGCCGCTGTGATTACAGGCATGTGCCACTGTGCCTGCTCCCATGTGATTCTTAGGATTAGGAAGAGGGCATTAGGCTTGTCCTCAAATTCCTAGTTTACTGAGAGTAAGTAAGGGAGCTCTAATACTCATAGCAGAGAGTCTTAGCCTGGATGTCATTGATGGTCTGTGTACCTTCATTTACTGAATGCAAAGTCTGATGTGTATAATATGTTTTTGTAGAGAGGAAATACGGTTCAGATCATTCATCAGGTTTTCAGAAAATTGTATTGCCTCCCTTGTACTTTCGTTGAAACTCGTAACTCCCTTTTTAGTATTACTGTCTAGTGGTGTTGAGTTTGTAGTCTTCACTCAGTGAAGTATTGAAGAAAATGACATAGAGATAACAAGCAAGCAGCAAGTTTATTGCAGAAATGATAGTGACAGACTTCCCTGAAGAGAAAGAGCCTTGGAGCCAGGTGTCCCATGGGGAAGTTTCGGCTTCCCTGGAATTTCTTCCTTTTATCTCAGCCCCTGTCCGGGTTTTGCTCAGTATTATTCCTTGGTGTACTGTTGTTACCCCCACCCTTTAGGAAAATGAGCAGGGAAGTGTCTGCCTAATTGGGTCCCCTGCTTATGTCCAGGAGGGCTCTTGTCAACTGGGAAGTTGACCTCATTGGAAGACCCTCTCCTTGCTCCTTTGGTCTGGCCCCACCCCAAACCTCTTGCCATCTTGCCCTGGCTGCCTAGGCTCTTCTACTACATCTCCCTCACTACTCTGTCCTGTTGGCAGTTTAACAGCCACATACCCATCGTTTCTTTACTGCTAACCAATAAAACCAACCATGTTAATGCAATATGGTGTCTACTAGAAAAGGGGTGCTGCTTTGAGCTAAATGATGGCCTGAGACATTCTTATTGCTATTGAGGGATTAGTGTGACAGTGACTCCAAATCAAATTATGAGGTAGGACTGAAAGAATGAATATTATAGTAGTTTACTTCCAGGTATTTTGTTACATATTTTTATAAACTAAACTCAATTTTCACAACCATCTTGTGAGGTAAATACTGATATCCTAATTCCATAAGCTCTGAACAGTGACATGATTTGCCACAGGTCTTAGCAAAGTGTCAAACTGAGAATGAATCCTCATTACTTCTGCTATTGCCTAGGGCCTGGAACTAGGAGTAGGGAGGACATCCCAAGGGCTGTCTGAGCTAGATTCTGGTCTTTGAAACTGAGAGGTGATTCACTTCTCACAAATTTGAGAGGTGGATAGTCTGTGCTCTAGCGTGATTCGCTGGGAAGGCCACTATTCTGACCCCTGGAGCAGTTCTAAATCTTGATCACATTTGTATGTTCTCTAAATAACACTGGCATTAGCCCACACCGAAACCATCTCCTTTGGATTTTTTAAGTACTGTACAAACAGCTAAGGGAGAGTATTGTCTAAAGCCATTTAAAAGGACTGGAATTTGGTGAACAAAAATTTTGCAATCATAACACCTTTTACTCCCACAGCAAGCAGAACATTTTCTTTGTGAAAGAAGCTAGCAAACGTTTCATTTGCAAAATAATGATGTTCTTTAAAGAGATAGTGCTAGCAGTTTAGCTCTTGATTTCCTTCTCTTTGCATTAATGTGCCATCAGAGGAGAAAAGCAGGCTTTCAGATGCATATTCTTAAAAGCACTGAAAGAATTTCCTACTACTTAAGTGGTTCCTACTGGGCTTTACAGACAAGCTAATAAGCATGGCATTTCAAAATGTGGTCTAGGGCATCCCCAAGATTAGAATCACTTTAGTGCTCATTCAGTATGCAGATTCCTAGACCCTACCCTAGACCTACTGCCTCAGAATCTCTGGGGTAGCTGTAGTGGAGCTCAGGTATATGCATTTTAGCTGCTCCTCTGGAAATTCTAATGGATAGTAGGGTCTGAAAATCACCATAGTGGAAGGAAAAATCGCAAAATAACCTGAATTAGAGTACTTTTGCTATAATGCCATTTGGTTAAAATGAATCTAGTAGCTACTTTCATTCCTGGAAGGAAAGCCAAATTAAATGTAGTTTTCTTTTTTTTTTTTTTTTTTTTTTGGTACTTGAACTCAGGGGCACTTGACCACTGGGCCACATCCCCAGCCCTTTTTTTGTATTTTATTAGAGACAGGGTCTCACTGAGTTGCTAAGTGCCTCGCCATTGCTGAGGCTGGCTTTGAACTCGCGATCCTCCTGCATCAGCCTCCCAAGTGCTAGGATTACAGGCGTGCGCCACCACGCCCGGCTTAAATGTAGTTTTCTGTAGTGAATTTGCACATGAAGAAAAGAGTTGAAAAAAATGGTGGAGAGAAGTTTTCTGAATGATTTTGAAGGGCTCCTAGACATATCCTCTTATACTCTAGAGGTCAAAACTGGAGTTATATCTTAAAACAGGAAAAGGCAGACTTGAAAAGATTGAGATCTGCAACTAGACTGACCTAACTGCATTGAGGCAGGCACAGATTCAGTCGTAGAATCTAGGAGGAAGTTCACAGAGCAGTAGGTAGAGCAAGTTGCTCTAAAATATGGAAACAAAGATCATATGAAAGTTTAGGCCACAAATTAACTATCTATGTATTATAAAGGATGTTATCTATGAGATGGGGAGAAGAAATTGCAAAGGCAAATTAAGGAGTAAACAAAATAGTAAATTCCCTCTTTCCTGATTTAATTGGGACTAGAGTTAGCTAATCAAAACATCAATTATATCAGAAAGTCTTAAAGATATATATCTAAATATCTTATAACAAGGACTTACTCTTCACTTTTGCCTGCAAATGTCTGTTGGGTGGCTAAAAGCAGGATTAAAGACTTGGGTTAGGTTAGATGGTACACACCTGTAATCCCAGTGACTTGGCAGGCTGAGGCAGAAGGAATGCAGTTTCCAGGCCAGCTTTAGCAATTTAGGGAGTCCCTAAACAATTTAGACCTGTCTCAAAATAAAAGGAGGTAGGGATGTAGCTTGGTGGTACTGCATCCCTGGATTCAATTCCCAGTAGCCACTCCCACCCAACCCCAACAACAACAACAAAACCTTGGTATTTCTGCTTCCATTTGCATCCCTCTTTTCTCCAGAGCCACTCTGGATTCCAGGAACAAGATCTGATCCAATAAACAACTTGTGATGAGTTGTAGCTACCCTCAGGCTATGGCAAGTTTTTTATCTGGGACAATACCCCACCTGCAGGATCACCTGGTTTGTTAGCTGTGAAAAGCACCACCCCTTCTTGGGTCTTTGTCAGTCCTTTCATATTGGCTGAATACACAGATCCCCTAGGCTTCTCAGTGCAGCATGGAAGTTCCTTTCAGCTTTTTTTGTTGTTGTTGTTCTTTTTTGGTACTGGTGTTTGAATCCAGGGGTGTTTTACTATTACTGATCTACATCCCTTTTTATTTTTTTATTTTGAGATAGATCCTCCCTAAGTTGCTGAGGCTGACCTTGAATCTGGGGATCCTCCTTCCTCTGCCTCCTGATTTGCTGAGATTACAGGCTTGTGCCACCCTGCCCAAACCTTTAATGCTTTTTACCATTACCTGTTCTGTTTGGTTTTTGGGGCAAGTGGTCGTCCTGATTCATTGGATCCCTAGAGCCAGGCCTTTGACCTAGAATTCTGGTAACAGCTTTGGGGAGCTGTGGCAGGAGAAAGTGCACCATTTTGGCCTTAGCCAGTTGCAGCTATCTGACCTTGGAACTAGGACAGCAGAAAACCTCATGAAATTACATTAATTTTGGTCACTCCCTTTCTTTACACTTTGGGATGGCATTGGCTGCTTTTTGCTATCATTTGGAAAACAGAAGCAAACTTTTGGACTCTTTGGACTCTCAAGTCTGGTACCTGGTAGATTCTCTCCTGTAGTGCCAGTTGGGCCTTGCCCTTTCTTTTCCTTGTTGTTCGGGGCTGTTTTGATCCAATTTGGATTCTTCTGAACTGATTTGTACTTTTGCCAGTTGTATGACAGGGAAATGTATACATTCTGTAACTTTCTGTTGCCAATTAGCAGCAAAGGGACTTAAAGGTACACAGAAAAACCAGGTTGGTTTGAGGAGATCTGTTGTGATTTTCATAAGAATGGAAAGTGCCTCTAGGGAGATTTTTGGTCTTCTGGTGTTTTTGTAGCTATAAACCATTGACTAAGATTTCTCGTTGTTGTATAGCATGGCCTATGCAACTCAAGGTGCACTCTGAATAGTATAATTGGTTTATGGATTATTTTGTCTGTTAGACTGGAAGTCAGTCTGTGTTTGCAAAGTTGGAGATGGGGGAAAAAAGAGACAGGATGTAAACAAGTTGTAGAGTGTCTTAAGTTGCAGAAGGCTTATGGAAGATAAATCTTAGGAAATTTGTAAGTTATTAAGTTGGCTATAATTATGTCAGGTAAGGTTATTTAAAGGTTTTTCCAAGGTCAAATTTTAATGTATCTGACATAAAATCAGAATCTAAATTCTCTGCTTAAACAATGTTTTTCTTAAAACATTTATCTGTCCTTATTTATCAAGATAATTTTTATGTCTAATAGATTTCCATTATTTAGGGAATGTAAGATTTTAAAGAATTATGGAACACATGCCTGTAACCCCAGAGGCTCGGAGGTTGAGGCAGGAGTACAAAGCCAGCCTCAGCAATCGTGAGGGGTGAGGTGCTAAGCAACTCAGAGAGACACTCTCTCTAAAATACAAAAAAGGGCCGGGAATGTGGCTCAGTGGTTGAGTGCCCCCTAGTTTCAATTCCTGGTACCATAAATAAATAAATAGATAAATAGATAAATAAACAAATTACAGTTAATTTAAGTACCTGTTTTAAACTCTTTTGTTTTTGGTACTGGGGATTTAAGCAAGGGGTGCTTTACCATGAGTCATATCCCAGCCCTTTTTATTTTTTATTTTGTGGTAGGATTTCACTAAGTTGCTTATGGCCTCCCTAAATTGCTGACACTGGCTTTGAACTTGCACTCAGGCTCCTGAGTCACTGAGATTATAGGCATGCTCCCTTGCTGCGCCCAGATTAAAGTCTCTTAAGTGATTCCTTCATAGCTCTGGTTAAATAAACAACTTATATTTTAGATAATTGTGTATTTGACACCCTACATATGTGACTATTGACATGTCTGCATCTGGGGGCTAAATATGTTTGAACTGTGTCTAAAAGCCATGTAAGTTTTTTTTTTTTTTTTTTTTTTGTGGTACCGGGGATTGAACTCAGGGGCACTTGACCACTGAGTCACATCCCCAGCCCTTTCTTTGTATTTTATTTAGAGACAGGGTCTTACTGAGTTGCTAAGTGCCTCGCCATTGCTGAGGCTGGCTTTGAACTCGCAATCCTCCTGCCTCAGCCTCCCAAAGTGCTGGGATTACAGGCGTGCGCCACCGCACCCGGCTTATGTAAGTTTAATACAGGAAAGATAACCAATAAATACTTTCTTCTATACAATATACATTGTAACTGGACCATAAACATAAAATGGTAAATGAAACTTTTCACATTTCTATCATTCATATTTGGCCTACAGCTGTTTACTTTGAATGAGCATTTTGTTATTATATACACACTTGCATATTAGGGAAGAAATCTATTTGTGGTCATCAGCACTGTTTCCTAAAATTCTAAGAGTTCTAAATCTATCCTTACATTTTTGTGAGTGCAGTTAACTATGTAGATTTGTGATTATAGTATTGTATGGTCCCATGGACTCTGAATTATGTTTCAAACATTAAAATTAACTTAATATAAGGACACCTGTGTAACTGTGATGCTAATTAATACTGATTTCTTTGTATATTAAATGTATTAGTGTTCTCCAAATATGCAACCTCCTCAAATGTATAGCTTAGGAGAGTACTTTATGAAGTTGTTGTCCTCCAAACTAAAATTGTTAGTAGTGATAGCCTTTGTAAGTCTTATACAAAAAAGTAAATTTAGACTTATATTTATTAATGTCAATTAATTTTTTTGTAATTGGGTAAAAGTAACCTGATATCAAAAAGTTATATGTGGAGAATTATTATTATTTATACTTGGGTGGGAATTCAAATGTACGCTTGGAAATATAGTAAGGAAAGCCTGATTTGTTTAAAGGCTAGCAATGTGGAACATGGAAGCTGTGTGTGTGTGTGTGTGTGTGTGTGTGTGTGTGTGTGTGTGGTACTTATACTGCTGGTGGTTGCTGGTGATGACTTCTGCTCCCTCAAATGTTGAAGTTTGAACATTAGAGAAGCACTCTGAGGCAAGCATATAAAGCAGGGTTTATTTAAAAAGGGGTAACATAGACTTCTTCCAGGAGGGTGAAGGGGGCCATTGCTGGTATCCTGGTATCTCCAGAAGTGAGTCAGGTCTGGCTTTTCTATTTGTCTTAGGTTTCCTATTTTCTCCTGTCCTCTTCCCCTTATCTCTCTCCTTCCTGCATATGTAACCAGGCCCAGGAATACTAGGTGGGATGCCCAAAAGATGGGAAACAGTTGGGCTGAAGGGGGAAGGGCAGGATGGTACCGCCCTGGACACATTAATTAACAACTTTATAGCTCCCTGTAGGGAGGGGCAGTTCCTGGGACAGGTTACCTTAGCAACAGGTTGGAGCAGGGGCAGGTTCTTGATAAGGGTGGAGGAAGGGCTCTGAAGGAATTAACATTTCAATTCCTCAGTGGACAGTCTCCAACTTCCCAGACTCACTCAAATTGGACTCCTTGATCTGACCTAACTCGATTTACCTATCTATACTGACTGCCTATCTAATTCTGGCTTCAGTACTGGGAATTGAACCCAGGAATGCTTTACCACTGAGCTGCATCTCTGCCCTTTAAAAATTTTTTTTGAGATAGGGTCTTTCTAAGTTGCTTAGGGCTTTGCTAAATTGTCCAGATTGGCTTTGAACTTGTGATCCTTCTGTCTTAGCCTCCAAGTCAATGAATGGGATTGCAGACATGTGCCATGGTACCTACAACATGGAAACATTTTGCCACTTTTTCCACCAGAAGAAAAACAATAAAGGAAATTAAGAGCTCTGTTGACCTTTATGTTTGATTCATGTTTCAGATGTGATATTATTGTGTTAGTTGATATTCAAATAGGCGTAAGAAACATTAAATGAGGAATCTTTTTAAACTCCTAAATAGAATAATACTTAGAAAGAGGGCAAAGATAGTTTGAAATGTAAAACACTTTAAAATTTGTTTAAAGGCCAGCCTTACCTGAGATAGACCCCTGTTTCTTGTCCTATTCCATGATACATTTTCCCAAAGTTGGGTAAAATTATATGTATTTAATGTTCTATTAAAAAGGATAATTTTTTTGGTTGAAAAAAAATGCCATGATCCAAAAATAGAATGAGATAAAAATGCAAAATTAGGGGTTTGGGTAAATTATAACAGATATTTAAAGGTTGTTAAAGGGCTTTAAAAAGAAATATAATTTGTAAAACATTTTGTATGTGATTGAGTTGAGAAATTATTTATGGGTTTTGTTAGAGGCTAAGGATATCAAAGGTACATCCTGTTAGTAAAGGTACATCCTGTTAGTATAAAAATTGTTGCTTGATTCAGAACTATTATAGAATACTTTTTGTCTTGTTAATTTTATTTTATATTTTCCTTGTAAAACCTTTACATGTTAATGTTTTGCAAAAGTTCTATTTCTAACAGAATAACACGAGTTAATTTGAAATAATAAACCATCACCTGCAGGTCAGATAGGATATGACATTCCCAATACTGATGGTAATCCCAATTAAATGGAAGGGATAGGTCTAAAATTATAGAAATTAAAATTAAAGCCCATTATTTCCACTTAAAGCCTGATGGGGCTGGCCTTCTAAATGTTCCACAACTGAGATTTGGAGACCAAAGGCAGGGACAATAAAAGAGCTAAGAAAAGGTATCCAAATTCTGGCCTATCTCCTCTAAGGTCAGCCAAGATGCAGGAGATCATGGGACACCTTTAACGTCACTAGATCTCTTGATCAGGGGGATTGTGAAAACCTAGAGAAGAGGCCAACCAGTATACATTCTATAAAGAAAAGGGTCATTGGAGAGGGAAATGTAACAAATTATTCCAAGGGTAGCCACGTGTGGTCAGTAAGATCCTGATCTATCTGGGCAGATGGCACCATAGGTAGAGGAAAAGACTGAAGGAGCCAAAAGATTCCTCAAAAGTTCCTAATGTAACCTCTGAGGAGTCACAACTGATGTTATTTTTTTGGCTTTTAATTGGTTCTTTTTAGTTATACATAACATTCAGATTCACTTTTTTGGGGGGGGTGGAGGGTACTGGGGACTGAACTCAGGGGCATTTTGCCACTGAGCCACATCCCCAGCCCTATTTTGTATTTTTATTTAGAGACAGGGTCTCACTGGGTTGCTTAGCGCCTCTTCATTGCTGAGGCTGGCTTTGAACTCTTCATCCTCCTGCCTCAGCCTCCCAAGCTGCTGGGATTACAGGCATGTGCCACTGTGCCCAGCTCCTTCCTTCTTTCTCCCTATCAAATTCCTTGGTCTAGACCACCAGTCTTTCTACTAGTTTGATGGAATCCCCCTCCATTTCCCCCCCACCACTCCCCACCCCCTTATTTTAGACTAGCTACTGCCTATCAGAGAAAACATTTGACCTTTGCCTGAGTCTGACTTATTTCATTTAACATGATGTTCTCTCATTCCATTCATTTACCAACAAATGCCATAATTTCTTTTTTATTATAGCTGAGTAATACTTCATTGTGTATGTATACCACATTTTCTTCATTCATCTATTTTTGTGTTACCATGCCTGGCTTGGCGTACTTTCTTAGGAATAATGTCATAATGTTATTAATCTTCTCTTTTCTTGGGAAAAGAACATTTGGATTTCTTATGATACCAAATTAGAATTCATGTCTGACTCCAGAACTTGGTGGGCTTGAAAATCTAGTCTTGGAAGGATTTGAATGAGCATGAATGTTGAGTATAGATAATGGCAAAGGATTCAACCTAGATAAATTCAATTTTATCTGTTCTTTTAATAATGCTTTGATTTTTACATTTTTGAGCTTTTGCATCCAAGGGAAAACTTGAAATAGTGCCAGGAAGATATTTTAAAATTTAACTTTTTGTCAAAGCAATACATACTCAGATTAAAAAGTCAACTCATAGTACAATGCACATATGTAAAAGCAGCAGTCATTCTATCTGTCCCCATCATCTCTGATTTCTGATCCTCTGTTATTGTTGTTAGTTTTATATTTCTAAATAACATGTTGTACTGCTTTTTCTTATTTTTAAATTTTAGGCATTATATATTGATTTCATCTTATTTAACATGAAGATTTATTTATCAAAATCTTTCTAGGGGCTGGGGTTGTGGCTCAGCAGCCGAGTGCTCGCCTAGCACGTGCGCGGCCCAGGTTCGATCCTCAGCACCATGTAAAGGTAAGGGCATTGTGTGGAACTAAAGTGAATAGATAAATGTTAAAAAAAAATCTCTCCTCATACGTAGACACCTTTTCCTTCCTATTCCCCCAATATATGGCTAAATCAATATTTAGTATTTATATTATGGCTATGTAAATAGTGTGAACTAGGTAGTATATGTGGTTATATTCCTTAAGGGTTATTTTACTTTGTAATTAATTACAGACTTATATTAATAATAGGCTTATATTTCTATGTACCTATTATAATTCTAGTAGAGTTATACGCTCTTCTTAAAACAGGAAGGTGCAGGAGGTAATTTATGAGTGATGTATGTTTACTTGAAAACATGTGCCTAAAGCTCCCCATCATTTCTGTTCAATCTGGACTGTATGCGCTTTAAGTCTGTGGAAGAGCTGTCATTCTAGAGTTTCCTTTCACCTTCATCAAGGAACTTTCTTTGTACTGCTTCTGTTTTTAGGATGCATGGTGTCATATTTTTACTCCTTTATTTCTGGTGGAGCCAATTCCTTACTTTTTGAGACCCTGAATGTGTGGAAATGCCTTTAGCCTATCTTCATATTTGACATGAAGTATAGAACTCTAGGTCAAAAAGCATTTCCCCCTCAGTATTTTGAAGACCTGTCTCCTCTTTTATGTTCTAGTGTTGCTGTCAAGAAGCTGTCTTGTTTTTTTTTTTTTGTACCAGGGATTGAACTCAGGGGCACTTGACCACTGAGCCACATCCCCAGACCTTTTTTGTATTTTATTAGAGAAAGGGTTTCACTGAGTTGCTAAGTGCCTCGCCATTGCTGAGGCTGGCTTTGAACTCCCAATCCTCCTGCCTCAGCCTCCCAAGTGCTGGGATTACAGGTGTACGCCACTGCACCTGGCTCTCTTATTTTCTTTCATAATCAATTGTATGTCTCATTATTTTTCATTGAAAGTTTTTAAATTTTCTTAACGTTCTGGGTGTTCTGAAAGTTCATGATGATGGGCTTTATGTTGTATTTATTAATCACCATGCTGAGCTTTTCAAATCTGAAGACATGACCAAGAATTTTTCTTGAATTATTTCTTTAATTTCCTTTTCTTTATTTCCTCCCTTCCCTGAAAACATTATTAGTTTGACATTGAATCATTGAGTGTCCTGGACAGACGCTGTATTTTATTTTCTCCTACTCCCTATCTCTTCATCCTTTTCTTGTAAATTTTTGGAAAAAAATTTCAACTTCCTTTTAATGTATTTAAAAAATATGTATACACACATTTAATCTGACATATAATAGATTAAATTAATAAGATCTCTTATTCTCTGAATTTTCCTATTACAGAAGTTTTCTTATTTCATCAAGAGAATAGATTCTCTTAACTCTTTAAATATATTAACAATTTAAAACACGCTTTCTGTTTTTTTTGCAATGTCTAGTTCCTACAAGTTTCTTGAATCTGTGTTTCAAATTAGTGGCTGCCCTCAAACATATGGTGATGTGTGACTATTTGTTCATATTTTAGAGTGAGGCATTTAAGGCTCTTTTTAAATTTTGCTGTGCTGGGTGGATTGAACCCAGGACTTCTCATATAGTAGGCAAGTACTATACTTTGCTGCACCCCCAGATTTTTAATTTTTCTCCCCCCTTTTCTTTCTTCCTTTTATTTCTTTTGTATGCTGGAGATTAGAACAAAGCATGAGTCACAAATTTACAATTTCCAGCCTAGGAGGCACTCTCATTATGATGGAATAGTTGATATAAACTTGTTCTCCTGACATAAAGGACTTGAAAACTGGACACACTATCAAAGGACTGTTTTTCAGACTTTGGACTAGAGGCAGTGCATGACTGTGATGTGAGAGAAGGGAAATAAACAAAGTTATCCCTATAGTCACCTCAGCTTTCTGTTTCCAGGTACTTCCTAGATCTCAGCACAGGGAGAAGCATAACCATTAAAATTTGAGGAGTCTAAGATTATAGTTTGGGAAACCTATGGCTGCTGGAGTTTGTAGTGTAAGGTACCTTGAAATTGATCATGGTTGGAAAAAAACTTTATCCTGGCACTCAGTAAATGCTACAAATCAAGGCTGTGTGTTTATATCTGTGATCCCAGAGAGTCTGTTGACAAACATTTCCCACCAGACCACCGATAATATTCCTTTTCCTGAAGTACACTTTGACTTGGAGAAATGGGAAAAATAGGCAGTCTAGAAACAGACTTGTGTTTATGTTCAATTGATATTTTTATAAAACTCCCTCAGTAATTCCATGGTGAAAGAATAGCCTTTATAGCAAATGGTAATGGAACAATATAAAAAAAAGAACATTGGCCATTACCTCATATCATATGCAAAACTTACTTTAAATTGATTATAAAACTAAACATAAACTATAAAATTTCCAAAAGAATCCACAAGGAAAAAAAAACTTTGTTGCCTTGAACTAAATAAAAAAAAATTTTATTTACTCTTGAAAATTAGAAGGCAAGTCATAGACAAGGAAAAATATTTGAAATCTGTACACCTGATAAAGGAATTTTATCCATAATATATGGTGAAATCTTACATCTCAATAAGAAGCAACACAGTATAATGGGAAAATATTTAAATGGACACCTCACATAAGATATGACTAGGAAATAAGCATATTAATAGATGGTTAACATCTTTAGTTAACAGGAAGATGCAAATCAAAAACACAATGAATTTGAGCACAGGGGCAGAGGCCTATAATCCCAGAGACTCTGGAAGCTGAGGCAAGAGGGTCACAAATTAGAGGCCAGTTTTGGAAACTTAAGGTGACCCCATCTCAAAATTAAAATAATAAAAAGGGTTAGGGACATAGCTTAGTGGTAAAGTCCCCTTGAGTTCAATTCCCAATACCATCAAAACCAAAGCAAAAGAAAACAAAAGCCAAAACCAAACAACCCCACAATGAAATACTACTCTGCACTCATGAGAATGGCTAAAACTCTCAGGTATTAGAAAGAATGTGGATCCACATGTTACACATTGGTGATGGGTGTGTAAAATGGTACAGCCACTTTGTTATTTTTGTTTTTTGAGACCAAGTCTCACTACGTTACTTCCAATTCTCCTGCCTCAGACTCCTGAGTCACAGGGATTATAAGCATTTACCACCACGTGGTTTATACAGCTACTTTTGAAACTTTCCTTTTTAAAATAAGTCAATATAGCCATACTGTATTACCAGCAGTTTGGAAGTCTACCTCCTTATACATTCCAAATAAAAAGAAATATGTTCTCACAGAATAACTTTCATATGAATGTGCATAGCAGATTTTTTTAAGATGGACACATATCTTTATTTATTTTATTTATTTGTATGTGGTGCTGAGGATCAAACCCAGTGTCTCACATGTGTGAAGCAAGCGCTCTACCACTGATCTATAACCTCAGCCTGAGCAGTTTTTATTTATCAGAGTTCTAAACTGAAAATCAGTCAAGATATCAACCACTATTAAAATTAACAATAAAATTGTAGAGCACTTGCCTAGAATGTATGAGGCACTGGGTTGGATTCTCTGCACTACATACAAATAAATAAAGGTCCAATGACAACTAAATTAAAAAAAAAATTAACAAAAGATGTGGCATATAATACAATCAAATGCAATACCATATAATTAAAGACTATTGATACATGCAGCCATGTGGGTTAATTTAAAAACATGCTGAAACCAGACACCAAGCCCTTTTTATTTTTTGAGACAGGGTCTCCATAAGTTTCTGAAGCTGACTTTGAACTTATGATTCTACTGCCTCAAACTCTGGAGTTGCTGGGATTATATGCATGAATCACTAAGCCTGGCTAGTAAAATGTGATTCTGTAAGTAACTGAAATCAACTTTGTGAATAGAACAGCAAGACAGCAGTAAAATAATAGTGCTCCTTAGAATACCTCTTTTCAGTTGAGGTCAGTACCAATAATTCACTTTAGAAAACTAACTTTCACATTATTTGTGGAAACCACAGTGTAGTCCTGAGGTTCTGGCTTCACCTGAGAAGCATGAATCCACCAGGGTTTCCTTTTACTCTGATTGCCATATGAATGATCAGCAGTACTCAAGAGTCCCATCTAGTATGATGACAACCCATCTTTCCTCTAAATCACTCTCATGTAAACAAAATTGCCCAGTTGTTGTTTATGAGACAGGGTCTTGCTATGTTTCCCAGGCTGACCCTGAACTCCTGGGCTCAAGTGATCCATCTGCCTCAGCCTTCCAAGTAGCTGGGAGTACAGGTGCATGCCTCAGTTCCTGGCTTAACTGCCCAGTTTGATAGGGATGACCAATTTTCTTCCAGTAGGCCCCTCCAGGTCATTTGAATTTCATGTCTAAGGGTTTCTAGGAAAGAGAAAAGCCCTTTTAAATATTGAACATGATTATTATGAGAATTCAGTTAAATCAATAAGGGTAAGTGCTTTCAGACTCAAATTCATGGACCTGGTAAACATGATTTCAAAGAAAGATAACATTATTGTTTGAAGAGTCACTCTGATTTTTAACAAGTTTAGTTTGAAAACAGTCGGTGGTAATTATCCTGGTTGCTAAATATTAGCCAAAGACTTTTGTTAGAATTTGAATCATCCATTCTACTTGGGGAGTATGATAGTTTTAAGTTTTTATACATTTTGAGATGGAGGTCTCACTATGTTGCCCAGGTTGGTCTTAAATTCCTGGGCTCAAGTAATCCTCCTGTTTCATCCTCCCAAATAGCTGGAACTACAGGCACATGCTACCATACCCAGCTAAAGTTTGATAGTTTAATCTTCAAATATTTGCATAATCCCTGAATATCAGTAGACATAAATCTATTTCCCTTGTGTAATTTGATTAACTCTGGTATCCCCAGAGTGGGGATTTTGTGGATTAAGAGAGTCTTTACCACTGCCTCACCATAAGTTTTTGAAGAGGGAAAAATTTAAGGCTATTCAAACATCATATGTTCCACAGCTAGACAAAATCTCCTACCTTCCATAAGCATTAAGTCTATAAAATCTCACTGCCATCCGCTTCCTGGTAAAGTTGGTTGGCAAAAACTTTGTGTGCTTTCTTTGGGAGTTGTTACTGTTTGGATGTGAGGTGTCCCCCAAATGCTTATGTGTGACAATACAAGAAGGCTTAGAGGTGAAATGATTGGGTTATGAGAGCCTTAACCCAATCAGTGAACTAATCCCCTGATGGGAATTAACTGAGTGGTAACTGAAAGCAGGTAGGGTATGGCTGGAGAAGGGGTGTCATTGGGGGTATGCCTTTGGGGTATATTTTTTTTTTTTTTTTTTGGTACTGGGGATTGAACTCAGGGGCACTCGACCACTGGGCCACATCCCCAGCCCTTTTTTGTATTTTATTTAGAGACAGGGTCTCACTGAGTTGCTAAGTGCCTCGCCATTGCTGAGGCTGGCTTTGAACTCGCGATCCTCCTGTCTCAGCCTCCCAAAGTGCTGGGATTACAGGCGTGCGCCACCGCGCCCGGCTTGGGGTATATGTTTTGCATCTGGTGAGTGGAGTCTCTCTCTGCTTCCCGATCATGTGAGCCTTCTTCCCTCTACTACACTCTTCCATCCTGATGTTCAGGTTCACCTTAAGCCCAGAGGAATTGGAGTCAGCTGTGTATGGACTGAGACCTGTGAATCTGTGAGCCCCCAAATAGACTTTTTCTTCTCTAAAATTGTGCTTGTCAGGTTCTTTGGTCACAGCAGCAAAAAAGCTGACTAAAACACCAGTGTCCCTGCAAAGAATTCTAATGGCAAAAAAGTCTCCTAATACAGCATGTTTTAAATAATTTCATCATTTTCATGGGCATAGTAATAATCTAGTGTCTTTAAATTCCTGTTACTTAGATGATTTTGTTGATACCAAAAATAAGCAAGTAAAGACCGTGGCATAGGAATTCTTTTTTTAAATTTTTTTATTTTTAAAATATTTATTTATTTACTTTAAGTTGTACACAATACAATGCATTTTATGTTTATGTGGTGCTGAGGATTGAACCCGGGCTGCGCACGCGCAAGGCGAGCAGTCTGCCTCTGAGCCACAACCCCAGCCCCAAGGAATTCTTTATAGATATTTCCTATAGTCCAACAGAAATTTTTTAAACCCTTTTTCAGTCCATTTGTTCATTTCTCTTTGTTGAGGCTATTTTTGGAAATGAACAAAGTTTTCTTGCATTAGCAGTGAGGCTTCTAAGTTTGGAGTCTTGTCAGTTTTAACTGAAGGTTTTGCAGTTGTCAACAAAACCATAGCCTTAGAAATTTTGTCATTCTGTCCTATTTGAACTCTACAATGGATCATTGATATCCAAGTTGGTAGTTGGATATCTTAACAAATCACTTTTCAACTTTCCATGAAGTATTGTAGTTCCCATTGAAGGCAAGAATCTCTCTTTTCCCAAATTTGCCCTATTGTATAAAAGACATCAAACATCATATCATTTGTATACATATACTGATCTATACGTAGATATATCTACAGATAGACTGGTATATTCCTACATGGAAAGCATATATATATATATATATATATATATATATATATATATTATGTGTGTGTGTGTGTGTGTGTATGTGTGTATAATATATATATATATATAATTATATATATAAATATATAATATATATAATCTCATACACACACACACACACACAACTTGGCAAAGGAATAGCAGGGTTTAGGAAATTCCATCTCCTAAGCACAATATTAGTATTGGATAAAATATTAGTTCGTAGCCACTCTGATGGTACACCAGCAAATGCTGGGTTTTATGCCATTATAACTATCATCATATGTGGGATATCCATATCAAGTGACAAAATGTAATAGCTTAAGTCTTTTCAATAAGTAGGGTGGCTGCCACCAGGGCTCAGATATCCAAGCATTCCCAATATCATGGCATCCAGATTGGTCTATGGTCTAATCCCAATTTCAGAGTTAATGTTCCACTGGAAGTATCTTTATTCTCCAGAAAACACAAATGGAAAGGTTTTCTAGAATTTGGAATCCCTCAAACCGGAGGAGAGATAATAGCTAATTTCCAGAATCACCAGAGGTATCTAATTAGTCTGTTTAGTAGACCTTTCATCTACATAATTGGCTGCCTTCTAGAAAATAACACTTTTCAGCCTTTAGCTGATAATGGATGCCTGAACTATTTTTCTTCACTTTGCCAAGGTTGAAATTTGTCTAGTAAGGTTTCATGTTCCTGTGAAGCTAAAATATCAGTTTTAGCTTGTCCTTTAGTTTCTAAGACTACCAACAAGTTAACTATGTATTGAATAGATTCCCCCCAGTGGAACAGATTTTTGAGTTTTTCTGTAAATGACTTGAGAAAATCTTAGGAGATTCTCTAAACCCTTTGGGAATCCTTGGACTTCATAACAATTATGATTCCTACATAAGTAAAAGCAAATGAGAATTCAAACTTATCCACTACAGGAAAAGAAAGAAAAGAAAAACAGATCAACTATAGAGACAAATTTTGCAGAAGATAGTGTTGCATTTAAGTCAGAAAATTGTAGGGCCAGGAACTACATGCATTAAGAGAACAGAAAATTTACTTACCAATTTAATATACTATACAAATCTTGATAGTGGTCGGCCATAGTTTATCAAATTTATCTTCCCTCCTTACTGGAAGTATGGGAGTATTAAAGGGTGAGTACACTCTTAAAATTATTCCTCCTTTCCCCACCCCTTAACCTTTTCATGTTTTATTGTTTCTAACTGAGCTTTAACCAAAGAATATTTTTTTACACATTAATATGGCTTATCCTTTGGGTAAGCTATTTTTACTGGTTTCCTATCTTAAACCAGTATCAGCATTCTCTAGAGCCCAAAATGATTCATCAATTTGTTTTTGCCCTAGCACAAAGGGAACAAATCAGATGCCCTTTTCCCCAGAGAGCATAGCAAGCACTTAATTTTGGAATATAGTATATGGCAGTCTTTAATTTGTTTAGCAGGATTCTTCCCAGTTGGTTTACAGGAAAATCTTGAAAAAGTTAAAAAGCCTTTTCCTCCCTCAGTTGACCAATCTGTGTGGCAACTATAGTGGAAAAGGAACAAATAAAAGACTGATGTGAAATACCAATAATTGTATCAACATATTTACCTGGTGCACAAAGTAAAAGTTTCCAACTATAGAATAAACAACACCCATATTGACCAGAAAAAGGAAAGGTGGATTGGCCTGGGGAAGTTATTGAAATATGATTCCCTAGTTCTCACCTCCAAGATTTTTCCAATTTGTTAAATTTGAACCATTTGCCAATTATTCCCCAGCTGAGAGTTTTGTCCTTCTGAGATTTTTTTTTTAATTTGGGGTATGGCTGGAATCAAACCCAGGGCTTCACACATGCTAAGAATGTATTCTGCCCCTGAGGTTTACTCCAGGTAAATTCTGGGCAACCCACAATCGTTATTGCAGTGCCTTGGCTTTTTGCAACAACAACATAAGAGTTTTCCCTTCTTCCTTCGTTCTCTTGGCTAGAGTAGTATTATGCCTTTAATAAACAGATTCAACTGAGCAATTTTAAATTATCCTTTCTTCCTTCCTGGGGATTTAACCCAGGGCACTTCACCACCGAGCTACATTCCCAGCTCATCTTTTTTTATTTTCTTTTGAGACAGGGTCTCGCTAAGTTGCCCAGGCTGACCTTGAACTTGGGATTCTAGGGATGCTAGGATTACAGGTGTGCCCCCCTGTGCCTGTCAAATCAAATTATTTCATTTCTTATGTGGCTTTTTGTAGACTTCCCCCAAACTGGTAGCTGCTATTAAGACTTGAAAATGGTCTCTTTCCCATCCTATCACTTTTTCCCTAAATTGAGTTTGGATAGTTGGTGTCTTAGTCTCTTTTGGGTGCTTCATAAACATACAAATTCCATAGATTGGGGAAAGTATAATTGCCCACAGCTTTGAGGGTTGGGGAGTCCAAGATCAAAGTCAAACATTAAAAAAAAACCCTCATACTTTTATGTTTTTCTATATATCAATCCATTACTTATATGGTAATTTAATTTATCCAAAGGAAAAACAGTATTTGTCATATCTTTTTGGCAAGCAGGAAATTATATTTTGGAGCCCAGAACTCCCACAGATAAGGAGACAGGATACCACTCTTCTTGGTGTTCACTTGTCAAAGAGATGGCTCCTTGGCCTTTAAAAATGATGCTCCTAGGATACAAAACTGGCTGCAAGAGGCTTATTTAGCTTTGAAAAAAATTCACATACATTTCAAGGAGGCAGAAATAGCATTTATAAACAGGTATTTAAATAAAATGTTAAAAGGAAATGGAGAAAAGTTCTCTTTATTTTTTTTTTTTTGGTACTGAGGATTGAACCCAGTGGTGCTTAACCACTGAGCCACATACCCAGCCCTTTTAAAAAATATTTTATTTAGAGACAGGGTCTTGCTGAGTTGCTAAGTGCCTTTCTAAGTTGCTAAGTATCTCGCTAAGTTGTTGAGGCTAGCTTTGAACTCAGGTAGAGAGGTCCTCAGCAATTTAGCAAGACCATTGTCTCCAAAGAACATAAATAAGGACTATGGATGTAACTTAATGGTAAAGTGCCCCTGGGTACCAAAAAAAAAAAAAACAAATAAGAGAGAGAGAGAGAGAGAGAGAGAGAGAGAGAGAGAGAGAGAGAGAGAATATATTAGGTTTTATTTATCCTTACAGTGGCAAGGACAAGTCAAGGTTACTGTGACCTAATAAATTATCTAAATTGGGATTTGTGCATAGAAAGAACAAAAGGCCTCATTAAGTGGATCTTAAGTATAAGATCTAAACTGACTGCCAGGATGCTGGCAAAGCCCTGTTACTACACCCTGGGCACAAGGTCAGAGTTGGAGTGTTAGGAAGTGGGATTTGAAACTGGTTTTGACATTGAGCTAGGGTTGCTTAAACACCTGATTGTATAGATTCTAGAATTCACAGCAGGGCCCAGCCTATAGATGGTTTGGGTCAAAAAGCCTCAACTAGAGTAAAAGAAAGGAACAATTTGGGCCTAGAACCAAGAAATTATCAGTTATATTGAGAGAGATTAGAGTACAAAGACTACTTTTTTAATACCATATTAAAATATTTTACTCAGTTAAACAAAATATATTATGAGGAAAACTAAACGTGAGGTTTTATAAAAACAATACTTCTGAAAGCAGAATATGCATTTTTTTGGAAATAATATTACAAATGGTCACTTCTAGATCAGTTTACCATATGAGGAAGCAAAGTTATTAAAACAGGTAGGCTCAACCAAGTCACTTATCTGTTCTAAGTAATGTACTTGAAATCATTCCTTGCTTTAACATTTAAAACCATTTTAAAGGACTGCTGATAATAGCTCAGTGGTAGGGTACTTGCCTAGAATAAGTAAGGCAGGGCCATGGGTTTGATCCCTAGTACCATCCCCCCAAAACAAAATAAACAAAAATCAACACTAGGTGTTTCATAGCCACATATGTAAGATATACTTTACTTTTCCCAAAATAGTCTAAAGCTTAGAGTACTTACTTTTACCACCTTGTCATATCTTCTGTTCAGAATACTATTATTGTTAGCAATATGATCTTTATCATGTCTGATGTAGAAAATGTTATCCAAGAATTGAGTTTTTTGAAGGTAGATTCTGCATTCAGGATGGAAGCCGTCTATATGGGTGCAAGCCATATACCACTATTAGTTTTCCCTGTTTGTATAAACGGAGGGTTCAGTTCTTGGTCTTCAGTGAACTGGGGTAAAGAGTTAAGATTACAGTGGTGAGACACATGTACTCACAGATGGACCACCATGTTGAGCTGAAGCAGGTCCTGGAAGAAGATTATTTTGTATAAGGTGGCATTTGGGCAGTAGTAAAAAAAAAACAAAAAAAAAAAAAAAAAAATTACAATTTTTTTTTTTAAAAAAAAAAAAATTTTAAAAAAAAAAAAAAAAAAAAATGTGTCCATGGAGAGTGTGGTTGACTTGAAGCTTGGCTATGGAGCAAGTGAAAAGTACTAGCATCCTAGGGAAGATGTGGCATTACATGGGTTAATGGTGGAGGAGAAGGCAGGCTATGCAGAATTGCTGTGGAGGCACAATATGTTGAGAGTTCAATACCCTGGTTTACCCAGATATTCAGGATTATGGGGAGCTAGTGTAGAAAGAAAGGAAGGAGGTGGTCATTCTCAAGCACCTAAATTTGAGTTGTCTTGATTAAGGAGCAAGTATTAAATTGTTGAAATATTAGTAATCTGACTCAGTGAAGGAGGTGTAGATGAAGCCATAAAGAGTTTTTGCTGAAGGAGCACAAATATTCTCACGTGGCTAATGATATAGCCCATATAGCACATGTTGCAAAGGAAGTAGTAGTATCATAATGTATTGCTTTGGTGAAATATGGTTCCAACTATGTTTATCTGGCTGCATAATAACATAACTAGGGATTTCAATTCGTGGCGGAAAGCATAACAGAGGATGAACTTTTTCTAATTAGGAACTATCTCCCATATGGCGGAAGTTGATATGAGCCTGCAAATCTCTCTGAGACAAATAGGTTCTCTTGCACTCTTGAACAGTGCTGCACATGAAGAGAGAACCTTGCACATGTTTTTCAATTCGCCTCACTGGATGGCCACAGCCTGGACACTCTCTATTTCCCTCATTTCCTTGTGAAACAGCACAAGCATAGCAAAAAGCATGCTTACATGGAATCATCCGCCCGTAGATTCTAATTGGTAATTCACACCTGTTACAAAAATGGACTGGTGTATCATCCTTTTTACCTATTATGTTTATCTTAAAATCCCAAAAAAGTTCCTCATTGTATCTTTGCTGATTTCTAAATGTTTCACCACCTTCACGGTCATACCGTTGTTCTTCCTCGCGGTTGAATCCAGTGGCGTGCTCCATAATTCTACTCACATGACGCAGTGGGAACGGAAGTGAGTTGCACCGGAAATGGGTTACACCGGAAATGGGTTGCACCACAATCCCTGCGATCACATATGCGCCCTACTTCTTCAGTGTAGGAGGCTTTGAGTGCATGGACCACCGCCACAAACTTTGACCTTTGACCTTTTACCTATCCCTGTTCCAGTGAGGGAGCCAGTCAAAGGGAGAGCTAGTAGGTGAGGAGCTTGAATGTTGAGGTTGCTAAGGGCTATCCTCTTGCTTCAAGAAAAAGTAGGCTTTAACTGTGTAGTAAGAAATTGTGGGAGAGGTGGAGCACAGAAGCAGTTGTACCCAAAGGAATGAGATCTGGGCAGTAAGGTAGCCTGCTTGCCCTTACAGGCTTTTAAAAATGTCATTTTTATTAATATATGTTAATCATACGTATTAATGGGATTCTATGTAATATTTGCATACATGTATATAGCAGGCATTGATCATATCCATCCACTTATACCCTTGTCCCCACTCCCCTACTTGGCCATGCAATCTTTCCAGTTCCTAGTAGGCTTTTGGAATGATGGAATGGTGTTTTCCTTTTTCCTCTCCTATTTTAAAAAAAGTGCTTGATATTGAACCCAGGAGCCCTTTACCATTGAGCCACATTCCCAGCCCTTGTAATTTATTTTTTGTTTGAGACAGGGCCTTGCTAAGTTGATGGGTCTGCTCTTAAACTTGGTATTCTCCTGCCTCAGCCTCCCAAGTTGCTGTGGTTACAGGTTGGAATTACATTTTTGAGGTGAATGCCCACCCATAATCTGAAATTTTTAAGTAGAGACTGGATAGCTTTTTTCCAGAGATGCTGTAAGTCTGGTTTATAACTTTTTTTTTCCTTGCAGAAGTACCCCTAATGGAAGAGAAGAGTTAAGTATGTAAATGTGAGGGAGAAAGGGGAGTGTTCTACCTATTATCTAAACCAAGAGACTTTTTTTGAATTCTCATAATTTAATATTATATGAATATAGCTTTTTTCAGAATATATCTGTTTTAATGAAAATATTGCTTTTAAGCTGGGCATGGTGGGGTACACCTAGAAGGTACTCTGGAGGCTAAATCAGGAGGATCACCAGTTTGAGGCCAGTCTCATCAACCATGAGAGACTGTCTTTTTTTTTTTCTTTTAAAGATTTTTTTAAGTTGTTGATAGACCTTTATTTTATTTTATTTATAGGTGGTGCTGAGAATCGAACCCAGTGCCTCACACATGACAGGCATGTATGCTACCACTGAGCCATAGCCCAAGCCATGATACTGTCTTAATATAAAAAGGACTGGCTCAGTGGCTCAGTGGTAGATTGCCCCTGGGTTCAACCCCAGTACTACAAAGCAAACAAAGCATTGCTTTTAATTACTTAGTTAAAATGCTTGTATTTCTCTCTTCCTCTGAAGCATTTGAATAATAGTGAAATCCCTGAAAGATACACCAGATATGTGCCAAATCCTATAGCACACTGCTGTGTTGTCCCTTCGTGTTGATACATTAACTTGTGATGCTCTGTGCATGGTAATTCCTTTTTATTGAATCATCCTCTAAGAGTTGGAAATCCTCTTCTTAATTTAATTTTTAAGCTGATACATAAAAATATAAAAATTTCACATATTATGTGGTACTGTGCAATATTAGAATAAATATATACATTGTATAATGTTGAAATCAGGTTAAGGAAAATTTTTTTTGTACAGAATTCTTTTATAATGGTATTTTAAAGAGCATTTAGCTGTGAATGAAAGTTCAAAGTTCGAAACCTCAATAAATTAGGGAGGTGATTCATTGCTTTACAAATGTATTCCTGAATCTAAAAATTTGGTTTTGGTTCTTTTTTGGTACAGTTGATTTCTAGAGTATTCACAACTTGGAGGAGAGACCTAAGTAAAATAAACAGTTAAAGGTCAAATAATAGTGTTGATCACTCAAAGGCATATTAGAAATCATCATTTGTTTATAAGCCTGTAGTTACAGAAATTCCATTGTATTCACCTTTAGGGAATTGTCAACTCTAAAGTGATATGTAGACTCTCTGTGATGACTTCATTTAATTCTGTCCAGAATAAGTGCTTTTATTCTTATTCACAAAGAAACTTTGCTGAAGAAGTGATGAAATACCATGCCAAATATACCAAATGTATGATTAAAAATAATTAAAGGGAGCCGGGCGCGGTGGCGCACGCCTGTAATCCCAGCACTTTGGGAGGCTGAGGCAGGAGGATCGCGAGTTCAAAGCCAGCCTCAGCAATGGCGAGGCACTTAGCAACTCAGTGAGACCCTGTCTCTAAATAAAATACAAAAAAGGGCTGGGGATGTGACCCAGTGGTCGAGTGCCCCTGAGTTCAATCCCCGGTAACCACACACACACACAAAAAAACAATAATAATAATTAAAGGGTAGGTCAGAGCAGGAAATTGCTCTCGTTAAGTATATTATCCATCTCTACTGAAACACCAAGGCACACTCAAGGCTGACCTTTGCCAAACAGACAAAATCAACAGGGATGTTGCACCAGGTTGAAAATACTAAGGAGGAAAGAGCCATAAAAACATTTTTTTTGGCGTTACCCATTTAGACACTGGAATTGCTGAAGCATATAGTTATATTATAATATTTTTTGCATTAGTACCCCATGACTAATGCTTGGGATTTGGAAAGACTCTGTAATAATGGGGAGTTGAAAGTTTTCACACTTGCTGACATAAAAGAAAATTTTATAGCCACATATGATGCTTTATTATAGTGAATAACAGAGTAAACAGCTGAGGTAGAGGAAAAAGAAGAATGAGAGACTCCCATCATTGGTATTCAAGATCATTATGAAACTTACAGCTGGTTGGAAGAAGAAATCAAGGTCAGAGATTTACAGAAAGTCACTCTTCTTAATCCATTTTATTATTGACAAATGCCCCCAAAGTTATATGTAAACAGGTACCAGTTTTATTCACCTGATCTATAATATCTTTTCACAACTATTTTATATTTCTTTTGTATTTATTGTCTCTAGGCAATGGTCGCTGATACTTGAGCTTTTCAGTTCTTTGACTCTCTGCAAAATGCAATGGAAATATCTAACTATAGGAGGGACCTTGTAATTCATTCTGGGTCCTTCTTTTTGCATAATAATCCCATCTTAAATGAAGTCGATTTTTGCAATGGTGGGAATTGAACCCAGGTCTTTGTGGATGCTAGGCAATCAGTCTACCTCTGAGCCACATCCCCAGCCCAAGATGAAACAGGTTTTAAAGCTTCTCTGTATTTGGATGGGTTCAGCTCTGCTGAGAGAAATTGAAATAGGGAAGCCCAGAGTCTTAACTCCTTAATATTTCCATTCCTTAGTCTTCCTACAGTGGTCATTTAGGCAGCTTAGTGGGTCATAGTTTGAAAACCATTCCTTGAATGTATCATTTTATTTAAAGTTGATGTATTAAATGTTAATAATGAACTATATCATACATCCTAAAAAATAAAGATGAGCTGGGCACGGTGGCGTGTGCTTGTAATCCCAGTGGCTCCAGAGGCTGAGACAGGAGGATCATGATTTCAAAGCCAGCTTCAGCAAAATGTGAGCTGCTAAGCAACTCAGTGAGACCCTGCTTCTAAATAAAATACAAAATAGGGCTGGGGATGTGGCTCAGTGGTTGAGTACCCCTGAGATCAATCCCCAGTACCCCCCATAAATAATAGATGATCACTTATATCTTCCACCTAGTTTAAATAATAAAGTATCCTTAGTATATATGAAAGCCCTGCTGTTCTTTTCACTTGTTATTGCTTCTCCCCTTAGGCAAATACCATAATGAATTTAGTGTTGTTTTCTGGCTACATTAAGTTTTAAGTTTTAAAAATCACACATGCCTATATCTTTATAGAAAATATAATCTGGTTTTGCATGTTTTTAACTTGCTAGGGATCAAATAATACTGAGAATTCCACTGCTCATTTAACATTATATTTCTTAGATAATTTCATGTTCATGTATGTGGCTATATTTTATTGATTTTTTTTCAGTAGTGCATTACATTGTAGGAATACATTATAATCTGTTATGCTATTAATGAGTATTTGGTTTGTTCCCAGGCAGGTTTTACAAGTGCTACTTTGAAGCATATCTTGTGCATATCTCATATATGTTCAATAATTTCTCTAGGGCAGGTATATAAGTCAGTACTAAAGGATCATACGGAATGATGATTCACTTTTGCAAAATATTCATAGCAATTTATCAGCAGAGTATAAGAGTTTCTGTTGCTCCACAACTTCACCAATACTTCTTTTTAACATAATCTGAATTATTACCAATTTGATGGTTTTGAAATTCTTACCATTAATTTTGTGTTTCTTTGATTATAACTGAGGTTGAACAGCTTTTTGTGTATTTGTTAGCAGTACTGGGGATTAAAACCAGGGGTGCTCTACCACTGAGTTACATCCACAGTCACTTATTTTGAGACAGGGTCTGGTGAAAGTTACTGACTCTGGCCCAGGTACCGAATCTGGCCCCAGAGCTTGTGAACCTTTTGCCATACCCTCTTGAGTCACTGGGATTATAGGAATGCACCATTGTGCCTTTACATTTTATTTTTTATTTTGAGACAGGATCTCATTATCTTCTCCAGACAGGCCTTGATATTGGGATTCTTGTGCCTCAACCTCCCAAGTTTCTAGGATTATAGGAATGGACAACCATGCCAAGCTTTGTGTGTTTGTTTTGGTACCAGGAATTGAACCCAGGGGCACTTAACCAGTGAGACATATCCCCAGCCCTTTTTATTTATTTAGAGACAGGGTCTCGCTAAGTTGCTTAGGCCTTTCCTAAATTGCTGAGTCTGGTTTTCAATTGGTGATACTCCTGCCTGCACCTACCAAGCTGTTGGGATTTATAGGCATGCATCACCATGCTTGGCTTTTTTCATGTTTTTTATAGTGCATTTAAAACTCTTCTTTTGGGGCTGGGATTGTGGCTCAGCAGTAGAAGCTCGCCTAGCATGTGTGAGGCACTGGGTTCAATGCTCAGCACCACATAAAAATAAAATAAATGTTAAAAATATCCTCTTTTTTGTATCATTAGCAAATTTTTCTACTGAATGAGTTTTTTTGTATACCATTGTTAAGTTTGTGCCAGGGATTGAGCCCAGGGACACTTAAGCGCTGAAGGCCTCCTAAATTGCTGAGGCTGGCTTTGAACTCATGATGCACCTGCCTCAGCCTCCCGAACTGCTGGGGTTACAGGTGTATGCCTCCACACCCAGGTCTTTTAATTTTTTTTATGGTACCTTTTGGCAAACATAAGTTCTGAAATTTGATGTACCAAACTTACCAGTGTTTTAATTTTTTTTTTTTATTAGAGCATTAAAGTTGTACATAGAAGTTGGGTTCATTGTGACAAAATCATATATGCATCAAATTTGATTTACTCCATTTTAGTCTCCGATCCACCCCTTTTCCCTTCTTATCCTTTCTCTACTGATCTTCCTTTTGCTCATTTATTATTTGTTTTTGATTAGTGCTCTCTACACATACACAAAAGTGAAATTGCCTGTGGTATATTTATATATCTATATAATAAGATTTTGTTAAATTGATTTCCCATTTCTAATCATTTCATGTTCCCTCCTCCCTCTGGGTCTCCTTGTACTCTACTGCTCTTCCTTATGTTTTTATTATATTATACCACACCCCACACACGCCTCCCTTCTTTCCCTTAGCTCTTTTTTAAAAAATATTTTTTAGTTGTATGTGAACACAGCACCTTTATTTTATTTATTTTTATGTGGTGCTGAGAATCCAACTCAGTGCCTCACAAATGCTCGGTAAGTGCTCTACCATAAAGCCACAACCCCAGTCCCCCTTAGCTCTTTTTTTTAAAATATTTTTTTATCTGTAGATGGACACACTATCTGTATTTTATTATGTGGTGCTGAGAATCGAGCCCAGTGCCTCACACATGCTAGGTAAGTTCTCTACCACTAAGCCACAACCCCAGCCCCACTTAGTTCTTTTTTAAAAAAAATATTTTTTTTAGCTATATATGTACACACTATCTGTATTTTATTATGTGGTGCTAAGAATTGAACCCAGTGCCTCACACCTCACACATGCTAGGCAAGTACTCTACCACTGAGCCATATCCCAGCCCCTTTCCTTTAGCTCTTGCTTCTGCTTATAAGAGAAAACACTGAACCCTTGATTTTCTGAGCGTAGCTTGTTTCACTTACTATGATGTTCTCTGTCTTCATCTATTTATTGTCAAATGCCATAATTCCATACTTCTTTATGGCTGAATAAAACTATATTGTGTACATTTACCCCATTTTCTTAATTCATTCATTTATTAATATGCATCTGTATTGATTTATTAACTTGACTATTGTGAAATGTGCTGCTACAAACTTTGAAGTGGCTATATTGGTATAGTGTGCTGGTATTCTTGATAATTGCCATTCTGACTAGAGTGAGACGAAATCTTAGTGTATCTTTGGTTTGCATTTCTCTGATTGCTAGAAATTGTTGAACATTTTTTCATATATCTATCTGTTGATCATTTGTGTGTCTTCTTTTAAGAAGTTATTTTGCCCACTTATTAATTGGGTTATTTGGTTTTTGGTGTTAAGTTTCTTGAGTTCTTTATATATTCTGGATAATAGTCCCCTGTTAGGAAAAGATGGCTAAGATTTTCTCCCATTCTTTAGTCTCTTTCTTTACATTATTCATTGTTTACTTTGATATTTTGAAGCTTTTTAGTTTGATGGTATGCGACATACTGATTCTTGGTTTTATTTCTCTAGCTTTAGGTCTTGTTAAGGAAGTTGGTGCTGGAAACAATATGATTGAGTATTGACCCTTCATTTTCTTCTGGCAGTTACAAGGTTTCTGATCTAATTCCTAAATCTTTGATCCACTTTGATTTGGCCTTTGTGCAGGGTAAGACATATGGATCTAGTTTCATTCTTCTATATGTGGCTAGTTTTCCTGGCACCATTTGTTAAAAAAGTGTTTTTCTCCAACATATATTTTGGGTACCTTTGTCAAGTATCAGATGGCTTTAAGTATGTGGGTTTGTCTGTGTCTTCTGTTCTTTTTTTTTTTAATATTTATTTATTTGCTTTAGCTGTACACAATGGGTCTATTTGTATGTGGTGCTGAGGATCGAACCTGGGCCGCGCATATGCCAGGCGAGCGCTCTACCGCTGAGCTACAACCCCAGCCCCTGTGTCTTCTGTTCTGTTGCATTGGTCTTCATGTCTGTTTTGATGCCAGTGCCGTGCTGTTTTGTTGCTATATCTCTGTAGTATAATTTGAGATCAGGTATTGTGATGCCTCCTTAATTACTCTTAATCCTCAGGATTGCTTTGGCTATTCTAGGTCTCTTATTCTTCCAAATGAATTTTAGGAATTTTTTTCTAGGTCTGTGAAGAACGTCATTGTTATTTTGATGGAGATTGCATTGAATATGTTGCTTTTGGTTTTACAACCATTTTGACATTATTAAATCTGTCTATATAAGAACATGGGAGGTCTTTCCATCTTCTAACACCTTCTTCAGTTTCCTTCTTTGTTTTTTTTTTTTTTTTTTTTCTGTAATTTTCATTGCAGAAGTCTTTCACCTCCATAATTAGATTAATTCCCAAGTATTTTATTGTTTTTAAGGTTATTGTGAATGGGATGGTTTTTCTGATTTCTTTCTCAGCAGACTGAACTGCTATATTATCAGAAAGCTGTTGATTTATGATTATTGATCTTGTATCCTGCTACTTTGCTGAATTGATTTATCTGTTCTAAATCTGGTGGAACTTTTTGAGTCGTCTAGATATAGGATGATGTCATCAACAAACAGATAGTTTGACTTCTTCTTTTCCTTTTTGTGTCCCTTTGATTTCCTTCTCTTTTCTGATTGCTCTGGCTAGTGTTTTGAGTCTATATTGAATAGAAGTGTCTTCTTCCTGATTTTAGAGGAAATGCTTTCTGTTTTTCTGCTTTCAGGACGATGTTGACTTTGGGTTTGTTATAGATAGCCTTTATAATGTTGTGGTAAGTTCCTTCTATTCCTAGCTTCTCCAATATTTCTGACATGAATGGGTGTTGGATAGTATCAGAGGCCTTTTCTGCATTTACTGAGATGATGATATGATTCTTAATTCATTTTAAGTGGCCAATTGCATAATATATTGATTTGTATATATTGAATGAACCATGAATCCCTGGGATGATTATCCTCTTGATGTGTTTTTGAATGTGGTTTGCTAATATTTCATTAAGGATTTTTGCATCTATGTTTATCAGGGATATTGGTCTATAGTTTCCTTTATTTGATGTGTCTTTGTTTTTTTCATCGTTATATTTGAGAGTATTTCTTACTTTTCAATTTCATGGCATAAATTGAGAAAGTGGTGTTAGTTCTTTAAATTTCTGGACGAACACAGCTGAGAATGTATACAGTGCTGGGATTCCCTTTGAAGGCTTTTAATTGCTGTTTCATTTCCATCACTTGATATTGTTCTGTTTATGTTTTCTACATTTTCATGATTCAATTTGGGTAGGTCATATGTGTCTAGAAATCTGTCAGTGTCTTTTAGATTTTCCAGTTTATTGGAGTATAAATTTCCAAAATAGTTTCTAATTATGCTCTTGATATCAGAAGTGTCTGTGGTGATATCTCCTTTTTCATTTCTAATATTGTTTATTGAGTCCTTTTCTCTCTTTTGGTTAGTTGTTCTATGGGTTTATCAATCTTACTCATCTTTTTGAAGAACCAACTTTTTTCCCAGATTATTTTTTTATTGGTGCATTATGGTTGTACATAATAGTGGGATTTGTTGTTATATATTCACCCATGAACACAATCAACAATATAATTTGACCAATATTTGTCCTCAGTACTTTACCTGTCCCTCTCCACCTCATACCCTTTGGTCCCTTTTCTCTTCTGATTTCCCTTTGATTTTCATGACATCTTCCCCCAATTTTTGTTTTCCTTTTTCCTCTCTACCTTTCTTATATGAGAAAAGACATAAGGACTCTTGCCCTTCTGAGTTTGGCTTACTTCATTTAACATAATGGCCTCTAGTTCCATCCATTTTTCTGTAAATGACATAATTTCATTTTTATGGCTGAATAAAACTCCATTGTGTATATAAACCACATTTTCTTTATTCATTAATCATTGATGGGCATGTAGGCTGAAAAACCAATTTTTTTGCACTCATCCTGTATGTGTGTGTGTGTGTCTCTCTGTGTGTGTGTGTCTGTGTACATATATATATGTGTGCGTGTGTGTGTATTTGTAGTTGTAGATGGACAGCATGCCTTTATTTTATTTGTTTATTTTTATGTGGTGCTGAGGATCGAACCCAGTGCCTCAAACGTGCTAGGCAAGCACTCTGCCACTGAGTTACAGTCCCAGCCCCTATTTTTTTAATTCTCTATTTCATTAATTTTGGCTGTGAACTTTTCTGTCTTCTACTTGTTTTGGAATTAGTTTGCTCTTCCTTTTCTAAGGCCTTGATATGGAGCAGAAGCTAATTTATTTGGATTTTTTTTAGATGTAGGCACTCAATGCTGTAAATTTTCCTTTTAGAATGGCTATCATATTGTCCCATAAATTTTTAAAAAAATATTTATTTATTAACTTTTAGTTGTACACAATGTGTTTATTTTTACGTGGTGCTGAGGATCAAACCAGGGCTGCGCATGTGCTAGGCAAGCGCTCTACTGCCAAGCCACAACCCCAGCCCTTGTCCCATTGATTTTTGATACATTGTGTCTCTGTTCTCATTTCTTTTTAAGAATTTGTTGATTTGTTCTCTTTTTTGATCCTTTCTTCATTTAAAGAGTATTGTTCAATCTGCATATGTTTATGTTTTTTTTTTTCTTTCTAGTTTCATTCCATTATGATCTGATATGATGCTTGGGATTTTATATTGTTTTGTATTTGCTAAGACTTACATTGTGACTTGGATATATGGTCTATTTTGGAAAAGGTTCTAGGAACTTCTGAGAAGAAGGTATATTCAGCTGTTTGGGGGTGAAATATTCTGTAGGTGTCTATTAGGTTCATTTGATTTGTAGTAATATTTAAGTTGGAAATATCTTTTTTGATTTTGTGTTTGGATAGCCTGTGTATTGTTGGTGAAAAGGGTGTGTTGAAATCGTCCATTCTATTGTATTGAGGTCTATCTGGGATTTAAGGAGATTTTTTAACATAATTAAGTGACTGATATTTGGGGCATGAATATTTATTATCATTACATCTTGTTGGATTGTTCACTTTTACCAGGATGTAGTGGCCTCTTTCATCTTTTGTGATTAGATTTTGCATGAAATATGCTTTGTCAGGTATCAGACTTGCTAATCCTGCTTATTTTGGACTGCTTTTCCATGTAATATTTTTTCGATTCTTTTATCTTCAGTCTGTGGTATCTTTCTTTCTGAGATGGGCCTCTTATAACTGATTATAGTTGGATCTTGTTTTTAAACCCATTCTGCTGTTCTGCTAATCTAGCTAATCTATGTCTTTTTTTTTTTTTTTTTTTTTTTGTACCTGGGATTAGACTCAGGGGGTATTAGACCACTGGGCCGCATCCCTAGCCTTATATTGTATTTTATTTAGAGACAGGGTCCCACTGAGTTGCTTAGCATCTTGCTTTTGTTGAGGCTGGCTTTGAACTTGTGATCCTCCTGTCTCAGCCTCCCCAGCCACTAGGATTACAGGTGTGTGCCAACACATCCAGCTACTTATTTATGTCTTTTTATTGGGGAGTTTTGACTCTTCACTTTCAGTAAACATAGTATAGTGGCACTCCTTCCTCCACAGGAAATCTTAACTAAGCTTCTCCAGAAATCTTCACCATAATTGGTTTTAGGACTATCAATGAAAGAGTCTCTACAAAAGAGTTCAATGTAGGTAAACTTCCTATTTTCCTTTTGCTCTATTAGTTGGTCACTGGTCTGGAAGAAATCAGCACTCCAGGTGCTGGATGCCCCTTTACTTGTTTTTCACAAACATGTCTCCTGTATAGTAGTTTGTAGAAGTGTGTTTGCAAATGCAAAATGTGATAATAAAAGGACAAATTCTTTAAACAAGGCCTCTGGCCTTGAGCTGGAGCTTCACAGAGATGTCTGCATTTCTAAGATAAGTTACTAATTGGGCTCCATGGTAATAGCTGGCAGGGGGAGGAAAGAAAGGGGAGAAGAAGCTCTCCCCTTCTTGGGTGTTGTCCTTGAAGGGTTAACTTTCCCAGAAAGAAGTGAAAGAAAGAAACTGCTTTTATGTGAACTTCTGTAAACTGTGAACTTCTGAGCCCCTCCCTTTACATGCTGGGTAAAAAGTTCTGAAACTACTTGAACTTGGGGTTCAGGGGATTAATTGATTACAGCAAGAGCTGTATCATCTGAACCTGGCTACAGCCAAATAAAACTGTTTCCTGTTATCTTCGGGGCCTTGCCTCGTCTGTCCCTACAACAATATTCTGGATATGTTTGTTTCTTGCCATTTTGATTTGTTTGCTATATTTAATTCTGTCTTGATTTTCATTCAGTTTGTTGATCTTCTAGTGATCTTCATCTATTTGGGAGCTTTGGGATTTGTTTTTGAGTTCCTCTGAATGCAGGATATCTTTGTGTATTCTTTGTCGTGCTTGGTTAGGGATCATGAATTCTTTCAGTTTATCTATATCATGGAAAATTTTTATTTCCCATTGATTTTGAAAGAAAGCTTTACTGAATATAACAATTTTGATTAGCAAGTGTTTTCTTTTAGGGATTGGAATATCTCATTTCAGGGTCTCCTAATTTTAGGGTCTGAGTTGAGAAATCAGAAGGGAGTCTTACTGATTTGCCTCTAAATGTGATTTGATATTTTTCTCTAAAACCTTTTAGTATTCATTCCTTATTTTTTATATTAGACATTTTAATTATGATGTATCTCTTCTAATTTATCTATGTGGGTTCATCTATGACTTCTGTATGTGGATATCCATCCCATTTCTGATAGAGAATGTTTTCTGTGACTGTCTGTTTGAAAATGTTCTTCATGCTTTTATCCTGTATCTCCATGTTTTCTTCTATACCATTGACTCTCAGGTTTGTTCTCTTGATGCTCTCTCAGAGTTCTTGTATATTCTGATTGTGGTCTTTCATTTCAAGTTCATATACCCTGACTTCAAGGCCTGTGTTGTGTCTTCAAGGGCTGAAGTTCTATTTTCTATGCAATGTAATCTGATGGTGATGCTTTGATGTGAATTTTTAGTTTGATTCATTTTTTCATTTCCTGGAGTTCTGATTGGTTTCTTTTTCAGTATCTCTCTTTCCTTATAGAAATGTTCTTTCATCTCCTATATTTGCTTTTTTAGTTCATTGAACATTTTAATAATCAGTTTCTTATAATCTTTCTCTGGAATTTCACCTACTTCTGTATTTTGGGGATCTTTTGGAGGATTGTGAATTTTGGTGGTAGATTTGTTTGCCTGTTTCCTCCTGTTTTCAAGGTTTTAGAGTTGCACATCAATTGAGATGTATTCCACTTTCTTTTATATGCATGTCCATTTGTATGTCATTATCTTTTTTGTTCTGATGCTTCTATTTTTGATGTATAAGTAGATATCAAGTGGTGAGATCTGGTACCTGTGGTCCCCCTCTTGTTGTTTCTTCTTGGGTCCTGGTTGCTTTGGGTTTGTTTTCCCCATTCTATGTGTTGATGTATGTTGAGGCCCAGGTAGGTCTAGATTGTGTGTAGAGAGGAATTTGCTGTTACTTGGCAGAGTTGTCAGTGTTGCTTGGCAGCAAGATCTCTACTTTGTGAAACTGAAATGCTCCATTCATTTTCCAGCATCTCTTAGTGGAAGGGGGAGCCAGGAATTACAATAATGTTAGCAAACCATGTACATCTTTAAGGAAAATGTCTGGTGTTGACTTTGACATCTATAACACTAATTGCTCCCTATTTAGGAGTGGTGGGGTCAGCATTTAACATCAGTACCAATAATAAAAAACTGAACTAGATCAGGAAATTGGCAGCAAATATCTACTATATTAGTAATTATAATAACATGTATGGGGTAACAATTACATAAACTATATGATTCTTTTAGATAATGGGATTATAGTTTCTTAAGTGAAGAAAAAATTGTGTAAGAAAGCAAGAAAAAGGCTGGGCACTGTGGTGCACACCTGTAGGTAATCCCAGTGGCTCTGGAGGCTGAGGCAGGAGGATGGTGAGTTTGGAGCCAGCCTCAGTAAAAGCGAGGCAATAAGGAACTCAATGAAATCCTCTCTCTAAATAAAATACAAAATAGGGCGGGAGATGTGGCTCAGTGGTCCAGTGCCCCTGAGTTCAATCCCTTGTACCCACCCCCCAAAAAAAGCAAGAAAAACTTTGAAATATTTAAAGTGAACAGAGGAGAGTCAAGAGATAAATGGCAGATGTTGCTTGCAAAGAGGGAGAAGTAAAAAATTAAAGCAATAAAAGAGAGGAAGAGAAAACTGGAAAATTTGGCTGTTAGTTGGGGAAGAGAGTGAAGAAGGGGCAATAAGAGGGACAAAAACCAAGTACAAACAAACAAGCAAATGTTAAGACCAAAATGGCTCAAGCACGTATATAATCTTATTCAACATAAGTTCAACCAAGGGTAAATAATAAACAAGTGCAGAAAAAAGCAATGAATGTGGTATCAAAATTGTATAACATATAATTTTGGGGACATAGCTTAGTTGGTAGAGTGCTTTCCTCGCATGCACAAGGCCTTGGGTTCAATCCCCAGTAGCACACACACAGAAAAAATTGTAGGAATATGTATCTTTTTTCAAATGTATTGGTGCTGTGAGAATACCTCCCACATACACCCACACACCCACATACACACACACACCCAATCTTTCAAAATGGAAAAAAGTGATAAAATAATGCAATCAAATGATATTTGAAAAAATTAAAACAAAGTTAATTTTTTTAAAAGAAGAGTAACAAATGGGGAGAATATAGAGAATAAATGAGAAAAAGGAAAAATTGAAAAAAAATTTAATGAGAAATAAAGGGCTTGTTTCTGCAGAAGTGGTTACAAAACTGTTGGTAGGGATAGATTTTCTTCCTTTATATATTAATTTTTGGCTCCGAAACCCTTGGGTCAAAGGCTGGGGGTTGTTAAGTCAGTCCAATGTCTTTGTGTTCTTCACTGAGCTTTCATGGCTAGGAGGCAAAGCTGTTTGTAGTTCGCTTTCTGTCTCCTAGTACAGCTAAGAGAGACTGGGAGTGCTGACAAATCATGTATTCCTTTTGTGGAGCTGACACAGAGTCCTAAATTGGAAGTTCCAGTAGTTAGGGTTTAGTCTAGTCTGACTTTTGGGATTTTGTGGGTGAGTATTTGAGATTTGACCCCTGCCCCCTATTGCTCTGGTGTCTGGATCTCCGGGGCCTCTGGTAAAAATCCACTTTGGGGGTGTATGGACTCAACCTCCTTGTTTTATATTTAAGGTAATCTACCCTATAGTCTTTAATATCTAGCTCTGTCATACATCAGCTTTTCAAACATGCATAAGTCTATTTCTGTGTGTGGCCTCTACTGGCATCTCCCAATAGCTCTTATGGGGTGCCCGTGACCAAGGTAGCACTCTGTCCTTGATATTGGGTGGCAGTATGCTCAAGGTAGAGTTTTCTTTGTGCCCATTTCAGCACTCTGGTTCAGGAACTCTGAGGGTCATAATAAATTATTGCTGGTAACTTCCTTTATGATTTCTTGATGTCCTGTCTTTGTTCACTGCTGCACAGCATTTACAGCTGGTTCCAATGCTAGTTACTGGCTTCCATGCCTTGCATAACTGATTCCTGCCAAACCATATGTCCATAGGCTAAGTGATAGGTTAGATTTCCCTGAACCACTTCCTCTGCTGACTCTGGGTCCACTAACATCAGCCTCCCCCTCTCTTCTGCAGGTTTCCCCAGGCCAATTAAAAAATTATCCTCCCCATTGTGCTTTCTCTCTGCCTGCACTCCCTCCTCCTTTCAGTTACCACAGCCATGGCTGCCACCAGCCAAGTTGACGTGTCTCTAATGTATTACTTATATCATGGTAGAAGTTTCTGACTTTATATGACTCTATGGTTTCTTTTATAGTCCAATATTAAGTTTCAGTGAGTTCCCTTAGTTTCCCACCTTGGTGAGGAACACAGTCTTCCTACTTGGTAAATCGGGTGTGGAGGAACTGCTAGACAATGCATTTTTCCTTTAACCAACTATCTTCCAAACTATTACTATTTTTTTAATGGTTAGTGCTTTTATGATATACTTAAAATGTCTTCTCTAATCCTATGTCAAAAAGAATACTACTTGTTCCTTAAGTTATTTTTTCTACATATTATTTCACATTTTAGAATCAGGGTTTCTTTCTTTTTTCCTTTTTTCTGCTAGTGATCAAAGCTAGGGCCTAGCACACGGATGTACAAGTGAACTACCACTGGGCTACATATACCCCAGTATCTTATAATTTTGTTTAGATTTGACCTTTCAAATAGAGTTCTGTTTAATTGGTCTGCAATTAATTTTGTATGATGTGACATGGGAGTCTGATTTTACCTATTTCCTCCATATAGTCACCCTAGAACCACTTATTAAATGATCATTCTTTCCCCTATGACCTTCAATATCTAGCTCTTTTGTATATCAGATTTTCAAACATGTATAAGTCTGTTCTGGGTTCTTTGTTCTATTCCCTATGTCTCTTTTTCTATCCCCAATTTATTACTGTAGTTTGATGAAGCTTTGAGATTTTAGAGAGGGGAATAATCCCCCCTAATTTATTTTTCAGCTATTTTTAGCCATTTGCTGTGTAAAGGTATTTTAGGTTGGTGAAATACTAGAGGGGAGGATGAGGAATTGGTAAGGAAAATGGAGAGGGCAGGTGATGGTTTGCAAATACAGCTATTCGTGTCATAGCTGTTTTAAAGTCATGTCTGTTTACTTAAATTTTTTTTTCAGTGCTGGAGATTAAACCCAGGACCTTGTGCTTACTAGGCAGGTAATGTACCACTGAGCTATATCCCCAGTCCTAAAATTTTTAATTGACACATAGTTGTGCATATTTATGGGATTCAGTATGATAATTCTATATTGTGTCCAGTGTGTTTGATCAAATCAGGCTCTTTAGCATTTCTGTTTTCTTAAACATTGGAGTCAGGTACTTTGGGGACCAGAAAAGCTGCCTGCCTAAAATTTGTAAGCATGAATATCAGTATAGTATATGATAAGGTACTGTACTAACATAATGTTTGTTTATTTACTTTTCAAAAGTATTTCTAGGGCTAGGGATACAGCTTAGTGGAAGAACCCTTGTCTAGCATGCACATGGCCCTCAGTTTGATCCCCAGTGCCTCAATAAGTAAATACAAAAGTAAAACTAACTTTATTGGGATGATCAGTATAACATTAAGATAAAAAGCATGGCATCTACTTTGAGGCATACTTCTATTCAAATTCCTGCTCTACTTCTCCATGCTTATGTGCCATTAGGCATATTATGTATTTTTTTTATTATTTATTTACTTATTCATCATGCACAAGTATAGTATCTTTTTACATACAACTGCTTGTATACAAAGTATATAAGTACCATTCAGATCTTCAATCATGCATTTAGGATAATGATATCCATCTCATTCAACCACCAATTTTTTTCCAACCCCCCCCCCCTTACTCTATTCATCTTTTTTTTCTCCTGTAAATGGTAATGCTACCATTCGCCTACTGTGTTAATTTTCTCCTACTGTCATAAGAAATTACCATAAGCTTAGTCACTTAAAACAACATAAATTTATTATCTTACAGTTTGTAGTTTACAAGTCTGGCAAGGGTCTTACTGGACTAAAATCAGGTTGTCCATAGGGCTTTGTTCCTTTTTTGTAGGTTCTAGGGGAAAGTGCATTTCTTTATTCACTCAGATTGTTAGCAGAATTTAACTCTTGTGGTCATATGCTTAAGGTCCCCATTTCCTTGTTATCTCTCTATTTGGCTCTTAAAACTTGCAGGTGGTACCTACATTCTTTGGGTCACATTTCTCTTCATCTTCAAATCCAGCAAATGTGGATCAAGTTCCTCTAATTCTTTGAATCTCTTTTGCTATTTCTCTGTCATACCCTTCTGTTGGTCTGTCTGTCTATTCTTTCTCACTCCAGGCTAGAAAGCTTCTCTACTCTTAAGGGCTCATGTTATTACATTAAGCCTACCACTCAGATGAAGGAGCCACTCAGATTAAGGAGATAGCTAAGATTGCAGTTAGCTGAGAGCCATAAAAGATGTTCAAGTTCCACCTGATATTCATACATTTATCAAAGAATCTTTGTATGCCCGTGAACACTGTGTGACACACCTGTAAGCTTGAGCTGTAAGCACTTGTCTTTGTTAAGGCAATATGTATATAACCGGGTAAGGTTAGTTAGAGTTGGTTGGTGGTTGAAGTTGGTGGTTGAAGTGTGGTTGAAGTTGGCGGTTGGAGTTAGAGCAGTTGGAGTTAGAAGTGGGTTAGAGTTGGATTTGTGTTGTGATAGTGGTTGGAGTTCGAGAGGTTGCTGGAGCTGGAGGGAAAAGAATAAAAGAACTTTTTCATTTCCATCCTGCCTCCGAATTTTCTCCCGCAGCATCGTTGCTCCAAGTGGCAATCACTCCAGGCAGCAACACTCAGATAATTCAGAATAATCTCTGTATTTCAAAGTCTATAACTTTGTTTATTTTTGGTACCAGAGATTGAACCCAGGGGCACTTCAACATTGAGCTTCATCTCCCATCCTTTAAAATTTTTCTGTTTTGAGACAGGGTCTTGCAAAATTTCTTAGGGCCTTGCCAAATTGCTGAGGCTGGCTTTGCACTTGTGATCTTCCTGCTTCACCCTCCCCAGTTGTTGAGATTACAGGTGTGTGCCACTGTGTCCAGCCATAACTTTATTTTTAACATTTTCCTTTTTAATTAACACATAGGAATTGTGCACAGTGTAAAATGTGATATTTCAATGTTAAGTATGTAATGCTCAAATCAAGGTAATTAAACATCTTTATTTCATCATGATTACTTTGTGTTTGGAGACTTTGAACTCCCTCTCTTCTTCATAAAATATATAATAGGTTATTAGAAATGATATTTACACTTCTATGCTGTAGAAGAATAGAAGTTATCCTTCTGTTTCGGTATCTGCTAGCCAATCTCCCTCTCCCCCCCCCCACTCCATTTATTATCCTCTAGTAATTGTTCTACTTTCAGATTACCTTTTTAATCTAATTATCTGTTTTTGTCTCCACATGTAAGAGAACATGCTCTATTTGTCTTTCTGTGTCTGGTTTATTTCACTTAACATAATGTCTCATTGTTCCATCCATTTTGCTGCAAATGTCAGGATTTCATTTTTAAATAATAATGATATTCCATTGTGTATGTATGTGCATATATGTGCGTGTGTGTATATAATTAGTTTTATTAAATCCATTCATCCAATGATGAACTCTGTTGATTCCATATCTTGGCTATTGTGAATAATGCTGCAATAACCATGGGACTAAAGGTATATCATTGATATGTTGTTTTTGTTTCCTTGGTCTGTATATCCAGAAGGGTCTACAATTTTTTAAAAAATATTTATTTATTTGTTTTAGTTGTACACAATGCCTTTATTCTTATGTGGTGCTGAGGATCAAACCCAGACTTTGCATGTGCTAGGCGAGTGCTCTACCGCTGAGCCACAACCCAAGCCCCTACAATTTTAATCACACCTACACATGGCGTTTTTGTCATATGAAATAACATAGGTTCTAGGGATTCAGATGTGGATATCTTTAGGGACAAAAGGAAGTTTGCACTAGTTTTCTGTTACTGTCTAGGTGCTCTGGGTTCGTTGTCTCCATTCAGCAAAGAATTGAAGAACAGGACACAGAGTAGCAAGCAAGAAGTTGGTTTTTTTACAAAAGTGAGAGATAGACTTCTCTAAAGAGAAGGGGCACCAGAGTTTGAAATCCTGTGGGGGAGTTTTGGCCTGTTATTTTATGGTTTCTGGAAATTTCCTCCTTCCCTTATCTCCTTCCCTGTCCATGTGCTCCTCACTATTATTGATCTGTACCCCCTCTGTCAATGCATCTATTTAGGTTTTTCTATTGGATCCCTGCTCAGGAGCACAAGTATGGAAGTGTCTGTCTGATTGGGTCCCCCACTTGTGTCCAAGAGCACTTTTGTCAAGCAGGAAGTTGACCTCCTCAGAAGACCTTCTCCACACTCCTTTTTTCTAGCTCTGCCCCTGACCTCCTCACTCACCATCTTGCCCTGGCTGCCTGTCCTTCTATATCTCCCTCAATTCTATTCATCTACCACTCTTACCACATAATTATTGTGAGGAATGAATGAGCTAATAGCTCACTATAGATTTTTTTTTTTTTGTGTAGTGGTACTGGGGATTAAATTCAGGGGTGCCCTTCCACTGAGATAGATCTCTAGCCCTTATAACTTCTTATTTTGAGATAGCATCTAACTAAGTTACCTAGCTGACCTCAAATTTGTGAGCCTCCTCTCTGTCTCTGTAGTCTCTGGGATTAAAGGCATGCAGGACCATGCCTGGCTTCAGTATAGTTTATTTATTTTATTTTTTAAATTTTTACTTCCTGGTACCAGGGATTGAACCCAGAGAGGCTTTACCACTGAGCCACATCCCCAACACTTTTTATTTTCTGAGACATGGTCTCACTAAGTTGCTTAGGGCCTTGCTGAGGCTGGCTTTGAACGTGGGGTTCTCCTGCCTCAGTTTACTGAGTTGCTGGGATTACAGATGTGTGCCATCATACCTGGCTTTAGTATAGTTTTAATATGTATTACAAGGTAAGTGTTCATTAATATTCAAATGAGTTATTACTGACAAAATGTGGGGTTTCATTTCTTGACATTTTAATATGAACTAACCCTACCTTCTACTCACATAGTTATTTTTAAAATTTTAAACTATGAAATATTTTAAACAGATATAATTTTTTAGAACATTGGTGACCTACAAAGCTGTAGTAGGTTGAATTGAACACCTTTCCTCCAGATATGTTTGTGTCCTAAGCTCTTGTACCTGTGAATATGATTATTTTTGGAATAGAGTCTTTACAGATTAATAAAGTTAAGATGATGTCATAGTGGATTGGTGTGGGTTTAAATCTAATGACTTTTTGTTCTTTGTGTGGTGCTGGGCATCAAATCAAGGGTCTTGCACAGGATAGGCCAGTGCTCTACTGCTAGGTAACAGACAAACATGAATGTTGTGAATTTCTGTATGTCTTTATGTTAATAATAACACATGTGTCTTTGATCTAACTGGCATCTATATTGTTGTTAGGAGAGGTACTGGTCTTAGCATGATGTTGATACTGAGGCTGGAAGAGCAGAAAGAGGTAAAGGAATTGAATCCTTGAAGGTATCATTGAGTTATGGGATTAAGCAGTCTGGGTGTTCCAGTTAAGTGAGAAAATAAGTTCCCTTTTTGTTTAAGCCAGTTCACATTGGATTTTCTGCATTTTGCAGCATGAAGTCTTGTTTGAGATGTACATGTTTACAACTCAAGTGAAGAATGGTAAATGATAGTATATCTAGCACTTAATTAAAACTAAATATATATGTTGTAAATTGTTGTTTTTTTAAAGTGTGGTTCCTAGGCCAGCAGCAACAGTATTACTTGAGAACTTATTAGAAATACATTTTTGCTTTTTTGGTATCTGGGATTGAACCCAGGGCTGGTTTCCGTCTGAGCCACACTCCCAGCACTTTTTATTTTTTATTTTGAGACAGGATCTCACTCACTTTCTTAGAGCCTCACTAAGTTGCTGAGAACTTGTAATCCTCCTGCCTCAACCTCCAGAATTGCTGGGATTACAGGCATGTACCACCATGCTGGGCAAGAAATTCAAGTTTTATAGATTTGCTGAATCATAAACTGTAGATTAGGTGCCAAGTAATCTTTGCTTTAACAAACCTTCTGGGGAATTCTGATGCATGCTGAAGTTTGAAAAGGACTGCTCTAGAAGGTCAGGAAATGAAGGATTGATGTTTATTGAAGGATAGTAGAAGACTTCCTGGAGAAGATAAGACAGGAAATACCAGAACAAGGTATACTTTTGAAAAAGAGGCTCAGGAACCAGAATGAATTAAGGTACAAATATAAAGAATGATTATGTCAGAATAAATTCTATTGTCATGTATAACTAAAAGATTCAATAAAAATTGAAAAAAAAATCACCATCAGTATGTAAAAGTAAAAGTAATTGAAATAAAAGAAAGCATATACTCAGTCAAAAAAAAAAGAATGAATACGGTATTTTATAGAGCATTATCTGGCTAATTGTGATGTTAATAAAACATAGAAGGATTAATATTGCATAGATGGTATGGGAGAAAGTTGGCTGAGATTCAGATTTATTTTTGTGTTGTTACTCTTATTTCACCTGAACTCATTAAAAACCTCAACAATAGAATGAATCTTTGGTATCTTCATTATAGGTGCTATATGTTGAGATAAACCTGTGTGTATTCTAGACAGAATAATTTAGAGAGTGTCAAGTTACAGTAAGGGTCTAGTCTGACTTGTATGGGCATTAACTAGGTGGACAGGCCTCCTTTTGGAATTCAGAAAATTTGTTTAAAGGGAGTTTTATCTTGTAAAAATGTAATATTGGTAGGTTGGTGTTGTGGCATTTTCTATAGCATCTTAGTGGCATCTTCCTTAAGGACAGGGCAAAATCAGTACAGCCTATGGTGGTCTGCCAACAATATGCTGCCAGCAATGATGGTCAGGAGCCCTATGAACTAGGCCACGGTCCTTGACAAGAAGTAGAAGTCTAAATCATCCATGGAAAGCCTTCCCAAAGGCGACTGTTCTGTCCCATGTCTTCCCCCTCGGCCACCTCGGCTTGCTGGCCTTGGGTAAGTCCACCTGAAGTGCTAGAGTGGCAGTCAAAGACGGGTAACACCCCCAGAGGGGGGGAACCTAAGACAGGTGCACTCTCAAGTAGGGTGGACTCCCATCAACAGAAAAGGGGAAAAGAAATGTTGGGGACATTAAGAACACGTCAGCCAAAAAAATGACTTCCTGATATATGGACTTGGCCTAGCACAGGGGTGTTGCCCTGACATATGACAAAAAATCAAACCACCACAAGGATTGGCTAATGGCTGTTACTCCAATGTGATCTCCTCATATTCTCTATGCTTCCCTATAACCTTTCTGTTGATAAAGCCCTCTCCTCTTTTTCATGAAAGATATCATTGTGCTGAAAGAGTTAACTTTGTGAAGGTTCCATTCAGTTCTTTATTCACATATATGGCCACAGGTATCTCTATTTCAATTATTTAGATCCAGAATAACTCTGTACATTTATCTTTTCTTGAAAAGAGTAACACAAACCTTTTTCTATAAGTACTTAATTTCTAGTTAATAAGCTTTAAGAGTCTTTTTGTGATTAAAAATAAATTTCTCTTACTTTTAGAGTAGATATAAATCCCTTAGAGCAAAAAGTCTTACAGAGCTAATATTCAGCCTTGCCTCCCTCTTTTCCCTGCTTCTAGGCTTTATAAACAACTGCTATAAAAAGAAAAATAGTGCTTTGGAATCCCAGACAGAGAAAGTTGACTTTTATCAGACAGCCTGAATGGTGTGCAGAGAAAACAGTTTCAGGGAATCTGTGAGAAATAAATTTTCACCCAAACTAATTAGATAAATAATGACGAAATTATAATATACCCAGACAATTATGTACAGGACCTTGAAAAGGTGCAAGTGACCTCAAAACCTTGAAATATATAAAATAAGAAATTTAATATGTCTAAAATGTAATCTATAAATTAAGTCATGTCTGTAATGAAATCATCAAAGAAAGTATAAACAATCTGTACTGCCAAAAATTATGCTTGAAAACCTACAACAAAGTAAAAGTAAAGAGAGAAGATTCCACAGCCTGACTCGTGTGTTGGTGTGTTATTTTCCCCATTGCTGCTTCTCTGCCTTCGTACTTCATTGAGCGCTCGCGTTGTACCCGCTGGCTGGGGCTGGCCCCCAGCAGGTTGGCACCAGCAGTGAGATTTGAAGCTGCTCTGGCATTGTGAGATATTAAGTATAGTTTCTCCTTCTTTCTTTCATTGTGTAGTTTATGGGAGAAGTTTCCACTTCAAATACTGTTGTCATGCTCAAGGTTGTACATCACCTGCCTACACTGCCTGCTTAAGTTGATAATGTGTGCTTGGATGGAACTGTTTACATTTTTCCCTTTTCCCTAAAGTGTTATAAGCCATATGTAATGAAGCAGCCTGTGGAATTATAGAATGGGAACTGACTTTGTCTTTGAGATGCTGCTAGAATATGACAGACAAACATTTTATAGCTAAAATGCTAATTACTACAGAAATCAAACACCAGACCCTAACATTACTTTTCTGAACTTGTCTAGGTGTGTGTTTATGGTGGTGGTGGGTATGAGTATATGACTGTGGGGCTAAGGAAGAGAAGAAGGATTTTAATCCAAAGCTACAAATAACTTATCCTGTTGACAAGTAGCTTTTTGCTAAGGACTGCCAGAACAATGAATAAGCATTTCTAAAGCATGGGTACTGCTCAGGGTATTTAGTCATTATTTAATTAGTGTTTATATCAGGGCTTCATTTTAGAGAGAATTTAATGCTCTTGATATTGAATGACCTTGATATGACAAAGGCACTTGTCTTTGTATATCTGTGTGTGAAATGCAAATAAAAGTGGTCCTGGATTTTGGCCAAAAAATCCTGAGTGCCAAGTTAAGGTTGTTTTAAATCTGCTTGCCTTGCAGGTCAGATTGAAGGATGCCTGAGATAAGCAATAAATTATTCCTCTGCCACTTTGGGAGGACAAATCAGCCAATGAATAATATCTTGTTTGTTTAGGTAGACTGAGGCATTATTTGGCTTGTTTGGGGATCTAAAGTATAATCTTTCCCCTTTCTTTAGGGATTGGGTAAGGGGGTGATTATAAGAAGGACTTGTTCAAATCATAGGACACTAGGGAGTCACAGGCTGGAAAAGTCATTTTTTTAAATTCAAAGTTGTTGTATTTATAATAGTAGTATGCATTACAATTCATAATACACATATAGAGCATCTTTTTACATAACACTGTTTGTATACAAAGTACATTCGTACCATTCAGGTCTTCAATCATGCATTTAGGATAATGATATCCATCTTATTCAACCACCTTTTCTTTTTTTCCCCCTCCATCCCCCCTTGCTTCCTCCCTTCCCCTCCCTCCCCTTAGACCATTCTAGTGTTCCTCTAATCCTTCTATGTACCCTGACCCAACACCACTGTGAATCAGCCTCCTTATCTCAGAGAAAACATTCAGTATTTGGATTTTTGAGATTGACTAACTTCACTTAGCATTATATTCTCCAACTTCATCCATTTACCTGCGAATGCCATTATTATTTTTTTTTTATTGGTGAGTCCTGGGTTCAACTCCCAGCACTGCAAAACAATGACAACAACAAATAACAAAGTATGTAGGAGGATGTGCATAGGTTATATGTAAATACTATGACATTGTATATAAGGTATCTGAGGGGAGTCCTGGAATCAATCCCGAGCAGATACTGAGACAGCACTGTACAAAAAACAGGCAGAAGTTCAGCACCATTGTAGTTCTGTAGAGGTCAAGTGGCTATTGGTAGAAAGTAGGGAGCAGAGTGGCCAGAAGCATTAACAAGGCCATAAAATGCAGGCCTTGATTCTAATTTTGCTTTAACTTTTGTTTCAGCCACCTAGTAATGAGTTCTTGTCAGCTGTGAGTTCTTGTCCACTGAGAGTTATCATTCTCATTGTTCTCTGTGGTTAAAGAAGCTGAGTTTTTTTCCAATAAAGGATTTAAAATTTTTTCATTCAAAAATAACAATGGCAGCACAGACTTTTGACCATCGTGAATAATGTGTATGTCATGAGATGTAGTTTTTGTTTCCCCCTTGCTGCTGGGGATCAAACTCAGGGCCTTACCATGCTAGGCAAGCCTCTATCGCTGAGCTATAGGTCTTCTGCTTGAGGTGCAGTTTTCAGTCTGATCAAGTAAGTTAAAAAAATTAAAGTGATATAAATAATAATTTAACCCATTAAGTCATGCTCATGTGACGTTAAATGTATTTTTCTTATATGTCCCTGCCACTCTAGTCTCACAGCTACTGCCCTAATTCAGGCTTTTATTACTCACACTTTAATTGTGGTATTATCTCTATGCTCCTTACCCATCTTACAACCTGTTATGGTTTGGATATGAGGTATCTCCCAAAAGCCCCTGTGTTAATGCAGGAATATTCAGAGGTGAAGTGATAAGATCGTGAACCTAATCAATTCAACCTAGTTTGAATGGACTGAATGGGTGGTAACTAGTTAGGTGGGGCATGGCTGGAGGAGGTGGGATGCTGGGGCCATTACCTGGAAGGATGCTTCTTCGCTTTGGCCCCTCTGCCCTCTGCTTTCTGAGGCTGCCATGAACTGAGCAGTTCTCCTTCGCTGGGCCCTTCCCCCATGATATGCTGCCTCACCTTGGGACCAGCGCAATGGAGTTGATCATCTATGGGCTGAGACCTCTGAAACCATGTGCCTTATATAAACTTTCCCTCTAAAATTGTTCTTGTCAGGTATTTTGCTCATGGCGATGAAAAGCTCACTAAAACGCAAATATTACACACTTGAGCTGGAAATCATCGTTGTCATCTTTTCCCTTGCCATTAGGTCTGCCATGTTACTCTGTTGCTCAAAACACCCTAACACTTCTCCCAATGCCCACAGCAGGGTTTGTAAACTCTACTGAAATTTTTGTATTGCTTTCTTATGCATAAAGCATCTTGGGAAGGGTATACAAGGAATTGATAACACTACCTTCAGTGTGTGTGTGTGTGTGTGTGTGTGTGTGTGTGTGTGTGTGAGTGAAGTGCCTGGGGGCAGTGGCAGGAAGGAGATTTTTCATTATATAATCTTGTGTGCTTTTGAAAACTGATATTACTTTTTTTTTTTTTTTTGTACCTGGGATAAAACTCAGGGGCACTTGACCACTGGGCCACATCCCCAGCCCTTTTTTGTATTTTATTTAGATTTTATTAGAGATAGGGTCTCACTGAGTTGCTAAGTGCCTCACCATTGCTGAGGCTGGCTTTGAACTCGTGATCCTCCTGCCTCAGCCTCCCAAGTGCTGGGATTACAGGCATGTGCCACCATGCCTGGCTGTGATATTACTTTTTCTAAAATTTTTATTGGAAATTTTTTTTCATTTTTATTCAAAGTTGTATTTATAATAGTAGTATGCATTATAATTCATAATAAACATATAGAGCATCTTTTTACAAAACACTGTATACAATGTATATTCGTACCATTCAAATCTTCAATCATGCATTTAAGATAATGACATCCATCTTATTCAACCACCTTTTCTTTTTTCCCCTCCATCTCCCTTTGTTCCCTTCCTTCCCCACCCTCCCCTTTGACCTTTCTAGTGTTCCTCTAATCCTCCTATGTACCCTGACCCAACACCACTGTAAATCAGCCTCCTTATATCAGAGAAAACATTTAGTATTTGGATTTTTGAGATTGACTAACTTCACTTAGCATTATATTCTCCAACTTCATCCATTTACCTGCAAATGTCATTATTTTATTCTCTCTCATTGCTGAGTAAAATTCCATTTTGTATATATACCACATTTTCTTTATCCACTCATCCACTGAGGGACATCTAGGTTGGTTCCACAACCTAGCTATTGTGAATTGTGCTGCTATAAACATTGAAGTGGCTGTGTCACTGTAATATGCTGTTTTTTAGTCCTTTGGGAATAGACCCAAGAGTGGAATGGCTGGGTCATAGGGTGGTTCCATTCCCAGTTTTCCAAGAAATCTCCATTCTGCCTTCCATAACGGTTACACCATTTTGCAGTCCCACCAGCAATGTATGAGTGTGCCTTGTTCCCCACATCCTCTCCAACATTTATTGTTGTTTGTGTTCTTAATAGCTGCCATTCTGACTGGAGTGAAATGAAATTGTAGTTTTGATTTGCATTTCTCTAATTGCCAGAGATGTTGAGCATTTTTTCATGTATTTGTTGATTAATTGTGTATCTTTTTCTGAGAAGTATCTTTTTAATTCCTTAGCCCATTTATTTATCGGGTTATTTGTGGGGTTTTTTTGTGTGTTAAGTTTTTTTGAGTTCTTTATATGTTTTAGAAATTAGTGCTCTATCTGATGTGCATGTATTAAATATTTGTTCCCAATTAGTTGACTCTCTATTCACCTCAGTGATTGTTTCTTTTGCTGAGAAGAAGCTTTTTAGTTTGAATCTATCCCATTCATTCATTCTTGATATTAATTCTTGTGCAACAGGATTCTTATTAAGGAATTTGGGCCTAATCTGACATGTTGGAAATTGGAGCTTACTTTTTCTTCTATTAGGTGTATTGTCTCTGGTCTAATTCCTAGGTCCTTGATCCACTTTGAATTGAATTTTGTGCATGGTGAGAGATAAGGGTTAAATTTCATTTTGTTGCATATGGATTTCCAGTTTTCCCAGCACCATTTGTTGAAGAGGCTATCCTTTCTCCACTGTACATTTTTGGTGCCTTTGTCTAATATAAAATAGCTGAAATTATATGTATTAGTCTCTGTGTCCTCAATTCTGTACCATTGGTCTACCAGTCTGTTTTGGTGCCAATACCATGCTGTTTTTGTTACTATTGCTCTATAGTATAATTTAAAGTCTGGTATGGTGCTTTACTTTTCTTGCTAAGGATTGCTTTAGCTATTCTGGGTCTCTTATTTTTCCAGATGAATTTCATGACTGCCTTTTCTATTTCTTTGAGGAATGTCATTGGGATTTTGATTGGAATTGCATTAAATCTGTATAATGCTTTTGGTAGTATGGACATTTTGACAATATTAATTCTACCTATCCAAAAACGAGGTAGGTCTTTCCATCTTCTGAGTTCTTCTATAATTTCTCTCTTTAATGTTCTATAGTTTTCATTATAGAGGTCTTTTACCTCTTTTGTTAAGTTGATTCCCAGATATTTTTTTTATGCTATTGTAAATGGGGTAGTTTTCATCATTTCCCTTTCAGAGGATTTGTCACTGATGTACAAAAATGCCTTTGAATTATGGGTATTGATTTTGTATCCTGCTACTTAGAAAAGTCATTTTTGACCCTGTACTTTGCATGAAGGAGTAACTTGGAGCTATGGTAGCTTGTTCACTGATGGGAAAATTTCTGCAGCAGAAGGGTTTCCATCAGCACAGGCTTTCTTGGAAAAGCTTTCTCAGAAAAGGTGGTGTGTTTTGAAAGCCTTAACTCAGGCCTGGTAATTTTTGCCTATTGTCTTAGAGTCTCTGACTAATTTTTGGTAGTCAGGGCTGTGTGACTTGGCTGTTATAAGAATGAATTTGTGTATTGCTTCTCTTACTTTGAAGATTTTTAAGCCCTGGTATATTTCTGATATTCTCTCTCATTCGTGTGTGTGTGTGTGTGTGTGTGTGTGTGTGTGTGTGTGTATAAAATTGTAGATGGACACAGTACCTTTATTTATTTATTTACTTTCTTATGTGGTGCTGAGGATTGAACCCAGTGCCTCACATGTGACGGGCAAACACCCTATCACTGAGCCCCAATCCCAGCCCCTGATGTTCTCTCTCTCTCTCTCTCTTTTTTTTTTTTTATGCAGCTACTCTTGCTTACTTCTTTAAGGCATCTTCTTTCACTCCCCCATTCAAAGAACCTCATAGTCATGTGGAAAGTCCAAACAACCTAGTCAGGTGTGCATTCGGGATCCTGCAGCCCTCCCAATGGGCCACCCCCCACCTCCTCCTGTCTCACCCAGTTCCATCTTTCCTGGGCTTGTGTCTTATGCATCCTTGCGTTCCCAGTAATGGAAAGGTCCTAGCACACAGTGGTGGGCCAAAAAGTGTTTGATGAACCTACTGAAATTTCTAGTCTCATAAATAACTGTTCCCTAAAGCACATTCCCTTAAAGCACAGAAGAGGTGCCACCTCTTCTGCCTCTCCACAAATTGCTCAAGCCATCCCGGGTCCTTCTCTGGAGTATTCCTTCCTCATAGTGGTGTTTGGGACTGCCTCAGTGTAGGACCCAAAGCTATACCTGGCATCCTGCAAGTACTCAGTAAATCCTGCCCCTCATGGGCTGTAGGGAGGAAGCAAGTGGAACACCCTTGGAACCTAGGGAAAAGGCACACTCCATGGCCCAGTTTCTATGGCAACCATGCCTCCAAGTTGGCTTCCACAATCCTGATATACTTTTTTTAATATATATTTTTTAGTTATAGGTGAATATATTACCTTTATTTTATTTTTATATGGTGCTGAGTATCAAACCCAGTGCCTCACACATGCTAGGTGAGTGCTCTACCACTGAGCTACAACCCCAGACCCCTTGATATACTCTTAAATGCTGTATTTTAGAGTTCATTAACATTCATGAAATGCCTTCCTAGTTCTTTGTGTGAGCTAGACTGCTAACAGGTGTATATTGAGTATTTGACACTGTAAGAGTGAAGATATAAAGATGTTACACATTTTTATTTTATCTTCATACAACTAGTTTGCTGACTTCATTATGTTTCATTTATAAAATTTACTGGTTATTTCTTGCAACGATTGGGTCTGATTGGGAAGGGGGGTCGGTTGGTTGGAAAGAAAATCAAATGTTGTCTTCTCTCCCTTCTCCTTCCCAAGCCCTTCCCCCTGCTCCTGCTCCTACCTGTTGCTAAGGTAACCTGTCCCAGGAATTGTTCCTCCCTACAGGGAGTTGTAAGAGTTATTAATTAATGCCTCCTAGGCTGCCACTCCTTTCCTGCATAGGACCACTCCACCTTTGGCCCTTCTAACCCATCTGCTTCTCACCTTTTGGCCATCTCACCAGCATCTCCTGGGCCTAGTCACAAACACGGGGGAACAAATAAAATCTAAAAATATAAAAGGGGCAGGATGCACTCGCTTTGGGGGATACCAGGAAACCCACTATGGCCCCTTTTTCCTCCCAGGAGAAGTCTGTGTTACTATTTTTTAAATAAAACTTGCTTTCTACACTTGCCTAGGCACTTCTCTGGTGTTCAAACTTAAATATTTGGGGAAGCAGAACCAGCTTCCCCAAATCTTCACTGGTAACCAGGGGTATCACTTCCATCTTAGGACAGCAAAACCAATAACCCTATGAAATCTATAGATTTCCTTCCTTCCTTCCATTCTATCACTCATCTATACCTCCAGCACTTTTTTATTTTTAATTTTGAGACAGGATCTCACTAAGTTGCCTAGGCCTTAAACTTGTGATCTTCTGCCTCAGGCTCCCAAGTTGTTGGAATTACAGGCATGAGTCATCATGCTCAGCTGAAATCTACAGACTTTCTATTCATCTTCATATCATTCAGTTTTTATATCACTAGGATGTGAAGATGGTTAAACACAAGAGCAATTTTATAGGTTTATTAGGGCATTGATGTCATCTGGGGATAGCATTACTTCACTTATACATCTTGTGATAAATACAGAATAAGACACAAATTGCAGAGAAATGCAGTTAACGTTTTATGCGTTCATAAAAGGAGTTGATCAAAGTGAAAATTTGCTGTGAACTGTGCATCATTCCTAGAGGAAAAAGACCCTTGTTCTCTATGTAATTGACTATTATTTGTGCAACCATACTGGATTCCCGGCAGCCAAGGCTGAATCTTAAATGGAAGCAGTCATTGGCCTCTTTTGTTGTGTGATTTAAAGGGATTGGACAGCCATGCTTTGCATAAATGCTACTATAAGTATTCTTTATTTCATTTTGCTTACTTGTACCAGATCTCTATTAGAGACTTGATTTTTAACTTTTCATTTTGAAATAAGTAGAGATTTACATGAAGTTATAAATATAGTGCAGATTCGCATGTACTTTTCACTTAGCTTCTTGTGATGTTAATTTTACAGTATTAATATTATACTATATTTAATGTAACAGTGGTCCCTTCACCTTCTGAATATAGCCCTCATTGCTCTAAGGTTTATTTTATTTTATTTTATTTTTCTCTCTTCTCCCCTCTCCCCCTCCATAACAAGATTAGGGAGACAGTGTTATTTTTTCTACCCCTAGTTAACTGCCCTAGAACACACACACTACAGGAAGGGGATGCCTGCTGAGGATCTGGGAAGTGAATATTTCCCAATTAACAAGTGAATCCTAACTTTCCATCAGGGCCCCCTGGGGAGCACACCTGGAATGTAACCCTTGAAGTTCCTTTAAAACCCCCCAGTCCCTACTGATTGGGAGTCACAGTCTTTGGGACAGGAGTCCCAGTGTTTCTCCTTTGCTAGCAAAGCAATAAACCTTCTTTTTTCTTTTTCTCAAAACCATGTCCTCGTTATTTAATTGGCATTGATTGGCATTAGGGACAGGGACCAAGCTCTCAGTTATAATACCAAGAAATTGACATTTGCCTCCTACTGTTCATATCTAGGAGGGGTTACCTTGAGGTTACCTTGACAAGTCCTTGCTTCCCCAATGTTGAAGTATAACACCAGAGAAACACGCTAAGGCAAGTGTGGAGTGGAAAGTAAAAGGATTCATTAAAGGATAGCAGAGAAGACCCCATCCCCCCCCCCCAATTGGTGGGATAGGGAGGTAAGGTCTTCTTTTGTCCTCCTACATTCTTGTCCTTTATTTTGCTTATTTGCCTCAATCCTGCTTGTGTTGGGAGATAGAGGTGGAAAACAGGACATGGATGGTGTAGGGGGTGGGGGAGTGATTTGCGTGGGAAGGGCCTAGAGCTGCTTCATTAACAGTTCTTTAGGATGGGCTGGGGCCTTGGGGACATTAATATTTCAATCCCAGAAGTAGTTCTGATTTCCTAGGCTCAGATTGGACTCCATTTTCTTTATAGACTCCATTTTTTTTATTAGACTTGATATCAGACCCAATTTATCTAGCTACACTATCTTTAAATCTGGCTTCACTGTTAACTAGACTACATGTCTTGTTCAGATTTCACTATTTTTTTACATGCATTAATTTAAGTGTGCATAAAATTCTATGTAATTTTATCTTTAGGTTTGTTCTTTTAAGGATTTCATCCCTATTGGAATACAAACTCTCCTCACTGTGTGGTAGTTTTTGTGACAGAAAGAACATGGGTTTTGGAACCTGACAACCTTGAGTATTATTAATTGTGGCTCTGCTATTTCCTAGCAGACCACGTAATTGTGGTTTTGGATAAATCCCTCATCTCCCTGGGCTTCATTTTTCCCCTCTATGAAATGGGGATAATATTTCCTAATTCACATAGTTTTTGTAAGGATTAAATGGGATAATATATATAGAAGTGCCTGACCCAGAAATGATGTTTCCCTTCCTCATTTCCCCTTCATTTAGAGGGGTAACATTTTAAGCTTCTATCAGTTCTTTTTACCTCTTAGTCTTTCTTGAGATGAGCAGATTTTAGTGGAAGGAGGTGAGAAGTACATGAAAGTATTGTGTATCTTAAATAGAATGGAGAGAGATCCAAGTTCCCAGAGGAAGGATGATGGCATCAAAGAATGACTTGAATTTTATCATTTTGTTGGGTACTAATCATATTCCAAGTTATCTTTGGGTTGTGTAACAGGAATGTTGATAATATTCCTACTCTACACTTTTACTTTTGGCATGAATTACTAATCTATTTAATAAATACCAGAGTCATCCATTTATTTCTTGTGAAGAAATTCTGCTGTTTCCATTGAGAACATGAATTCAGAATCATCATACAAAGAGGAAGTCAGAGGAAGTGATGGTCTAAAAATACATTCCTGTAGAATTGACTATTAAAGAAATAGCATATAAAGTATTTGGAGGCTGTCCTTGAAGGGCAAAAAAATCCATGCCAGAAACCACAGTGTAGCAAAGGGGTTTGTTTAACCAGCCCCTAACGGCTGGTCAGGACCCAAGGGGCGCATAGAGGGAAAGGGAGCGAGGGGAAGGAGAAAGAGGGAAGGGAAAACTGTGGGGAGAAGAAGGGGAAGGGGAGAAGGGAAGAAGGGGAGAAGGGGAAGCCAGTGAGAAGAAGGCGGCAAAGGGGAAAAAGGGACGAGTTCCAGCCGGGCAGGGGTTCAAGTAGCAACTCTGGTGGTCCGAGGGACCGGACTCCTTAGGCTGCCAGGGGTTGGAAGCGGGACTTGTATGCTTGGGATTGGCTCAGAAAGGGAGAGTCCACCCAGGGGTTAATTCCCATGAGAGGCAAGTATTCCCAGGATCAGAAAGGGCGGGGACTCAGAGCCCGCCAAAAGTGGATTCTCCTGAGAGATGGCCACTTCTGGGAAGTTAAAGCTCAGGTTCACTGGATAACCTAAGGCACCTGGGGCGTGGCCAATTTAAGGCATCTGGGGGGTATGGCCTGCCAGCCCGAATTTATCTAACATTCCTAGATATAAAATAAGGGTGTTTCTGTTCCTTTTTTCATAGATGGAGTGAGTGACCACAAGGATGAAGAGACTTCTAAGACTGGGAGCCTGATGTTTTTAAAAACATAAGGCTTTCTTTCTTTTAATTTATATATTTAAAAAATCAGTCATATTGAGGCAATTTACATATCACAAAATTTACCCTCTTTAGTACAGTCATAAGTTTTGATAAACAATTTGTTTTAGTCAGCGTTTTCCCTGCTGCAACTGAAAGACCCAACTAGCACAACTGTAGAAGAGGAAAAGTTTATGTGGGGGCTCACAGTTGAGATCTCAATCCAAAGATAGCAGGTTCCATTCCTCGGGGCTCAAAGTGAAGCTGAACATCATGGTGGAAGAGTGTGGTGGTGGTGGGGAAGCATCTCACATGATGATCAGAAACACAGAGAGAGACTCCACTCTTCAGATATAAAATATATACCCCATAGCCACACCCCACCCACCTCCAGTTACCACTCAGTTAATCCCATGAGGGATTCATTCATTGATTAGGTTAAGACTATAGCCCAATCATTTCTCTTCAACCTTCTTGCATTGTCTCACATGTGAGCTCACATCCAAAACATAACACAATTATATAACAACTGTATCAATATATAAAATATTCCTAATACCCCTACAAATTACCTTATGCTTCATTATATTTAATACCTCCCATAATCCCAAGCTCCTGGCAACCATTGATCTAATTCTTATACCTATCCTTTTGCTATTATAAAATGTCACAAATGGAGTCACTTTGAGTCTGGATTCTTTCACTAATGAATTTTATACCTATGTTTCTGTGTATATCAAAAGCTTTTTACTTTCTTATGCTGAGTACTATTGTGAGACTAAACTGTGGTTATTCATTCACCAATTGAAGAACATTTGGATTGTTTTCTGTTTTTGGATGTTTTGAATAGAGCTGCTACAAACATTTGTATACAGGGTTCTGACTGAACATATTTTCATATTTCTTAGGTAAATACCTAGTGAGAGGATCACTGGACCATACTGTAAGTGACTGATTATAAGAAACTGACAAACTCTTTTCCAAAGAGACTGCCATTTTTTGCATCTCACCAGGAATGCATGTGATTTTTGTTGCTGTGTCCTCATTAGTGCTTTATATTATCTGTTTTTTTTATTTTATTCTTAGGGCCTGTAATAATATGATGATTTAAATTTATATTTTTCTAATGATGATGTTGAACATCTTTTGAAGTGTTTTTTTTTCCTCTTACATTCTTTGAGTGTGTTCAGATCTTTTGGACACTTTTTTTATTGGATTTTTTTTTTAATATTGTGTTTTGATATTTGTTTTATCCTGCATGTAAGTTCTGTATCAGATATATGATTTGTAAATATTTCATTTTCTCCCAGTATATAGCTTGTGTTTTCACTTTTTTTTTTTTTTTTTTTTTTTGGTTGTAGGGATTGAACCCAGGTGCGTTTAATTACTGAGCCACATCCCTAGCCTTTTTTATTTTTTTCTTTTGTGACACGGTTTCTCCAAGTTGCTGAAGATGGCCTTGAACTAGGGATCCTCTTGCTTTAGCCTCCCTATCTGCTGTGATTACAGATTTGTGCCTTTACACCTGGCTTCTTTTCACTTTCTTAACAGTGCCTTTTGAATAACCAAAAGTATAATTTTTTTTTTTTGGTACCAGGGATTGAACTCAGGAGCTCTTGACCACTGGACCACATCCCTAGCCCTTTTTTGTATTTTATTAGAGATAGGGTCTCACTGAGTTGCTAAGTGCCTCTCGCCATTGCTGAGGCTGGCTTTGAACTCGTGATCCTCCTGCCTCAGGATGAAGTTCAATTTATCATTGTTTTTAATGGATCAGATTTTTGGGTCTGATCTAAAATTTGTTACCTCAAACCAAAGTCTCAAACATGTACTATCATGTTTTCCTCTTGAAGTTATTTCATAGTTTTCGGTTTTATGTACTGTTGGATGATAACTTTGTGGTTAACTTTTGTATGTGGTTAACTTTTTCATAGTATGGATTGAGGCTCACTATTTTGTGTATACATGTCCACTTTTTCTAGAGCCATTTGTTGAAAGGACTGTATTCATTGAACTGCTTTGCACTATTGCTAAAACCAAATAGGACATATATGTGTGGGAATATTCTGGATTATTTATATCATTTCTCTAACTGCCTGTGCTTTTGCTAACATCACACTGTTCTGTTTACTGTGGCTACCTAGAAATTCTTCTTTCTTTTTACCTTTTTCATTTCTCCTTCCTTCCTGGGATGGAATAGGGGGACCATACAACTGAGCTACATCTCTAATCCTTTTAATTTTTATTTTGAGACAGGGTCTACCTAAATTGCATAGGGCCTCACTAAGTTGCTGAGGCTGGGCTCCAACTTGGAATCCTCCCACCTCAGTCTCCCAAGATGCTGAGATTACAGGTTTGCATCACTATGTGCTGCCTACATAGAAAGTCTTGAAATCAGGTAGCTGGTATCTTCTAACTTTGTTCTTTTCAAATTATATTGGTGATATTAGGTCCTTTGATTTCTGTATAAATTTTTTTTCATTACTGGGGATTGAACCCAGGGGCACTCTACCACTGAGTTATATCTTCAACCCTTTTATTATTTTGTTTTTGAGACAGTGTCTCCATAAGTTGCCCATGCTTGCCTCAAACTGGCCATCCTACTGCACAGCCGTGGACTATCACACCAGTCTTTCTGTATGAATTTTTTAAAAAAATATTTATTTATTTACTTTAGTTGTACACAATGCAATGCATTTATGTTTACGTGGTGCTGAGGATCGAACCCGGGCTGCGCACGTGGAAGGCGAGCGCTCTGCCGCTGAGCCACAACCCCAGCCCTGTATGAATTTTTTAACTGTCAATTCTTGGGGAAAAAATCCTCTGGGATTTTTGGTTAGGACTGCATTGATTCTGTTAATCCATCTAGGGAAAAATTGGCATCTTTCCTCTGTCAACTTTTCCAGTGCATGAACAGGGCATGTTTCAACATTTTTAGGTTACTTTACTCACTTATATTTTGTTACTTACAGAATTTGGATCTTATATATATTTTTTATATTAATATTTAAGCAGTTAATGTTTTGGGGGCTGATCCTACATGGTAATGCCTCCTTGCTAATGTTTTAAATTAAAATTGATTTTAGTGCATTTTTTTATCCCAGAAACTTGTTAAATTCTTTTATGAGTTCTAGCAGCTTTATAAAAGCTTCTTTGGGATTTTCTAAATCTTATCTGTAAATAGCATCAGTTTTATTCCTACCTTTCCAATGTGAACATCTGTTACTATTACTGCCTTATTGCTCTGTCTAGAACCTCTAACATAGTGTTGAAAAGCACTGCTGAGAGCGGACTGATTTGTTTTTGATTTTTAAGTTGAAAGAATTCAGTTTTTCAATATTAACTATACTAGCAGTAAGATCTTTGGAGATGCCCTCTGTCAGGTTAGGGAATTCTTTTTAATTTCTAGCTTGCTATGACTTTCTAATTATGAATGGATGTTGAATTTTTCAAACTATTTTCTTCATCTATTTAGAGGATGACATAATTTTTTCTTTTTTAATCAGTTGATGGGGTGAAAGGCATTGAGGACTTTGAATGTCAATACAACCTTGCATTTCCAGTATAAATCCTACTTGGTCATCATGTATGACCATCTTTTTTATGTATTATGGATTTGACTTGATAATATATATTTTTAAAAAATATTTTAAGTTGTCAGTGGACCTTTATTTAATTTATTTATTTATATGCAGTGCTGAGAATTGAACCCAGTGCCTCACACATGTTAGGCAAGTGCTCCACCACTGAGCTTCAACCCTAGCCCTTGACTTGATAACATTTTTATTAAGGATTTCCTGTCAATAGTCATGACGCAGAAGCTAAGTCATGAGTCTTATTTATATTGTCTTTGTTTGGTTTAGTATCAGGATAATGCTGTATTCATAAATGAATTAGGATGTATTCATTCTTTTGGTAATTTTGAAGAATTGTTATATCTTCTTAATTGTTAGGTAGACATTACTGAAGTAATCTAGGTGGGGAGTTTTCTTTGTTGGAATTTTGTATGTGGGTGGGGTTAGGAGTACTGGGCAATGAACCCAGGATCTCCTGTGCTAAGCACATACCCTGCCACTGAGCTACATCCCCAGCCCCTGTGGGAATGTTCTTTATTGTAATTTTTTTTGTGTGTGAGCTGGGGATTGAACCAGCTGGGGATTGTAATTTTGTGTGTGTGTGAGCTGGGGATTGAACCAAGGACCTTGTGTATGCAAAGCAAACACTCTATTATTGTAATTTTTAACACAATTGTACATTTCATGGGATTCACGGTGACATTCCCATACATGCATACATTGTGCATTGATCATGTCTACTCTACTCTTCTACCCTTTCCTCAACTTGTTCTTCTCCCCTTCCCTCAACATGCTTTTCAGCCCCTAATAATCCCTGTTCTACTTTCAGGTCTTTTTTTTTTTTTCAAGTTTCTACATGGGAGAGAAAATATGTGCTACTTATCTTTTTGCATCTGGCTTATTTTACTTAACCTGATGACCTGTAATCCCATCCATTTTCCTTGAAATGACAGGATGTCATTATGTATGGGTGAATAGTATTCCATTGTATATACATACATACATATATACCACATTTTCTTTATTAAATTATCTATTGATGGGCACCTGGGCTGATTCCATATCTTAGGTATTGTGAAATGTGTTGCAGTACACATGAATATGCAAATGTTTCTTTTGTATGTTAACTTCATGTCCTTTGGTTCCACTATCATCCTTTTTTTTTTTTTTTTCTTGGTGGTGTTGGGGATTGAACCCAGGGCCTTGTGCATGCTGGGCAAGCACTCAACCAACTGAGCTATATCCCCAGCCCTAACTTCATTTCCTTTGGATATATACTCAGACATGGTATACCTGGATCCATGTGGTAGTTCTATGCTGAGGTCCGGCCTCAGTAAGGGGGTGCAAAGTAGCACGTTGGGGAAGCGTCGGCGATCAGTAACACACACACTCTCTTGGAGGCTTCACTTCTTTTATTTACTTTTTGAGTTCAGTTTTTATATAGCCCAGCAAACAGTGATTTATAATACAGCTTTTGAAGGAAAATTCCAAAGAATTTCAAGGAATTTCAGGGTTATACATTCTGAGGGAAACAGGGTGTTTTTCTAAGTACATATTACTGATTAATCTTATCTATAGACAGAAGAAAACATTCTAAAACCTGTTTTTATCTAAATCTATACCATGACTCCTCAAGTCTAGGCATTCCTAACTCATAAGGTTTTACAGCCAAATTGTCCTAATATATTTTCTGAGCCCAGACTCCTAGACTCCTTCATATCCCTATATAATGTCTTTGTTTTGAGCTCAGGAAGAAATGAGTATGGTTGTTTATATCCTAAACTTACTTAAAAGATAAGAGGAGTCCTTATCAAACACAAGAAGACATTTAAAGATTTTCTATGGAAAGCATGATTGTAACAGGGAAAAAGTTGAACAACAGGTATTTGCTATGCTCAATGGTTACAGCAAGGAGGAGTTAAGCGGTGAGCATTTGCAAAAGCTAATTTCTAACTAAAAACCTGTTATACTAGTTCAACTTAAGGAAATGTTTTTATGCTCCTAGCTCAGACTCCACAAAGCTAACAATTCCCAGAGCCAGTTTCATTCTTAATAATTAATGCATGAGACCCTGATGGTCATATGAGCAGAAAAAACAAGACAGCAGGAAGGTCCAATGCCATATTTATGTTACAACTTCCTATTTTTAGGTGGGTGCCTTGCCTCCCCCAAGGTAGAATGATGGAGATGCCTTACTCACCATCAAAAGGAAGATGTCACAGTTCTATTTTTAGTTTTTGGTACTGGGGATTGAACTCAGGGGCACTCAACCACTGAGCTACATCTCCAGCCTTATTTTGCATTTTATTTAGAGACAGGGTCTCACTGAGTTGCTCAGCTCCTCGCTGTTGCTGAGCTGGCTTTGATCTTCCTGCCTCAGCCTCCTTAGCTGCTGGGATTACAGGTGTGTGCCACCATGCCCAGCCTATTTTTAGTTTTTTTTTTTTTTTTTTTCTTGTACTGAGGATTGAATTCATGGTTGCCCTGCCACCTAGCTACATCCCTAGCCCTTTTTATATTTTATTTTGAGACATGATCTCTTTAAGTTGTCCAGGCTTTTCTTCAATTTGTAATGTTCATGCTTTAGCATTCTGACTTGCCAGGCACCACTGTTTCTGGCCTATTTTGAAGTTTTTGAGGAACGTCCATACTATTTTCCATAGTGGCTGTACCAAATTAGTACTAAGTTATGTACTAATTATGTACTAAATAGTGGCTGTGCTAAATTAGTACATTGCCACCAACAGTGTATAAGGGTTCCTTTTTCTCCACATCCTTGCCAGCATTTGCTCATCATCAATTTTTTTTTCTTTTTTACTACTAGAGCTTGAACCCAAGGACTTGCATATAGTAGGCAAACTCTCTGCCACTAAACTATATACCTTAGCATTTGTTATATAATTTTGATAATTGCTTTTCTAACTGGGGTGAGATGTATTCACATTGTTTTGATTTACATTTCCTTCATGGCAATGATATGTGGAGCATTTTTGCATATACTTATTGGCCATTTGTATTTCTTTAGAAAAATGTCTATTCTGGTTTTCTATTTTTTAGTTGAATTATGTTTTTGTGTTAAGTTTTTGTAGTTGTTTATATATTTTGGATATTAATTCAGATGAATGGCTGGCAAATATTTTCTCCCATTGTATAGGTTACCTCTTCATTCTGTTGTTTCGTTTGCTGTGCAACTTTTTAATTTGATGTTTTAGTCAATTCTTGCTTTTGTTTTCTGTGCTTCTGAAGTCCTATCCAGAAAATCATTGCTTGTGCTAATATCTTGAAGTGTTTTCCCCTTATAATTTCAGAATTTCAGGTCTTATGTTGATGTCTTTGTTCCATTTTGAATTGATTTCTTTTTTGTACAGAATGAGATAGAGGGGTCCAATTTCAATGTTGCTATCCAGTTTTCCTCGCACCATCAGTTGAAGAAGCTGTCCTTTGTCCAATGTATATTTTCAGCAGTTTTCTTGAGAATCAGTTGGGTGAGGATGTGTAGATTTATTTTGGGGTCCACTATTAAGTTTCATTGACCTAGGTAACCTGTTCTTATGCCAATATTATACTGTTTTTGTTACTTGGTTTGGTTACCTGTTTTGACAAAAGCATGGAGACTAGATTGCTTTCTGTAGTATTATCATTTTAGCAGTATTATGTCTTTGAATCCATGAACATGGCATTTCTTTCCATTTATTTAAGTCTTCTTTAATTTATTTTAACAGTGTTTTGTTGTTTTCACTTCCTTAATGAAATTTATCCCAAAGTGTTTTGTTCTTTTTGATGCTATTTTAAATGAATTATTTTCATAAATTCCCTTATAGATATTCATTAGTATTGTATAAAATGCAACTGATATTTGTATGTTGATTTTATATTCAGAAACTTTGAATTTATTAGTCTTCTTTCTCTCTATGAATGTGTGTGAGATAATTTAGATTTTGTATAATTAAGATGAAGAAAGACATGTCAGCTGTGAAGAGAGAATTTTACTACTTTTTCATTTTGGATGCCTTTAATTTATTTTTCTTGCTTAATCACCATGATCAGAACTTTGAATACTATATTGAATAAAAATAGCAAAAGTAGGCATCCTTGTCTTGTTCCTGAACTTAGAATGGCTTGTAATTTAAAAAACAAAAACAAAACAAAAACCACACATTGTGTCATAGATTTTCTGTAACTTCATTGTTTTTCTTGCAAACAGCATGTTTCACTTAACAGTTGTATGAAGCTTTTATATTGTTATGTGCCTGTAGCATACATATCTTTAGTGGTATATAATATTCTATTGTGAATAATTTATTTTTCCACTGTCATTTTTTTGTGGTGCTGGAGATTTATCCCAAGGCCTTGTGGATTCAAGGCAAGCACTCTATCAACCAAGCTATATCTCCAGCCCTCCACTGTCATTTGATGTAGTTATTTTTATTTCTCAGCTATGACAATGAATGTGGCCATGAAGATCCTTGATCATGACTCCCTGTATACCTCTTCAAAGTTTATCTAGAGTATATATTGAGCAGTGAAATTGCTACATCAAAGGGTAAGCAGCCTGGTGTGGTGGTGCATACCTGTAATCCCATTGGCTTGGGAGGCTGAGACAGGAGGATTACGAGTTCAAAGCCAGCCTCAGCAAAAGTACGGTGCTAAGCAACTCAGTGAGACTCTGTCTCTAAATAAAATACAAAGTAGGGCTGGGGATGTGGCTCAGTGGTTGAGTGCCCCTGAGTTTAACCCCTATCCCCAATAAAAGTAAGCAAGTATTCAACTTTAAGAAATTATACCAGGCCAGCATGGTAATCCCAGCAATTCTGAGGCAGGAAGATCACAATTTTAAGTCTACCCCCAGCAACTTATACCCTATCTCAAAATTAAAAAAAAATAAAAATCAAAAGGACTAGGGATGTAGCTCAGTGGTAAAGCACCTCAGGGTTTAACCTACAGTACTAAAGAGTAATACCAAATTGTTTCTCATACTTTTCTAAGCCAGTTAGGTTTTGATTTGGATTGTATCAGGTCTATAGATTAGTTTGAGAAGAATTGATATAATCATGGTATTGAATTTGAATTTAGGGTTTTAATACTTTATATTTAGAGAATTATTCTCTGGTTGTGATATAAAAAGACAGAAAACTATAACACTTGTGGGTCTGAATTTTTTCTGTCACCAATTTTTGGTCTTTATTTTTTATCTTGAAATGTCAAGAGGTTTTTGTGTCATTCTTCCCTCTTAATTGATACCAGATGCCCCCTTCAATGTAAAGTGGTGAGATTTTAGTTTGGAGAAATTTTTTTCTATTACTTTTTTTTCTTTAATTGTCACAATTATTTTTTTCTGGAATTCTTTTAAATATTTTTTGTATATCTACAATGTCCTAGAGTTCTCTTGAGTCTTTCTTGGAATTGCCATCTTTTTAACTTGTCTTTTATGTTCTTAGATATTTCCTTAACTACATTTTCTATATTTATAGACTGGTTTTATCTATGATCATTTTTATTATTCATTATGTCCATGGATTTTTTCCCCTATTCTGAGACCGTCATATTTTCAATGTAGAAGAACTCTTTCTTGTTCTTTGCTGTTTTTTTTTTTTTTTACCTCTCAGATTGTAGTCTTTATGGATGGAAATATATGTGTGTATGTATATGTATTTGATATATATATATATACACAAACACATATTTTTGTGGTATTTGAAATAGAACCCAGTGGGGGGGGGGCTCTACCACTGAGATACAACTCCAATTATTTTCAGTGTTTTTATTTTGAGGTGGTCTCACTAAGTTGCAAGGCTGGCCTTGAACTTGCAGTCCTCCTGCCTTAGTCTCCCATGTTGCTGTGATTACAGGTATGTGCCCATACCTGACTGGTTGAAATAACTTTAAATCATATCTGAGGATATTAGTTAGAATTTTTCAACATTTATCTTTATCCTCTAAATTATTTCTTTCTCATGTAAGTTTTTCTCCTCTGATTTTTTTCATATTTGTTGATCTTGGTATCTTTGTAATTTTCTTTCATACTATGTACCGCAAATGTCTACATATCATGAGTTATTCATAAACTTTATGAGGAAAGATTGTTTTGATTATTATAGTTGTGTTTACCCCTTTTGTAGTATATATTTGCTTTATAATGAAATTTCTTCTTTGAAGAGAATGACTAGCTAGATTCTTTGCAAGTGTGCATGGAAGATGTGCAGAACTTCTTACAAGATTTTGGATCAGGATTCAAGCAGATGGATCCACAAAGGCAACTCACAACTGCCAGAGTAAAGTAAGATTTACTGGGGTGTGGTTGAATTGACTTAATATGTACTCTTCTTGAGTAGACAGCATGTTTCTGTATCCCCCTTTGCTTTATCATTTCTGGGCTATTTTGCTCACATTTCTAACATTAGATCTTATCTCCAGGTAGATTGACCTTTTTCTTTTGCTACCTGGGATTGAACCAAGGAATGCTTAACCATGGATCCACATCTCCAGCCCTTTATGTTTTTTATTGAGACAAGGTCTTGTTAAGTTGCTTAGGCCTTCCTACATTACTAAGGCTGGCTTTGAACTTGGGATCCTCCTGATTCAGCCTCCCAAGTTGCTGGGATCATACCTGTGCACCACTGGCCATCGAGATTGATCTTTTTCATTTAAAAATAATGTGTTTGAGTTTTATACTAGGACAGTGGTTATCAAAGTGTGATTCTGAGACCAGTACCATAGCATCACCTAGAAACTTAATTAGAATTATAATTATCGTGCCTCTCATCCATCACTTATTAAATAAGAGATTTTTGGGAATGAATATCATAAAATCTGTGTTTTTTAAAAAATAGATTTTAGTTGTAGGTGGACACAATGCCTTTATTTTTATTTATTTATTTTTATTTGGTGCTGAGAATTGAACCCAATGCCTCACCCATGCTAGGCAAGTGCTCTGCCACTGAACTACAACCCCAGTCCCTAAAATTCTGTGTTTTAACAAGTTCTTCAGGGGATTCTGCTATATTGTCTTAGCAGCCAAAGCTGATGTTGTCAGTTACTCTTTTTATCTCTAAGAGGAGGAAAGAGCACCATAGTCCAGGTGTTTTGGATGCAAGTTATTCAATGAAATAAGGTGAGGAGTACTGTTCTTTAAAAAAAAAATGTAGTTGTGTTTAGACAGCAGGCCTTTATTTTATTTGTTTATTTCCATGTGGTGCTGAGGATCAAACCCCTAACTGAGACATGCTAGGCAAGCACTCCGCCACTGAGCTACAGCCCCAGCCCAGGTGAGGAGTACTCTTTTTTTTTCCGTGGTTACCGGGGATTGAACTCAGGGGCACTCAACCACTGGGTCACATCCCCAGCCCTTTTTTGTATTTTATTTAGAGACAGGGTCTCACTGAGTTGTTAAGTGCCTTGCCATTGCTGAGGCTGGCTTTGAACTCGCGATCCTCCTGCCTAAGCCTCCCAAAGTGCTGGGATTACAGGTGTGCGCCACCGCGCCCGGCTCTGAGGAGTACTCTTGAGCCCAACCTATGCTTTTGGTTTTCTTCACTTCTATTTAAAAGTTCACTTGGGACTCTCTTGAAAATAATTGCACTTAGCTTTGGTTTCCTGGACTGATATTTCATTTTCTCTGGTTATTATTAATCAGTCTAGTACCATTTGTGTTCTACTTCTCAGGAATTCCTTAAAGATTGTTGATGGTACCCCTTTGTTGGTTTCTTGTCAATATAATTTATTCTTTTAAAAAATTTAATTTTTTTCCTTCAGACTTAAACTTACAGGTGGGGGTTAGAGACTATTTACTTCTATTAAATTGTCAAGATAAATATTTTCCAACTGTAGGGTTCATTGTGAAAAAAAATTGACTTTTTGACTACTTTTGATTTATTTCACATATATCCATAGCTCTAGGTAAGTGTTAAACATTCGAACTATAGGACAAATAATGGCAGAATGAGGTTGAATTTTAGAAATCATCTAGTCTTTGTACCCATTTTACAGTGGAGAAAACAGAGTTACAAGGGAGGAGTAGCTTGTCTTATTTCAGACAGCAAGTTATTTCAGAACTGGTGGTAAAAGCTAGAGTGGACTGGTGATTCTATGTTCCTGGAAGGAATATAGAAGGAACTGAAGTAGAAGGATAACTTTCTGGCCTGGAAAGATTCAACCCGAGCATGAGTCCATTTTTTTTTTAGATTATTTATTTATTTATTCATAATGCACAAGTATATCATCTTTTTACATACAACTGCTTGTATACAAAGTATATAAGTACCATTCAGATCTTTAATCATGCATTTAGGATAATGATATCCATCTCATTCAACCATCATTTTCCCCCCTTCTCCCCCCCTGCTCCCTCCCTTGCCCTCCCTTTCCTTTGTCCATTCTAGTGTTCCTCTAATCCTATGTACCCCCATCCAATCACACTGTGAACTAACCTCCTTATATCAGAGAAAACATTTGGTATTTGGATTTTTGAGATTGACTAATTTCACTTAGCATTATATTCTCCAACTTCATCCATTTACCTGCAAATGCCATTATTTTATTCTCTCTTATTGCTGAGTAAAAGTCCATTTTGTATATATACCACATTTTCTTTATCCACTCATCTACTGAGGGACATCTAGGTTGGTTCCACAACCTAGCTATTATGAATTGAGATGCTATAAACATTGAAGTGGCTGTGTCACTGTAATATGCTGTTTTTAAGTCTTTTGGGGACAGACCCAGGAGTGGGATGGCTGGGTCATAGGGTGGTTCCATTCCCATTTTCCCAAGAAATCTCCATACTGCTTTCCATAGCGGTTGCACCATTTTGCAGTCCCACCAGCAATGTATGAGTGTGCCTTGTTCCCCACATCCTCTCCAACATTTATTGTTGTTTGTGTTCTTGATAGCTGCCATTCTGACTGGAGTGAAATGAAAGCTTAGAGTAGTTTTGATTTGCATTTCTCTAATTGCCAGAGATGTTGAGCATTTTTTCATGTATTTGTTGATTGATTGTATATCTTCTTCTGAGAAGTGTCTTTTCAGTTCCTTAGCCCATTTATTGATTGGGTTATTTTCTTTTTTGGTGTAAAGTTTTTTGAGTTCTTTATATATTCTAGAAATTAGTGCTCTATCTGATGTGCATGTATTAAATATTTGTTCCCAATTAGTTGGCTCTCTATTCACCTCACTGATTGTTTCTTTTGCTGAGAAGAAGCTTTTTAGCTTAAATCTATCCCATTCATTAATTCTTGGTAATAGTTCTTGCGCTACAGGATTCTTATTAAGGAACTTGGGGCCTAATCTGGCATGTTGGAAATTGGAGCTTACTTTTTCTATTAGGTGTATTGTCTCAGATCTAATTCCTAGGTCCTTGATCCACTTTGAATTGAGTTTTGTGCATGGTGAGAGATACAAGTTTAATTTCATTTTGTTGCATATGGATTTCCAGATTTCCCAGCACCATTTGTTGAAGAGGCTATCCTTTCTCCACTGTACATTTTTGGCGCCTTTGTCTAATATAAGATAACTGAAATTGTATGTATTAGTCTCTGTGTCCTCAATTCTGTACCATTGGTCCACCCGTCTGTTTTGGTGCCAATACCATGCTGTTTTAGTTGCATGAGTTCATTTTTGAACTTTATTTCTTAGAATAGAGTATGTTCTGCATTTACAGTGATCCAACTTTCAGAAAATCAGGCAGTTAGAAGTCACAGAGGGAATTAGCAGCTGCTGTTATAAGAAAAAGCATAGAGGTTGTTGCCAGACTTCATAAATTTTGGCATATTTGAGAAAATGTCCCAATATGTTACATATGTTCATTCATGTGTGTAAACCTATGGGTTTTGTGCTTTGTCAATATAAATATGTTTTGCATTATAAATTGTTGTGAGTGCTGAATTGCATATTTATTATTCCTCAGAACCCCAGTACCTCCCTCTTTTTCTGAGCTTTCTTTGCTTCATTTCTCCTACTCTTGCTCCTTTCTTTTCCCTTCTGTACAAAGAAGTGAAGGGTGTGGGGAACATAGTTAGAGCTGTCAAGAAGTTTATTCTGTTTCTTTTCTCTATACCTGCCTCCCTTCTAGTTTTACTGACAACTACCTTTTGATCTCCATCTTGGCCAGAGTTTTAAGATCAGACCATATCAGCCATGCTTCAGTGGAGTGGAAAAGTCAGTGCTTTTTAGAACAACTGGGGGAAAAGCAAAAAGCAGTTAGAGGACCAGAATGAAGATGTAGCACAGCCACTCTGTAAGCTGCTTGGGTATAGACTCTTGTTTTGTAGACACAAAACAAGATTTTATTTTCAGTAAACTGAAATACATGTCCTGAAAAAGCAATGTGTAAGCACAGAGACATCTTCAGTCAGATTGTTTTATTCACTCACGTTTTAGCATAACCAACTCCTCTGAGATGTTGAGAGATGAAAATAAAAGTCATGTTTGCTCTGTAAGTGGATTAATGTCAGTGTAACTTGGTCTGACTCATAGAAATACCCCATATAGGGTGGCAAAACACTAGGTATGCTGAAACAGTGACAACAGACTAGTAAGGAAAAAAACTGGGATTTAAAAAACATGAAAAAAATTTCAAAATATTTTTTGTTGACTTCCCCTATATATTATATACCAATTCTTAACTACTCCTTTGGTCTAGTCAGTGCTTTTGAAGGTTGTTTTTAATCAGATTAACTATTTGGATTATAAGATAATAGCTTACCTGGACACCCTCTATAGAAAGCAGATGAAAGCAAAGCTACTCTAAATGAAGCATCTCCGTGAGGCAAGATTTGAAAAACACTAGATTAAGACATTCAAGACTCCATTGAAATTTAGTAATATTACCTGGGACATAGAAGTGTTATTGGCTGTACTATAATAGCACTTTTGGAAAAGTTAAAGCACATCTAAAATACTGTTTTAACTTTTGGGAGCTATACTTTAAGAGGGACGTAGGAAACCAAAGGCTCTTCAATAGTAGGATTTATAGGTTTTAGTGTATTGTACTGCAACTACAATTTGACAACAGAGGACTTTACTTTTGCCTCTGCTGCTTAATACCTATGTGACCTTAGACAGTTAATCTCAATGAGACACAGTTTTCTTATTTGTATAATGGGGAAAACAATCATCCTCCAAATACTGTTACACATTAAGAGAATTAAGTTTATCAAAAACAAGGAGTATATAATTTTTGGTGTACTGATGAGTATCTCTTGATTATGTGGCATGAGCCAAAAAGTGAAGAAGCCAAAGATACTTAAAGAATAAAGACTTGAGGACACATGATAATTATCTTTGATTATTTTGAAGGCTGATATATGGGAAAATTAAGTTTCTTTTATTTCTTCCCAGAGCCAGAATTATGACTAATGTATGGATATTTTATGGAGGAAAAATTTAGCTTGATACAAGAAGGGTTTTTCTAATATCAAATAGAAAGAGCACTTTGAGATGTAGAAACCTTGACATTATAGTTTTGGAGAGACTGCTGGGTGCCCACAACTCTGGGTTGGTGGATCAGAAATTTCTGTATGGAGCAGAAGGTAGCACTAGATGATCTCAAAGATCTGAGATCCTATAAATCATCTTTCCTTTTCATTTTATAAGAATGTCTTTTGTATTTTATTTTTATTTTTTTTTGGTACTGGGGATTGAACTCAGGGGCACTCGACCACTGGGACACATCCCCAGCCCTTTTTTGTATTTTATTAGAGACAGGGTCTCACTGAGTTGCTAAGTGCCTTGCCATTACTGAGGCTGGCTTTGAACTAGTGATCCTCCTGCCTCAGCCTCCCAAGCGCTGGGATTACAGGCATGCGCCACCACGCCCAGCTTTTGTATTTTTTTTTTTTTGCTCACTATCTATGTTTTCTTCTGATAACAGAAGAACTGCCCCACTAGAAGTGAACCAGGCATAATTAATCATAGATAATCATAGAATTACTTCCTAATAAACTCATTTCATTTTATAAGAATGTCTCTTTTTTTTTTTTTTTTGGTACTGGGGATTGAACTCAGGGGCACTTGACTGCTGGGACACATCCCCAGCCCTTTTTTGTATTTTATTAGAGACAGGGTCTCACTGAGTTGCTAAGTGGTTTAGAGATAGATATGTGACACAAGCCAGGTCAGAAGAATGTGTCTCAATTTTTGGACTTTTTGTTGAGCCCCAGAACAGAAAAGCATGCCATTTGAGGTAGGAATTCTGATGATGGGGAATGAACTTGCAGTTTCCATCTTGCTGATCCAAAGGGAGATCTGAATAAGAGTATAACTGATGATAAGATAAGCAGTGATCAGAGATGGAAACTTGAGAGGAAGCTTTAAAGACATAATTTGAAACTATAGATATAATAATCCCTGAAATGCATTTCTACACTGTTTGATTTTTTTTTTTTTTTTTTTTTTGTGGTGGTGGTGGGGTACCAGGATTGAACTCTGAGGCACTCGACTGCTGAGTCACATCCCCAGCCCTATGTTGCATTTTATTTAGAGATAGGGTCTCACTGAGTTGCTTAGCACCTACCCATTGTTGCTGAGGCTGACTTTGAACTCTCTATTCTCCTGCCTCAGCCTCCCCAGCCACTGGGATTACAGACATGCACCACTGTTCCCGACTAAAGTTTGATTTTGAACCCTGGTCACTTGGAACTTAATGAGGCTCAGTTGATCCATTCCCCTTCACTTCATCTTTGTCCCTGACACAGTTCCCTCTCCTCTGCAAAACAGCAACAGAAAAGAAGGCTGTGGTCATAGTTGTAGAGACAGCCTTGGGGTTTGTCAGAATGTGCAGGGCAGAGCATTCTTGTTCCCTATGTAACAATAAAATAGAAAATTCTCGTGTTTATCAGCTTTGTGTTGCTGTGACCAAAATAACAGACCTGAGCAAATTAGAGGAAAGGTGTTTTTTTTTTTCTTTTTCTTTCTTTTTTTTTTTTTTTTTTTTTTTTTTTTTTTGGTACTTGGGATTGAACTCAGGGGCACTCGACCATTGGGCCACATCCCCAACCCTTTTTTGTATTTTATTAGAGACAGGATCTCACTGAGTTGCTAAGTGCCTCACCATTGCTGAGGCTGGCTTTGAACTCGAGATCCTCCTCCCTCAGCCTCCCAAGTGCTGGGATTACAGGCGTAAATGTGCCCAGCTGGAAAGTTTTAATTTGGCATATGGTTTCAGAGAATTCAGTCCATGGTTGCCCAGTTGCATTGTTTTAGGTCTAAAGTGAGGCAGAACATCAAGGCAGAGGGTGTGGCAGAGGAAACCTTGCTCAGCTCATGATAGCCAGAGAGGAGGAAATGAGAGAAAGAAACCCTTCCAGGGCAGATTTCTAGTGATGTACTTCCTCCATCTAGGTCTCATCTCCAAATAGCCAATTAAGCTATTATTGAATGAATCCATTTGATCTGATCATCACCCAACAGGGCCCACCTCTGAACCTTGTTTGATTGGGGATCATAGTTTTGATACATGAATATTTGGGAAACATTCTGAGAAAAAGCACCATAGTCCTGAGTCTATTTTCATAAACTCCAGACAGGGGAGACCATATATTTCAAAAATTGTCCACTTTCTGCTTACAGTTCTTTCAGCAGGCCAGGGAGCCCTATGTCAAACTGTTATCTAGCACATTAGAGAAAAACTGCAGTTGCAAACTTGTGCTAATTCTGGGTGTTGCTTAGTGTATAAGGCAATTGGTTTTGTTTAAGTAAACATCTTGATGGGCCTTTTGTTAGTAATGAAAAGGGTGAGATTCTCAGGGCAAGATCTGAAATGAGATATTTGATAGAAAAGAGCAAAATTGCACTTTTCCTTGACTTCTTTGTGGCAGAGATATTTCAGGGAAGTTAAAGGAGAGTCTGTGTATCCCTGTGCTCAGAAGCCAGCCACTACCCTGGGGTATAGTGCTATGAGATGGTAGGAAGAGGAAGAGGAAGAGTTGACCATGAGAGTAGGATGTGGTGGCGCACGCCAGTAATCCACCCGCTCTGGAGGCTGAAGCAGGAGGATTACAAGTTCAAAGCCAGCCTCAGCAACTTACTAAGAACCTAAGCAACTCAGCAAGACCCTGTCCCTAAATCAAACATAAAAAAGGGGTGGGGGGCTGGGGTTGGGGCTCAGAGGTAGAACACTCCTTTAGCATGTGTGAGGCACTGGGTTCGATCCTCAGCACCACATAAAAATAAAGGTATTATGTCCATCTACAACTAAAGAATAAATACTTAAAAAAAGGGCTTGGGATGTGGCTCAGTGGTTAAGCATCTCTGGATTCAATCTGCCTTATTATTAAAAAATTTTTTTGACGATGAGTGTGCAAGTCTGAACAAAAATCTTCACCCTAAGAAACCCTGGGTATATTGAAGAGAATGGTCAACTTCCCAAATAATTTCTATATTAAGGCAAATGGTGACCCCAGAAAGATGAAGCTTTGGGACAGACATTCATGTAGCACTTTTATCTATCCTGTCACAGCACATTTCAATGGCTCTGGGCTATGTAAATATACCCCAGCTATTAAAAAAAACAAACAAACAAGAAAAAACACCACTGGCAAAAGTCCTTTTCCTGAAATTAGTTTAAACTACTTCCTGCTATTCTTCCTCAATCTTACTCTTTCCTGGTTCTCTATTCCCCACTTAGCTCAGTGTCTTGCTTCCTGACATTTACTCCTTTTGGATAAGCTATTCCATTGTTACCTTTCTTCTACTCTTAGAACTTTGCTTTTCACTTCTCATTTAATAACTTTACTTTTAGGAAGAAGTTCATTCTGTCTCTGTCCTGGTCTCTTGGTACCACCAGGCCTTGCCTAGTAGTCTACCTCAGTACTCCATTAGGAAATGAAGTTTGAATTTCCTTCTTTAGATGGTTCAGTTTTGCCATAATTTCTCAGTGAAATACATATTTGTTTTGTTGATGTATCCTGTGAGATCCTAAGCCTTAGGGTAAAACCTGTGCCTTCATTTCTGCTTTTGTATAGTACCTAAACAAATGATGTTTTCCCCAAAACTTGAGAAACACTTTTTTTTGTTTTTAATTAATTAATTAATTTTTTTTAATTCTAAGTTGTTACAAATGACAGCAGAATGCCTAGTGTATAGTACATTTTTATATAGAACATTTTTACATATCTCTGGTTGTATACAAAGTATATTCACACCATTCGTGTCTTCGTACATGCACTTAGGTAATGATGTCCATCTCATTCTACCATCTTTTTTTTCTTCTTCACCCTTTTGCCCCCTCCCTTCCCCTCTCTCCCCATTGGCCATTCTAGTGTTCCTCTAATCCTCCTATGCTCCCCCTCCCCACCCCACTGTGAATCAGCCTCCTTATATCAGAAAAAACATTCGGCATTTGGCTTTTTGGGATTGGCTAACTTCACTTAGCATTATATTCTCCAACTTCTTCCATTTACCTGAAAATGCCATGATTTTATTCTCTTTTATTGCTGAGTAATACTCCATTGTGTCTATATACCACATTTTCTTTATCCATTCATCAACTGAAGGGCATCTAGGTTGGTTCCACAGTTTAACTATTATGAATTGTGCTGCTATAAACATGGCTGTGTCCCTGTAGTATCCTGTTTGAGAAACACTTTTGATGATAACAAAGCTATATAAGATAATAGTAGGGAATACACAATCAATATCTAATATCTATAATTGATATTATTGATAAAATGCTTGCAGGTTCTCTGATGAGGGTTATAGGTTTATATAATTAGGTGAAATATATGTTAGAGTATTTTTCATATGTGCAGTGAAGAAACAAAGGTTTTTGTTTGTTTGTTTTGTTTTTCAATATGGTTCCCCAGAGTGCTCTACCACAGAGCTACATCTCCAGCCCTATTTATCTTTTAATTTTATTTTTATTCTTTTGAGACAGGGCCTCACTACATTGATGAGGCTAGCCTTGGACTAGAGATCCTCCTGCATCAGCCTCCCTAATTGCTGGGATTGTACATGTGTGCCAGCATGCCTGTCTGGCCAAGACATAATATGAATGGTGGATATTATCCTTTTGTTCTTTCAGCCCACTTCAGAACCTTGTTTTGTCTTCTGGGAGCCTGACCTTTATGTACTTTATGAAAGGGTCGCCTTTCACTCTGCTTTTCACTCAGTGGGAGATACTGACAGGACATTAGAAAGTGGGAAAATAGAGATTGACGCATTTATTTTGGAGTCCCTTCATGCTATGGTTTGGAATTGGCTTCCTTCTTCTACTGAAGGCTTTAGTGCCTGTCTGATAGCTCTACCCTAAAGTACTGGTTCTAATTGCTCATTTTTTCTCTGCCCTTTCAGGTAAGGATGTTATTAAAGGCATTTGATCTCTATGTTTTACCTTCTTTTGCTGATTTCCCTTAATTTTACCCATAACATTATTAAGAATCTCGTCATTAAATTAAGTTTGTTTTTAAATATACCATTTGTTTCTTAAGGTGGGACCCTGACTAATTCAGTGTGAAAAGAAAACACCCCATTATTTGACCAGTATTTTCTTCAAACAATATTTTCTAGAAGAGGAGCGGGTATATTGTTTCTTCAGGCGTATTTGTTAAGTGAAGGAGTGGCATGGGTATTCAACTAGCATTGACTTTAACTCTGAGGCTTTCCTCATCTCTCACTATATGTGGGTTCTTAAGAATTGTGCAGTCTGCTTGGTGGCGTATACACCCAAGATTCACTATAATAGGGGCTTAAGTGAGTTATTGGCCAGCCACTAAGTGGTTTGTTTATCTTTGGGCTAAAGAAACCATTCCCAGTGTTTTTGTACTTAAAAGAATCAGATAATGTCTTCAAAAGGCTCTCAGAGAGTACTTACAATCTCACTCACAAATGAGTATGCTTGAGGCCTAGTCAAGGCAACATGGGTGGCTCAGAATAAGTGGTAAAACTAATCCTGGGTCAGTAGTGTTCTCTTTGATTAGGAATAGCAGTGTTATTGTCCACAATGGGAATGAAGAAACAACTCAAATAATATACAATACAGACCTTACAGAAAATCTTCCCAAAGAATATTTATATTCTCTTTTGGGAGGTACAAATTGATGCTAGTTGACTTTTGTGTCTTGGATGTGAGGATATACATTGCTGAATGTACAATTCAATCACAGTAATGATCTTCAGTTACTGGTACAGTTATGTACTCCCTTTCTCCTTAATTATATCTAATTAACTTTTGTCTTTAATGAACTATTTTATGGACACTTATATCTTTTTGAAGGTACTTTAAATTCTTCTGGTAATAGAAAATGTTTAAAGTGAAAGGGAATGGTGAACAACTGTGTGTTTCCTAAAGGATGCATATTTCTATTATCACTCCAAATTTTCAGATTTCCCAGGTTTCAGGTTTCAAATTCTTGCTACTTGTATTTTCTCCTATAACAAGACACTTATAAGTATTTTGGGAGGGTTTTGAAGAATTGTCCCTGAAAAAAAATAATGGGGACAAGTTTCCCTCTGAAGTTAACTTGTGGGTAAAGTATAGCTTTATCATTACCTAAAAGAAGATGGTTCCAGGACCAGAATTACTATTGTACTATGTTAATACATCTAGAAAAAACTATATCAATATGAAGATGGTGTGGTCAGTTTAATAATCATAGAAAAGGGGGCTGGGATTGTGGCTCAGTGGTGGAGCTCTCGCCTGGCATGTGGGCAGCCCGGGTTCGATCCTCAGCACCATGTACAAATAAAATGCATTGAATAAAAAATGCATTGTGCACAACTAAAGCAAATAAATAAAAATATTTAAAAAAAAATAATCATAGAAAAGGAGATTCATGAAGCAGATGTTAACTCTGTCCATTGAAGCCTGCTAAGTTGAAGTGAAAGCCTGAGCCAGGATACTTCTAGTACTTTGACCTACTTTTGAGATCATCCTGATAAGATGGCTATGTGTGGCTACCTTGATTCCTTTAGGGATTTGCTTCATTTGGTTTCCTTTGTTATAATTTCAAACATGTCAGGTAAAACTTTTTTTTAATATTTTTAAAGTTGTTGATAGACCTTTATTTTATTTATTTACATGTGGTGCTGAGAATTGAACCCAGTGCCTCACACATGCCAAGCAAGGGAGCTACTGCTGAGCCACCGCCCCAGCCCACGTCAGGTAAATCTTTTGAGTGTGATGTGGCTTTTCACACACCATTGCTACAGGGAGAATAATGTACTATTCATTTAAACTGTGAATAAGCTGGTGCTTGTGACAGTTAATTCAGTGTAAATTTAATAAAATAACTTTTTATTATGATTTGGCCTTCCACACGGTATGACTACTGGGAGAGAATTCTCCATCATGCTGACTTGATTATTCTAGTCCGTGTGAGGGTTATATTTTGCTTTGACAGTAAATGAATTGGCGTTTTGGTGTCTGTTTTAGTCTGGGGAGCTTAATTAGTGTGCGTGCATTGCTGAGAGGTGGATTTGCTCTCAGTTAGATGGTAATATCTGATTTCAGAGGTTGCGAGGCAGAGTGCCAAACCCAGGGCCATGGCGAATTCCTCAAAGTAATGAGCACCTTACTGTGAGGCCTTGTGGGAGCTAGCATGTAGGTGTTTCCCACTAATGGCATGCTAGGTAGCTTAGAAAAAACATGTTTTTAATTTATAAAACAATAGTGCTTCTAACAGTCTATTAGCTATGCTTTGTCTGTCTAGGATATGTTTAGGCTTCATCATGAGCCTGTAGTAAATTGTGATCATGTTAACTTTTTTTTTGCATTTTTTCTATGAAATATATGGCCTACAGAAAAGAATATATGTAGAACATGGGAAAGTTATTCATCTCAATAATAAAACAACTTACAACTTCAAAACTAGCAAACTAGCAATAGTGTTAAAATTCCTGTGCTATTCTCTTTTCCACATTACATTGTTGTGGCTCAAGAGTAACTATTCTCCCAAATTCTATATTTAGTATTTCTTTGAGTTTCTTTAGCACTTGATCATATATATAGACATTCTGAAACACTATTTTTTTGGTTGTTATTTGTTTATTTTTGAATTTTATAAAAATGTATTTTTCTGGGACATGCTTTTTTTAGTCTGAATTATGTTCCAAGATTGTTTTATATTTTTGCATGTCTCTATACTTGATACATTTTCACTTTTGTATAATATTTCTTATACGACTATGTCACAATTTTATTCTGGTAATGAACGTGTAGAATGTTGCTGTGAGTATTGTAAGAAGTGTGAGAAGTTCTGTAGGTCAAGTACCTGGGAATAGAATTGCTGCATAGTAGAATATGCCTGTCTTTAGCTTTACCAGATAATGACAGGCATTCTATAAGTTGTTGAACTTGTTTATATTATCACCAGAAACACATGAGAGTTCCAGTTGTACCGTTTTCTTGTCAACACCTGTTATTATAAAACTCTTACTTTTGGTGGAGGCTGTAGTGAATGTGTATAATCCCAGCTACTCTGGAGGCTTAAGTAGGAGGCTCACAAGTTCCATGCCAGCCTGGGCCTCTTAGGGATACACTGTCTGAATGAAAAGGGCAGGGATGATGTAGATCAGTGGTAGAATGCCACTGGGTTCAATTCCCAGTACTTCAAACAAAACAAAACAATGCAAACAATCCAAAAACAACAACAATAAAAAGTATTTTTCACTTTGGTGTGTGTATATTGTGATTTTACTTTTGTTTTTAGTTCTTTTTTGGTTATTAATGAATTTGAGCATTTTTTTCATATCTTTATTGACTATTCTGGTTTTTTCCTTTGTGAAATGTGTGTTTGTGTCTTTTGCCCATTTTTCTATTGGATATGTTTTCAATTTAAGAGCTTTTAATGTCATCTTCACATGAATACTTAACTGGTTATATGTGTTGACAGATAACTTTATCCAGTTTTTGACTTGTCTATTTTTACTTTCCTTAAGGTGACTTTTGATTATCATAATTTCTTGATATAAAATGTTCATATTTATCAGTCTTCCTTTAGGGTTTGAACTTTTGAGTCTTATTTAATAAATATTTCCCTGAGACATTATTCTTTAATGCTAAAATTACTAGATCCTGAGTTCCCATTGGACTGATACCTTGATCTTACCAACCATTCCCTTCTTCATATATCTGGAAATTCCTGAATATATGTAATACATGTGCACACATACATATTGCCCACTGCAGTTAATACATTGCATGTGCCATATTTTTCTCCTCTATAGCCAATGATTTCTACCCTTAATGCAGTTTTATTGGAGTCTCACTGTAGCTTGTGTTTGGGCTATCTTTCAGAAGATATTAAGTATCTGTGCCTAAGAGTACTACTAAGTACTACTAAGGTACTACTCTTTGGGGTATCAGATGGGTTCTGGAATCTTGGTGGAGATAGAGAGAATGCCTGTATCCCTTGGAATGTACTTTGTGCTTTAGTTACTTGCATGCAAAATGTTTTAACAAAAACAAACCTAAAATTAATAAAAAGATCCCATGCTCATTTCTGTAGTTAGAAGCTCAGTGATTTTTGTTTATATATAGTCTAGCAATATTTTTCTCCTCATTTTTAGGTTGCATAAACATCCAGAAATAGAGTCCTTGCTCAACCATGAACAACCATTTATATTTCAAAACTAGACCACTTAACCTGTGCATTAAGTTCAGTTGCTTTTTACAACCTTTATTCTAGTATAACGTGAAGAAATTATCAGATCTGTGTATATTCCCTGGCATGGTTTTTTCCTCTCCATTTCCTAGAAGCAAATATTTTGGGGAAAAAAAACCTACTTAGAATTTTTATGAAGAAAAGATAGTTTTTGGAGACAATACAATATAAATTGGTATTCAAATATTCTCTAACTCATCATAATTCAGCTATAGATATACCTACTTTGTTAAGAAGCACATTTGAGATTTCAGTCTATAGTCTCTGCATGTATCTTAGAAATGAGCACACAATATTCCCCAAGAAACAAAGGAATAGTCTGCAGAAAAGCTGACTGGAATCTTCATTTTTGAAGGGGGAGGAGGAGGGGGAGGGGAAAATGGCTCAGGATATTGCACCAGGAAGCAGAGAGAGAGAGTGAGAGAGAACCCTGCTTACCAAAACAAAATACATACCCCAAAGGCAGGCCCCCAATGACCTCTCTCCTTCAGCCACATCCTACCTGTTTTACCACCGAGTTAATCCCTATCAGGGGATTAATGCATGGATTATGTTAAAGCTCTCATAACCCAATCATTTCACCTCTAAGTCCTCTTGCATTGTCCCACACATGAGCTTTTGGGGGATACCTCATATCTAAACCATAACACATTCACTTATTTCATAAAGTTCAGAGTTAACCTTTCTAGCCATAATGTAATCTGAATAAAGCTGGTCAGTCTTATTAAAGGAATAAATCACTGATCCATCCCCAAAGGAAATATTTGAAAGTATTGTTTTTAATGGCTCTGGAAAAGGTACCAAAAAGTGATTGACAATTACGAGTGAAACCTCTTCAAATCCTCATTGTTTACCTTTCTTTCAGTATCTCACAGTGTATGGCACTGCCTTCCATCTCTTACTTATATCTCTGAAATTCCCCAAGTCCTGTGTGTCTGTGCTAGCTCTTGCATACTTTTGTTCTCTTCTCCTCCACATCTTCTCAGATCTAGTTTTACCTCTTATAAGTGAGTTCTCTTTCTAAAATTGATAATATTTATCCTCTACTTTCCCAGCTCAGTTTCTTTACCCATTACCCTATTCTGCAAAAGAGCAGTTCAGGAGTCTACCTGTTAAACATAGCCCCATCCTTTGAGATACAGATGAGGTAGGTTATGACTGTGAATATTCAAACTTTTGTATATTTTGTCTTAAGAAAACAAAATTTCATTTGGGTAGACACTGGTTTTTTAAAATTTTACTACTTGCTGTGTTAAATATAGAATTCCTCATTTTTATCAGTTAAATTTTTTTTTTTTTTTTTAGTTATACACGGGAACAGTACCTTTATTTTATTTATTTTTATGTGGTGCTGGGGATTGAAACTAGTGCCTCACACATGCAAGGCAAGTACTCTACCACTGAGCTACAATCCCAGCCCTACTTTTATTAGTTTTAAGCATACAGTTTGGTGATATTAATTAGTCACAATCTTGGGCATCCAATATTATATATTTCCAAAAATTTTCATCACATAAAATTGTATCTGTTAAATAATACCTTCCATACCATCCTCACCCCAGTCCTACAACCACTAGTCTACTTTGTGTGTCTATGCATTTGCCTATTCTAGATAGGTAGTATGAATAGGACCATATAATATTTGATCTTTTGTGTCTGGCTCATTTCACATAACATGTTATTTTCAAGGTCCATCCATATCGTAGCATGTATCAGAACTTAATTCCTTTTTACCAGTGAATAATATTCCATTGTGTGTGTATATATTTTGATTATTCGAAGATTCCATTTTTGACAATTTGCCTACTCACTAAAATTAATCTATAACCCCAAAATCAATACTAATAACTTTTGCAGTCATTTTTAGAACAACGTTTTGGCAGTTGCAAAAAATTTGAGCCCTTCAATACACATGTTCCCTTCTCAGTTTGAATAAGGTGGGTCTATGCCTTTTGTTTTGGCTCTCATATTTTAAACAGATGTCCCCTTTTCAGTCAATTTAGTGTCATGATTTTTGCATCTTTGTGATTTTATGGGTGATTTTGCTACTTAAAATAGCTCAAAAGCATAGTATCTGTTATGGTTTGGATGTGAGGTATCCCACAAAAGCTCATGTGTGAGACAATGCAAGAAGGTTCAGATAAGAAATGATTGGGTTATGAGAACCTTAACCCAATCAGTGAATTAATCACCTGATGGGATTAATTGAGTGGTAACTGAAGGCAGGTAGGGTGTGGCTGGAAGAGGTGGGGCATTTGGGGCATGCCTTTGGGATATGTATTTGTAACTGGCAAGTGGAGTCTTTCCGCTTCCTGATCATCATGTGAGCAGCTTCTCTCTGCCACACATTTCTGCTGTGATGGTCTGCCTCACCTTGATTCTGGAGGAATGGAGCCTGCCTTCTGTGGACTTTGAACTCTGAAACCATAAGCCCATAAATAAACTTTTCCTCCCCTAAAATTGTTCTGGTCAGATTTTTTAGTTATAGCAGTGCAAAAGCTGACTAAAACAGTGCTCAAGTGTTGTCTAATGTGACTTGTGGAGAAAATACTTGCATATATAATATAAATTTGTTCAAATACTTGCATGTATAATATAAGATTTGTTCAAATATGGATGATAGTGCCATTGAATGAGAGTTTAATATTTATAAAACAATAATATATTAAATAAGAAATACTCAAAACAAGGATATATTGATTAGATGATGAAAATTTTGTGACCAGAGGCCCACAGAAACCTAATCTGAATTTCCTCCAGGAACAAGAGCTCAGTGTGCATTAGTTTGGTTTCCACAACAACTGTGTAGACCATAAATTTCATGTATAATCAGAAAAGTTTGTACTACATCCTGCTTATTCATTTAACTGTTGAAGGACATGGGTTATTTTTACCTTTTGGCTCTTGGGAACAATGCTGCTATAAATTAGTATATAAGTATCTAATTGAGTCCCTGTTTTCAATTCTTTTGGGTAAATACACCTAGGAATTGAATTGCTGGTTCATATAGTAATTCTATTTTAACTTTTTGAGGAACCTCCATACTGCTCTCCATAGTGTCTGTACCATTTTACATTTCAACCAGCAGTCTACAAATGTTCCAGTTTCTCCACATCCTCAACAACACCTAAGGTTTTTTTCTCTAAAATTTTAAAAAGTTATAGCCATCTTAGTATGCCTAGAGTGGTATCCCAAAGAGTTGGCTTTGATTGGCATTTCCCTAAAGATTATAAGTATCTTTTTACATGCTTGTTAAACGTGCATATCTTTGTTTGAAAAATATTCCCATAACCTATGCCCAGTTTTCTATATTTGGCTGTGGTTGTTTAGTCATAGAAGTTTTATATGTACTTTGAGTATTAAACCCTATTATATATGTGATTTTTAAATATATTTAAATCTGCTGTTAAATCATGTTGATTATTCAGTTCAATTATATTCTTTAGTTCTATGATCCCTGCTTGGTACTTTTTCATGTATTCTATTTCCATTGAATTTTTTTTTTTTTTTTTTTTTTGTTATCAGGGATTAAACCCAGGGGCGCTCAACCACTGGGGCACATCCCCAGCCATATTTTGTATTTTATTTAGAGACAGAGTCTCACTGAGTGCCTCCCTGTTCCTGAGGCTGGCTGTGAACTCACGATCCTCCTATCTCAGCCTCCCAAACTTCTGGGATTACAGGCATGTGCCAGTGTGCCTGGTTCCATTGAAATTCTGAGTTCCTATATACATTGTACTCCTAACCTTGGTAAGTTTCTTTATGAATCTTTTAATTTTCTTTTGGGTAAGTCACATATTTAACACCTGCATTCTCATTTAGATGGTATACTCTGAGCCCCAGTGTATAGCCACTGAAAATGCAGCTATTTAAAAACTATCATTTTCCCCCTTAGGGTTAGTTTTTGGAGATGTATCTTGATCTATTATTTGGAACATATTTTCCTGTTCATTTTCTTTGACTCTCTGTGGTTTCTGCACATTAGATAAGGTGACTGCCATCTCCTGGTCTTGCCAGACGGGCCTTCTGTAGGAGATGGACCTCGTCAATCAACCCAACCAGAGATTCTGTGTGCTTCTCCAATCTTTTTGCTTGTCCAAATCCTGATCTGTTATTTTAGTAGCCCCCAGGAGATTATAGGTACCAAGAGCTGTCATTGGCTGAGATAGGTAAGATAGAAGAGAGCTCCTGAAGAGACAGCTGGCAAGATTGAGGTGTTAAGTATGTATTCCAGTTTTGTTATGGTTTCCACACGAGGTATCTCATCCAAAATGTCATGTGTTAGTGCAGAGGGCAAAATGGTTAGATTCTGAAAGTTGTAACCTAATTGGATGATTAATTCATTTGATGCTGTAATGATTTGAAAGGACTCTTGAACTGGGTGGGGTGGTACCAGAGGAAGTAGGTCTCTGGGGGCATGCCTTTGGGGGTTATATCTTGTCCCCCTGACTCTCCCTCTCTTTCTCTGCTTCTTGACTACTTTGAGGTGAGCAGCTTGTGTTAGCCATGCCCTTCAGCCATGATGTTCTGCCTCCCTTTGGGCCCAGAGCAATGGAGTCAGCCTACCATGGACTGAGACTTCTGCAACCTGGAGCCAAAAGTAAACATTTACTCCTCTAAGTTCTTCTTATTAGGTATTTTGGTCATAACAATGAAAAGCTGGCTAACACAAGTTTCTTCCATGCTCAGGGGGGGGAGAAGCCAAGAGTTAGATTTTATCTCTGTGTACTAAGCTGGGGAGAATGTATGTGGCAAACACCTGCATTCTCATTTAGATGGTATACTCTGAGCCCCAGTGTATAGCCACTGAAAATGCAGCTATTTAAAAACTATCATTTTCCCCCTCAGTTTTAGTCAATTCCTAGAGCTAGGTGATTTAAGAAACAGATAAATGGGAGCTGCAAAAGTTGGGGTACTTAGTGGAGCACAAACTGCTTACAGGTATAATCTGTAGACCTAGATTTATCAGTGGAATTCTTCAAGAGAGGAGGCATAGAAAGTAACCATACTCTTATCAAGGCTCCTGGAGGTCTATAATATATCTTCCATTCACTTCACATGTAGGCTAGCCAGAAGCCTGATCTTCATGCAGAAAGTAGAAAAGTGTACTGATAAACCTTTTCCAGGTAGAAACTGGAAGTTGTGCATTTTAGTCCATTCCATTTGAACTGATCCTGGGGCCTACAAATGCTGGAAACTTTTGTGCACTTTCTCATTCAGAACCACCTCTTTGTAGCCTCGGGCTTTGGTGCTTGCCTATAATCCCAGCAATTCAGGAGGCTGAGTCTGGAGGATCCAAAGTTCAAGGCCAGCTTTGACAATTTAGTGAGATCCTGTCTTAAAATAAAAAGGGCTAGGGACATGGCTCAGTGGTAGAGTGCCCCTGGATCCAATCCACTGTACCACCAATAAAACAAAAACAAAGTCACAGAAACTGAAACCAACTGTCTAGGGAAACTTGAGAAGGGTGATTCCCTTTCCCTTCCAGAGCTAGAATTTGAGTCAAACAATTTTGGGGAAATGTAAAATTTGGGGTGTCACGTATGTTGTCTATATCCTTTGTTTCTCAAGGAGAAGGTTAATATCAGAGGTTGCTTCCAAATTGTATGGTGCTGTTCCTGAAGTGGGGTTTGTGATTGTGTGTGTCTTAGATTTTCCTACCCATTTCATTGTGGATGTTTTCTCAGTTGCTCAGCATGTAGAATTCTCTGAACTAATTTTTAGTTTTCTCTCAGAGGGAATTGATTCATGTGTAGATGTTTATTTGCTGTATCTATGGTGGGAGGGAAAGCCAGGAACCTCCTATTTTGCACTTTTGCTGTTGTCAACAAGACAGTGGATTTTATTTCTTTTCTTCCTCCCTTCCTTCTTCCCTTCCTTCCTCCCTTCCTCCCTTCCTCCCTTCCTCCCGTCCTGGGATTGAACCCAGGAGTGCTTAACCACTGAGTAATACCCTCAATCCCTTCTATTTTTGTTTTGAGACAGGGTCTTGCTAAGTTGTTTAGGGCCTTACTAAGTTGCTGAGGCTGGCCTTGAAATTGGGATCCTCCTGCCTCAGCCTTCAGTGCTGTTAGGATTACAGATATACACCACCACACCCATTAAGACAGTGGATTTAAAGTCTTGGTCTAGTAAATTCAATGTCTGGGCTTCCTCAAAGATAGTCTTTCCATGTCATCCTCCCCACCTTATTAATGGGTAATATGTTATCTCCCTTTTCATGCCTCATTTTTTTTGTCATTGTTTAAAACTGGATGTTTTGAACATAATAATGTAGTGAGTATCAGATTTATCACTTTTCCTGGGTTTTATTTCTTTTTATCATAGGTCATAGTTTTTGTTTACTGACTTTTCCAATGTATTTCTTTAAGGACATTGTATTTGTCACATGTGGTCACAGAATTTTGTTAACTTAGGGCTTAGGTAGTGATTTGACAGATATTTCCTTAGCTCTGAAGCCAAACTAGTCCTTGAAGCTGGGCTTCTTGTATATTGGAGCAAGTCTTCTACATTCAAAGTGACAGTTTACAAGTCTGCTTTCACCTTCACCTTTTGCTTCTTCAGAGTTTGAATGTCACCTAGATGCTAGAACTTTCCTGATTCTTAGGCGTTTTTTAGAGCATACTTCTAATCCTGGATATGTCATATTCATGGCCTTCTAAACTTCCAGTAATAATAAGAGCCTTTCAAAGCTCTTATTCTCCCAAAGCATCTTACTTACTTCCCAGTCTTTCTTCCTTGGCTTTTTGTTGTGTCTACTGTTTGCCCAACTGAGAACCATTATCTCAGAGATAAGCTGTTAGTTAATTTACCTTTAAATGTTTTTAAACAAATGCTTACTTCCATGTATGCACTTTTCTACCCTCAGAGAATTCTACATTAGGTAAACTGTTTGTATTAGTTCTTTAGGGAACCACTTCTTGGGTCAAAGCTTTTGAGGACACAGTCCATGCTGCTCTCTTTGGTACCAGGAAGCAAGACTGGGAGTATGGGGTGATGCGTTCAAGAGCACCACTAAGGTTGTGAGGCAGGGATGTGGCAGTTGAAATATTACAAAGTTTTCTTACTGAGTTTCAATCACCTTTTTCTCATTGAAGTATTCTCTTGGTTGCTATTAACTTTCACTGTTTTCTATAATTTTGATAATGTTCATTGTTATAATTTTTTGTCAATCATTTTTGGTGTATTTTGGAGGGATATGACCTGGGGGTTCTTTGTTACACCATTTTCACTGATGGCACCTCCATGATGTGTTCTCCTGGCAATCAGTATTTTGTTTTACTTAGAATGAGCAAAAGCAAGTTATAAGCAGTCTCAGTGACTGAATTCTATCTGAGAATAGGATAAATTATACAAAGCCACAGAGTAATATTAAAGTTTAAGGAAGCATTAAAATCGAATTTTCTAACTGCTAGTGGAAGGCCTTTCTCCTATATTAAAATTATTCTTATGGCTAGCTACAATGCTGCTGAGTACCAGTCAATACTGGAGAAGTCATCTGTATTTTAATTCCAAATTATTAGTTAATAAATTTCTATCATGATGCCCTATTTTACAGAGAGCTATCTCTGAGTCACCAAAAGCCATCTGACCACTTACCCTCATTTTAGCAACACATGTCCTCGGGACTTTTTGGTCCATCTTCCATACTTCTAATAAAGTCAGTGTATTTGGTTTCCTCTGTTGCAAAGTGCTCTTTGTTTCCTACTTTCTCCTGTGGCTTGTTGTTTTATAAAGTAAACTAACTTTTTCTTCAGTGACTGATAAGAATGACCAAGCATTAATTTGGGGCTTGGACAATGTATTTTCTGTCCTTTCCTGACATATTATCCCAGTTAGAGTTCTCTGTTCCACAATCTCTTTTGGCTCTTTACCCCTTTGTTTCTAGAAATTGTATTTTGTTTACTTTTCCTTAAACACAGGTAATTACATAGTGTGCAAAATCAGTTCCCAGAGAAAATCAATTAAATATTCTTAGTCTAGTCCTCTTGAAGTCAACAATCTGGACAGAAAAGTAAATACAAGACAATAATTTTATGTTTTGTACCCTTTTGCTTCCATAAGTTTGCTTGCAATCCCCAGGCTTTATGTCCTAACTTTAAATTAGAAAAATATTTTACCTGTGGATCACCTTGGTGAATGAGTCAGATGGAATTTTCTGAATTAGTTTTTCTGATGGACTTGATGAGAGCCAGTGTTCAGTGTGTGCTTCCTTGTTATTGACTTCTTTGATTTATTGGGAAATTTGGCTAAGAGCATTTGACTTAGCCTTAATGGAAAGATGATAAATTGGACATATCCTCTGATGAGTGCATGTATGTGTGTGCATCATATTTCTTTCTTTCTTTTTTTCCCTTTGACGAGGAACTGACTTGAATATTTTTCATGACAAAGTAGCAGGAAAAAAGGAAGCAAGCAAGCTCGGGTAATTGTTAGGAGCTTGGACAGCATTTGAGGGTAGACATTCTGCTAATATCTGCTGTAAAGGCTGAGGAAGAAACTTATAGTAGAATACTCTGTTCTTTTATTCATGTGACTGGTGTCTTTTCTTTCTTGTAATTCATTTGAATGCCTTGTAACTCCAAATGGAACTTCCTGACCTCTTGTTACTACTGCTATTTATGGAAGACAAATGGATATCAGCATTAGTGAAGTTTTTTGTGCTATCTGCCAAAAGGCTGAAGAGTTTATAGAGCAATCTTCTCCACTGTGGCACTTTGCCTGAGCCTAGTTCAAGGCAATTGAACCATTATATTAATAATATTAAGTTATTATCTCCCCTCTCTGCATGAGGAAATGGAGACACAGATTGTGGAGGTAGTGATATAATATGGTGCCCCATGTTACACAGGAAATTGTTCAAGTCCAGGTCTCTCTGAATACAGCATGTCTCTCTTTCCTCTGTGCCTCTATGCTTTTCAAGGATCTTTCTTTTTTTTTTTTTTTTTTTTTTTTTGGTACGGGGGATTGAACTCAGGGGCACTCGACCACTGGGCCATATCCCCAGCCCTTTTTTGTATTTTATTAGAGACAGGGTCTCACTGAGTTGCTAAGTGCCTCGCCATTGCTGAGGCTGGCTTTGAACTCGCGATCCTCCTGCCTCAGCCTCCCAAGTACTGGGATTACAGGCATGCGCCACGGCGCCCGGCTTCAAGGATCTTTCTTATTAGGAGGATTTATGCTTTCATTTCCGTTATTTTTCTTCTAATAGTTGTTGTTTGAACATTGGGCTTTATCCAGGCCCTTGCTTGCAATATATTATCATTAAGATTTATAGTAGCCCTGCAATGTAAATGTTAGTACCTTAGTATTACAGATGAGATGATTTTCCATTGTGACATGCTGCTGCTGCTCATTTTTAGCCTCTGTTCTAGTTACTCTTGAGCCATGTTCTGCCCCTCCCTATCCTAATTATACCTTTCTAGATTCATGCTTCAGGTGATTCCATTATCTTGTTCCTACTGGATGGGTGCTGATGGTTTCCTATGGTATCTGTGTGGGTTGGTAAACTCCCTTAGGGACCCACAAGCTTGCTGCTCACTAGAAATATGTGGACTTCCCAAGCATGATGTTCTTTAGCAGTGATGGAAATTCACTGTGTGTAGTGGTTAGTTGGGCCTTTATCAAATCTACCTCCAAGGGACTTGTAGACATTAGAAAGCAACACAAATATGCTGATGCTTATGCTGCTTGCTATGAGCAATAAAGTCCTTTCTCTCAGACCCAGGAAGTTTTCATGTTCTGTCAGCATCCATGAAACAGTGTGTCTTATCTTTTTAAGTTATTGGTAAGATAAAATCCCAAACTCTTCTAAGTTCCTGAAAAATATTGTACCTAAAGTTTTCCAGTCTATTTAATTAAGATCCAGCTCAATTAATTCTTAGCTCAGTGAGAGCTGATGACTAGGGAGGCCCTCTATAGACCTCTAGAATTCTCTTTGTTACTCTTTTCTCTCTGGGTTTCTGTCCTGAAAATTCTAGTTGCCTTGTTCTCCCTGTTCTTTCAGCTCCTTGTCTACCCAGGGAATTCTATCAACTTCTCCTTCCTTCTCTCTCTCTGTACTGCCCCTGGGAAATTCTTTCTAGGCAATAAGCTGATGTGGTCCTTTGTTTCAGGAATCACTGTTCTTTGTAGCTTGATGTCTTGTGTCTTGAGAACTCTTGTTTCTTATTGTGTATTTTGAAAATAGATTTGCTATTTGGAAACAGCCCGAAGAATGGGTCAATAACTCAGATTAATAAGGTTGCTCATCAAGATGGCTAATTCCTCACACCTTTCTCCCCTCAAATGTTTGGTAGTAACCAATATATTTACCCCCTCTGTGGCTTTAGAATATTTGTGGTTTAAAATTACTTTCAAGAGGATTTTCAGTGGATTACCCTCTCAACCCCCCCTTCTAATTTCCAAGCTCCTTTAAACTTGGAGTAACCAAAAGTTCTACAAAGCTAAGTCTTATTTTTGCTTGCCATTAGCCCACTCTTCCCAACACCATGATTAACTCAGTAAACAAATTGTGTTAGTTTTCCCTTTATGTGTCTCTTAAAATCATCTCATTCTCAGCGCCATACCTCAGGCTGCAGCCTTCATTTGTTTTGGTCTGGATTATTATACCCTCCTTCCAGGTAGTCCCTCTCTCTTTCTATTATTTATGTTAAGGTCAGAGAACTTTCAAAAAACAAAAATAAAACATATCTGAAGGTCATTTTTGACCCTCAAAATGGTCCCCCCCATGAATATAGAATAATATTCACCTTCCTTTGTGTCCACAATTTGTTCTCTGTTTACATTTCTCACTTTATTTTACATAACAGTCTCTACCATTGACAGGATTATAATACACAAATGACAGTATTGTAAGGTGTTCCAAATGATACCACCGGTTACTATTGACGAGTTCTTCTCCCCCATATGTTGAAGTTTGAACATTAGAGAAGCACGCCAAGGCAAGCATATAAAGCAGGGTTTATTTAAAAGGGGTAACATGGACTTCTCCCGGGAGGGAGAAGGAGGCCATAGCTGGTATCCTGGTATCCCAAGAAGCGAGGCAGATCTGCCTTTTATATATGTCTTAGGCTTCCTTTGTTCTCCTGCCCTTTTCTCCTTATTACACAATGCACATATGTACAATATTAATGTCTTTATGTATGAGTTAGATATATATATATATATATATATATATATATATATATATTTTTTTTTTTTTTTTTTTTTTTTTTTTTTTTGGTACTAGAGGTTGAACTCAGGGGCACACAGTAACTGGGCCACATCCCCAGCCTTTTTTTTCTTTTTGTATTTTTATTAGAGACACACTCAAAATTGGCTTTCTTGATTCAACCTGACTCGATTTACCTATCTATACTGACTGCATGTCTAATTCTGGCTTCGCAAATACACAGCAAGTGAGACAACTGTGTCTTTTTTATTACACTTTCAACTTTGTCCCATCTTGGTACCTTTGCTTATCCTGTCTCTTTTTGGCAAGAATACCTAATTTTGCTTGATTGCAAAGATGTTTCTCAAATAATAACTATACCATAAGGCTTCTTCAGAGGCCACAAGTTGGAATGAAGTCCCTCATCCCTTATTTTTGCATTATACATCAGGTGGACCAATATTAGAGCATTTATCAGACTCTTCTTTTGGTTTAATTGAGTAAATGTCTGTTTCCCTTAATGGTCTGTGTGTTCCTGGAAGGCAAATACTGCCTTATTTCTCTTCATATTCACCATAGCATTCATCTCAGGGCCTTATAAATAGTGTGTGCTGAGTAAATATTTGTTGGATTGAAACTGGTTACTTAGGGGCTGGGGTTGTGGCTCAGTGGTAGAGTGCTTGCCTGGCATGTGTGAGGCACTGGGTTTGATCCCGAGCACCACATTAAAAAAACTAAATAAACAAAATAAAGGTATTATGAACATCTACAACTAAAAATATTAAAAAAAAAAAAGAAATTGGTTACTTAAGGAAACTTATTTAGCACATAAAAATAAATCACTAGTACTTTCATTGCTGACATTTGCTATCTGGTTTGAGCTCAGTGAAATTTCACATTCAAAATTTATCTTTGGACTTTATGAAGTCTGTTCTCTCTTTGTGGCCAGCCTATACTCAGAACTCTTTTCTGTTCTCCGAATGTACAGAGTATTGATTTCTTCCTACATTCTTTAGACAATGTCCTTTTTTTTTTTTTTTTTTTTTTTTTTTTGGTACCAGGGATTGAACTCAGGGGCACTCGACCACTGGGCCACATCCTCAGCCCTTTTTTGTATTTTATTAGAGACAGGGTCTCACTGAGTTGCTAAGTGCCTCGCCATTGTTGAGGCTGGCTTTGAACTCGTGATCCTCCTGCCTCAGCCTCCCAAGTGCTGGGATTATAGGCATGCGCCACCGTGCCTGGCTTCTAGACAATGCCTTTTGACAATGGCTTCAAACCAGGTATGTCATGGATTCATCTGGGGGAGTTTGTTGTACTGGGGATTGAACTCATGGGGGAGTTTTAAAAAATAATGCATTTTTGGATCTTATCCCAGACTCACTGATATGGAGTCTCTTGTGCTACTTCTTAGGAACTTGTGTGTTTAACAGGCACCTGGCACTTGATAATACTTAGGTGTAGACAATTTCGAGACCTACTGCTCTATGTATTGAGTTTAGAGCTTTTTTTTGTACTGACTCTGCTATCAATTTATCTACTGAGTCTTTTGCCTTTGAGATACAGCTTTCAATTAGCTGACATTTGAAAAGCATTGTGATATATTTTTTAAAAAAAATTATCTCTAACTCATACATAAAAAAAATTAATATTGTACATATGAACATTCAGTCAGTCATCAAGCATTCATCATTTTTATGGTGAAAACTTTGAAAGTCCTTTCTTCCTGCTTTTTGTAATGTCAAGCACATTATTCTTACTTCTAATCACCCTACTGTGCTACAGTAAACCAGAACTTCTTGCTTCTAACTTCTAACTGTAACTCCGTACCCATTGACCTACCCCCCACCCCACCTTCCAGGCTTGATTTACTTGAGAACTCCCTTTCACAAAGTTATTCATGTCTTCTCTCAAGGGCTGTTACTTTTTAAATTACAAAATATTTTAATAGACTTTTTAGAACAGTTTTAGGTTCACAGCAAAATTTAGAGGAAACATTTTTAGTAGGATGCTCTTAAAGACAATGTGAAAAATAATTGTCTTTAAGGAATGACAGAATTTAGACGTTTTGGTAGCAATAAGAATGGACTCCTTTAAAGAACAATAATTTTTAATTGCTTTCAGAAAGTAGGTAAGAATTATAGAAAATGCAGAGTTTTGCTAAATATCTCTGTTATTCATGTATTAAGATTGGGATAGTATTGAATGAGTTAAATAGAAAGTAATATCTCAAATCATGCTGCAGCTAAAAAAAAATCAAAACCTCAGGAACTTTACTCTTTCTCTCCCCTTCCTCCCTCCTCTCCCCCTCTCTCTTGTACTGGGAATTGAACCCAGAGACTCTACCATTGACACCAGCCCCTTTTTATTTTGTTTTTAGACAGCGTCTCACTGAATTGTTGAGGCTGGCCTCAAACTTGTGATCCTTCTGAGTATTTGGGATTATAGATGTGTACCACCTTGCCCAGCTAAATGTGGCTATTTCTCCCTGTACTTTGAATTGAACACAAGACCTCGCACATGATAGGCAGGGTTCTACATCCTCAGCCCTTTAAAAACTTAAGATTTTGAGACAGGATCTCAGATGCTAAGTAGCCCAGGCTAGCCTCAAATTTGTAACCAAGACTCCTGCCTCAGCCATAGCCCAGTTGATAGGATTATAGATATATGTCACCCTGACTAGCTTGATTCTTTTTTCTCTCTCACAGCAAGAAGTTGGTAAATGGTTGTGAACAGGTAAGAGTTAGGAATTTGAGAAGGTTTAAAAAGTTTCCTAAAAGAGAAATTACAGTTCAAAAGGTTCCTAATAGGATAGTATTATGGTTTGGTTATGAAGTGTCCCCTAAAAGCTCCTGTTAATACAGGAATATTCAGAGGTTAAGTGACTGGATTGTGAGAGCTGTAACCTTATCAGTCTATCATAGTTTAAATGGAAATGGAATGACTGGGTGTTAACTGTAGGTAGGTGGAGTGTGGCTGGAGGTCACTGGTGGCATATCCTGGAATGGTTGCTCTTCTGCAGCCTCTCCCCCTTCCTTCTGTCTCTGTTTCCTGATTATACCATGAACTGAGCAGCTTTCCTCCACTGTGCCCTTCCCCCATGATGTGCTTCCTTAACTTAGGCCCAGAGTAATGGGAGTCTCTCAGTCTGTGGATTGAGACTTCTGAAACCGTGTACCCCAAGTAAACTTTTTCCTCTTCGTAAGTTTTTGTTGTTGGGTATTTTGGTCACATCACAGAAAAGCTAACTAAAACAGATACAAAAGGAAATAAGTAATTCCAGTTTAAAAATCAAATGGTACCACATGTTGCTATAAAGTTTCTATTTCTTTGAAACCTTAATCTATTACTATTTTTAGTTTTTTTAAAATAAAGAATATGTCATTATAACAATGTTCTTATGTGGAGTTGATGTTTATATCTGGAAATATATACTAGGTGTTTGAAATCTCAGCTGACCGTACTATGGTTAATATGTAAGAAGCTTCCAGCACTCTAATTTAGTTCTCTTCAAATATATTTGTCCATCTACTCTATGAAAAATGTATACATTCTAATAGATGCACTTAATTATAAATTATTACATATAAAACTGGTATAATAAATTATGAACATTATAAAACATACAGAAATAGAAGTATAACTGGATTCCTATATGTAGAAATTTTAATATTTCCTTCCAAAATTCCAATGGATTGTTTCCAGTATTCATGGCATTCCTACAAACCACTTTTGATACCACTGCTGTTTCTGTCTGGTTCTCAAACTGGTTTGAACATTGAATTATTTTGGTGTATTCAAAAGACACTTAGGGGCTGGGTTGTGGCTTAGTGGTAGTGCACATGGTTAGCACATGTGGGGCACTGGGTTCAATCCTCAGCCTCGCATAAACATAAATAAATAATAAAAGGTATTGTGTCTATCTACAACTAAAAAAAAAAAGGCCCTTAAATTTTTGTGTTCGTTCCTAGGTTTATTGAATTAAAATCAACATTGATAGAATTTAGTAGCCTATATTTTGAAAACAACCAGGCAATTCAGATGCCCAGTTAAGCTTGGAAAATATTGATCTAACCCCAAAGGTTACCTTGGGGGGTATTCAGTCTCTAGTATCATGATTCTCAACCTCGGCCATACATTGGAATCACCTGGGGAACTTTAAAAATACTGATGTTTGTGTCTCAGGCCTGGAGACTTATGCCCCACAGAAAGTAAATTATAAGCTGGGCACTGGGATTTTTAAAGCTCCCCTGGTAAATCTAATGTGCAGCCAAGGTTGAAACTACTACTACAGGGGGGATAAAATGGGCTCTGTGTGGCTATTAGGATTATTTTCATTTTGAGTTACATGGTAACTATCTTAAGTGAAATGGAATTTATTAGTTTACCTAACATGTCTAAGGATTGTCTGATTTTAGATATATCTAGATTTAGGGGCTAAACAATGCAATAAAGGATGTTAATCTGTCTTTCCATCTCATGACTCTCCTTTCATCTGTACATTTTTAATCTTTTACCATATGCTTGGAAATATGACCACAACAGCTCTGGGTTTATAGTCTTTTTAGTGTACAGTATAGTGAGTGAAAAAAATCTGTTCATTCCTTTTGTTCATATTGCAACTCTTAGGGCAGACTCTGATTCTTCTAACTTGGCTTCAGGCACCTATCACTGAAGGAATCACAGTACCTATTGTCAACTGAAAAAGAAAAAAAAATATCAGAGGGAAATTCTCCAAAGAGTGATGATATTATTTGGGAATAGCATTGCAATGGCAATAACACAGCAGTTCAATAATAAAATGTATATACTGTTGTAAACTGAGGGCATGCTCAAAGAGGTTGAGGTAAGGACAAGTTTTTAAAGACAAACACGAGGAGGGTAATAGTTGATGTTTTGAAACAGTACTCCTTGAACACAAAGATTAATAACAAGGATGGTGTCAATCTGAGGTCGAATAGATAGTTGGTGGGCAGATGTCCTCATGTAAGTACTTTTTAATATGAAGTTGTAGTGGCCTCTGTATAAGCTTGAGATTTGGCAATTTTCATGATTGTTACTAACAGATAGTTATGTGTAAGAAACATTCCTTCATCACCAGGCTTTATCTATTTTTAAAAATTAAGGTTGACATAAACGACTCTGTTTTGATCCTGGCAACTCATGGTTTTTCATATTCTCTTCTTTGGATCAATATTTTTCTCTGAAAACATCTCTTATCAACCAACTCCATATTTAGGTTTTGAAGGTCCCTCATTGTTAGGATGGACCTGGCCTTTGTCCTGGTTGTTAGTCTGGTCTGGGCCCACTTGGGGAGTTTGGGGTGTGGGTGAGTGATTGTCACCTAGGAGTTAGGGTCAAAACCCTCTTTAGCCACGTTTTATCAAAGCAGTTTTGAAATGATAGTTTTTAGGCTAAGTTTGCCTTGAGTCCATTATTGAGTTCAGGTCTGTCTGTCTAAAAGGAGATGCTATCTTCTCTAATCAGGGGCAGCATCTTTTTTGGTTATGAGTTGTACTTCAGAAATTTTTTATTTATTTTTTGGGGCACCGTGGATTGAACTCGGGGCACTTGACCACTGAGCCACATATTTAGAGACAGGGTCTCACTGAGTTGCTCAGCTTTTGCTAAGGCTGGCTTTGAACTTGCAATCCTCCTGTCTCAGCCTCCCTAGCCACTGGGATTACAGGCATAATCGCCTGGCTTTGTACTTCAGAATTGTGACAGGCAACAGCTACAAAGTTTTAAAAGGAAAATATAAAACAAAACAAGAAGAACAAAACAAAGCCACTTTGTATAATAGTATTGGACCAAGAAATAATTTTTCTCTGCAGCCATACCAATTGTTACTAAAGATGATCACAGAAAAATCTATTTTTTTTTGTAAAATGAGTTCAGATTTATCAGAAGACTGTAAGAGTACTTGTTAGAGTCTTTTTCATAATCTAATAGCAAATACATTAGATAAGAATCAGAACTGGACTTGCTTGAAATTTTGATGAGAGTTTCATATTTGATAATAAAACTTAGTTTATATTTATTGCATTCAGCATTTTAAGATATCATTCATGACTGATAGCATTATACAAGGACCATGAGACTTTGTTTTTGTACCAGGAATTGAACCCAGAGTCTCTTAACCACTGATCCACATCTCCAACTCTTTATTTTTTGAGACAGGGTCTCATTAAGTTGATTAGGGCCTCACTAAGTTGCTGAGGCTGGCTTTAAACTTGGGATCCCCTTGCCTCCGCCTCCCAGGCCACTGGGATTATAGAAGTGTGTAACCATGCAGGTCAGACCACCAGACTTTTAAATAAATTTTACATAATTTTTAGAACATGTACATTGAAGCAGGATTATAATTTATTGTGAAATTCTTGTCACTTATTTAAGAGTTATAAATCAGTTTTAAGCAGTTATAAAAGTAACCACTTAAAAGAATTTAAGTAAATGTTTTTTAAAAAAATCTGAATTCTTTAGCCAGTTTTCCTAAGTAATTAAAAAATAATAAAGACAGCAGAAAACATAACAAATTACCTTGACAAAAAGCAAACTCTTTGTTTCCTCCTGTAGTTCTTTTAAATTTTATTAAATGCAAATCTATTTTTGTGTGTGTGTGGTGGTGCTCGGGATTGAACCCAGGGCCTTGTGCATATGAGGCAGGCATTCTACCAACGGAGCTATATCCTCAGCCAGATCAATATTTTAAGAAAACTTTTTGATTTAATGTAGAGAATTACATTCTGTTTTTTATCAGTGTATTATTGCACAATTTTTAGAAAACCCATAAGTAATTGCTTTTAATCACCACCAACTTGATCACATAAATTTTCTTTCGTATGATTAATCTTTCAGAAGCCTGCTGCAACTTGCTTAGATCAACTGCAGCTGGCTTAAACCTTTAGTTTGGCCCTTAATCCTTCCATTCTGGAATAGTACAGTCATTCTAATTTAGGATGAAAATCTTTCAGTGCAAGAAATTGTTTTTATAAAAAAAAAACTCTTTAACCTTACTCATCAAAAATATACATTTATACTTAATTTTTTAATTCTCTCTCTCCCCTACTTACTGGTTCCTTTGTGCCTTGTTTCCTACTTTAAATATGTAATTAATCCTTAGAAAAAAATCTCTGAATTTGGACAAAATTAGTTTTCTCAATAAAGGAACATTTTATGAGTTTCATGTAGTTTTTGTCATTAAAAAAACACCTTAATTTCTTTTGGTATTCTTTGCCTCTAAAATTACATATGTTAAGTAGAATTTTTCACTATTAGAAACATTCCTTTTTAGTGAAGATATAGGCAGAAAGCCATTCTGAATTTTTGTTGTATACTAACAATTGATGAAAACATTGAATTAATAAACCCAAATATGTATTCTTATAGAATTTAAGAGTTTAACAGTACTTGAGTTTGTATGTTACAGTTGATATTTCAGTACTTTAACTTAGAAATGGCTAAAGTTTTAGCCGGGGCGCGGTGGCACACGCCTGTAATCCCAGCACTTTGGGAGGCTGAGGCAGGAGGATCGAGAGTTCAAAACCAGCCTCAGCAATGGCAAGGCATTTAGCAACTCAGTGAGACCCTGTCTCTAATAAAATACAAAAAAAAAAAAGGGCTGGGGATGTGACCCAGTGGTCGAGTGCCGCTGAGTTCAATCCCCGGTACCAAAAAAAAAAAAAAAAAAAAAAAAAAAAAAAGAAATGGCTAAAGTTTTATGCCTATTATTTAACATTTAAAGTTTTAAAAATTAACACATATTTATTGTATATATTAGTGGGATTCAATGTGATTTTTCCATACATGTATACAGTGTGCATTGATCAAATCCACCAAACCTTTTTTCATACTTCCTCCTGTACCCTTCCCAATTCCTAGTAATCACTATCTACTTTCTGGTGGACTGTTTTAGTTTCCACATATGAGAGCAAACATGTGGTACTTGTTTTTCTGTGTCTGGCTTATTTTACTTTACCTGATGCCCTTTGACTCCATCCATTTTCCTTCAAATGATAGGACCTTCTATTTCCTTATGGTTAAATAATATGCCATTATATATATATATATACGTATATATATACATATATATATATATATATATACGTATATATATATATACGTATATATATATATAATGGCATATTATTTAACCATATATATATATATATATATATATATATAAAACATTTTAATTATCAATTCATCTGTTGATGGGCACCCAAGCTGGTTCTATATTTTGCTATTGTGAATAGTGCTCTAATAAACAGGGGCATGCAGGTATCTCTTTGGTATGCTGATTTTATTTCCTTGGCTATATTTATGCTTTAGATGTTAGTTACCCCCCAAAAAACTCATGTATGAGAGAACACAAGAAAGTTTAGAGGTGAAATGTTTGGGTCATAAAAGCCTTAACCTAATCAATGCATTAATCCACTGGTAGGGATTAACTGAATTGTCACTGTAGGCAGGCAGGGTGTGGCTGGAGGAGGTGAGTAATTGGGGTATATCTTTTGTGAGCTGATCTTAGACTCTTTCTCTGCTTTCTGGTGACAAGTTTCCTGCTGCTTTCCTCCATCACACACTTCTGCCAAGATGTCCTGCATCACCTGGAGCACCAAGGAATGGAGTGGGCCATCTATGGACTTCTGAAACTATGATTCCCCAAATAAACTTTTCCTCCTCTAATTGTTCTCATCAGAACATTTGATCACAGCGGCAGAATAGCTGACTAAATCATATACCCAGAAATGAGATAGCTGGATTAAATGGTAATTCTATTTTTAGTTTTTTTGGTGGAAACTCCATACTGTTCTCCATATGAATATACTAATTTACAATCCCATCAACAATGTATAAGAGTCTCTTTTTTGCCATATCCTCTCCAGGTTTTATTTATTTTTTGATAATAGTCATTCTGACTGAATTGAGATGCTTTTTCATTATATTTTGATTTGCATTTCCTTGATGGTTAATGATATTGAGCATTTAAAAATATATTTGTCGGCCATTTGTACTTCTTTTGAGAAATGTATATTCAGATCATTTGTCCATTTTGTTACTGGATTACTTGGTTTCTAAATTAAATTTTGAGGTCCTTACATAGTCTAGATATTAACCCTCTGTGAGATGAATAGCTTGGGGATATTTTCTTCTATTATGTAGGTCGTTTCTTCACCCTCTTGATTGTTTTCTTTGCTGTGCAGAAGCGTTTTAGTTTTATGTAATCCCATTTATAATTTTTTTCCTGTGTTTACTGTGTTTTATGGGTCTTATCCAGAAAATTATTGCCCTTACCATTGTCTTGAAATTTTCCCCATAATATAGTACAATGTTAATACATGAATTACATGAAAAACTTATTATAAATATTTGTTTAATTTACATTTATCTAATTTATTAATTAAAAATTATATGCAGGATACTTATGAAAATTCTGATATTTGACAAGCATAGTCATTATTTTAAGATATTTTCATGTCAGAGGAAAAGTTAAATTGCTGTGCTTGATGTCCTGAAAGCAATGCATACTGCCTTGCACTTTGATTTGTATATTTACTCTTAGATCAAAGGTATATTCATATGATTTTTAGCATTTAACCTAGGGGGGATTATAGGGTTGTTTATAAACCTACCTGATCAGCAAACCCAGGCAATAATGGATGCTAACAATTCTGATTTTGCCAATAAATTTAAACTAACTTATTAGAAATTTGATATGCAAAGAAAAGAATTTGACTACATTTTACAGCTTTATGTGTATTAGAATCATGTAGCAACATAAATTTCATAGTTTGTAACAAAGTTGAATTCAAATTATATTTTTTGATAAAATGGGACAAGTTAAGGTTTTTATTTGCATACTTATGAAGACTATAGACCCAATTTTTAAAGCACTTCCCATAGCAGCTTGTTTTCTTTTCATGGCACATAAATATTTTGTTGTACCAGGGAGATAACATTCAAGAGTTGAAATGAAATTCTTTTAACCAGGTTGCTTCACTTGTATTTGTTTAAGTTTTTATTTGCATTGGTGTTCTTATTTTTATTGTTATCTTATTTTTTTAAATTTTTTTCTAATATTTATTTGCTTTAGTTGTGCACAATGTGTTTATTTTTACGTGGTGCTGAGGATCGAACCCGGGCTGCACACGTGTTAGGCGAGTGCTCTACCGCTGAGCCACAACCCCAGCCCCTGTTATCTTATTTTTAACTCAAATATGAAAACATAAAAATTGTATGTATTTATGGTATATTTTGTAATGTTTCAGTACATGTGTACATTGTGTAACGTTCAAATCCCAGTGAGCACACCTATTACTTCAGACATCATTTTTTTATGTTGAACACATAGTTCTTTTGTCTAGCTTTTTGAAATGAACAGTACAGTATTGTTTATAATTAGTCTACTATGCAATAGTACGTAATAAGTTTTTGTATCTATAATTTAGGACTTTTTTTTTTTTTTTTTTTTTTGGTGGTACCGGGGATTGAACTCAGGAGCACTCAACCACTGGGCCACATCCCCAGCCCTTTTTTGTATTTTATTTGGAGACAGGGTCTCACTGAGTTGCTAAGTGCCTCGCCATTGCTGAGGCTGGCTTTGAACTCACGATCCTCCTGCCTCAGCCTCCCAAAGTGCTGGGATTACAGGCGTGCACCACCGCGCCCGGTTTAGGACTTTTTTTTTTTTTAATATATATATATCCTGGGGTTTAAACTCAGGGACACTCGACATCTGAGCCACATCCCTAGCCATTTTTTATATTTTATTTAGAGACAGGGGCTTGTTTAGTTGCTTAGGGCCTTGTTATGTTGCTGAGCTTGGCTTTGAACTCGTGATCCTCCTACCTCAGTCTTCTGAGCTGCTGGGATTATAAGATTGCACCACCGCACCCATCTAATTTAGGAATTTTAATCAACCTTTTCCCATCACTTTTTCTTCTTTTCTTTACCTAGGCTCTGGAAAGAATCATTCAGCTTTTGTGAGATTATCTTTTTAAGATTGTATATTTGAGGGATGGGGTTGTGGCTCAGTGATGGAGAGCTTGTCTTGCACATGTGAGGCACTGAGTTCAATCCTCAGCACTGCATAAAATAAATAAAATAAAGGTATTTTGTCTATCTACAAGTAAAAAATTAAAAAAAGATTGTACATATGAGTGAGATCATGGGATATTTCTATTTCTGTAACTCATTTATTTCATGTAACATAATCATCTACACTTCTATTCATGTTGTTGCAAATAACAGGATTTCATTCTTTTTTATGACTGAACAGTATTTGTGTATATTTTCTTTATCCATCCATCAGTTGATGGACACATAGGTTGTTTCAGTTTCTTGGCTGTTGTGAATAGTGCTGCAATAAACATGAGAGTGCAGTTATCTCTTGAACATATTGATTTCATTTTCTTCATGTATGTATCTAGTAGTGTGATTACTAGACCATAATATAGTTCTATATATATTTTTGGTGCTTAGGACCAAACCCAGGGTGTCACACGTGGCCGGCAAGTGCTCTACTACTGAGCCATATCCCCAGCCTTCATAGTTCTATTATTAATACTTTCTGAGGAAATTCTGTAGTGCTTCTCATAATGGCTATACCAATTTATACTCCTCCCAACAGTGTTCAAGTTACCTTTTCTTCCTATCCTCACTTGCCCTTTTTTGTTTTAGTCTTTTTGATACTAGTCATTCTGACTGGGGAGAGGTAATATCTCATTATGGTTTTCATTTGCATTCATGTAATGATTAGTGATATTGACTGTTTTTTCATACCCCTGTTGGTCATTTGTATGCCTTTTGAGAAATGTCTATTGCCCTTATTTATTTTATTTATTTTTATTTTTAGTTTTTTGGTATTAGGGATTGAACTAATGGGTGCTTAACCACTCAGCAACCTCCCTAACCATTTTTTTTATTTTGAGACAGGGTCTCCCTAGGTTGTTTAGGGCCTTGCTAAGTTACTGAGGCTGGAGTTGAACTTGTGATCATCCTGCCTCAGCCTCCTGAGTCACTGGGGTTATAGGAATGTGCCTCCATGCCTGACTATTTTCCATTTATTAATCAGGTTATTTTTGTTTTCTTGCTATCTACACCTTGTCAGATGTTTTCTTTGCATATATTTTTCTCCCATTCTATAGGTTTTTTCTTTGTTGATTATTTCCTTTGTTGTATAGAAGTTTTTAATTTGATATATCCCCATTTGTTTATATTTGCTTTTTAAATGATTGTGGGGGCCTTCTATAAAAATCCTTTCCCATTT